>OZ007557.1:60514082-60931582 GCA_963931855.1 Philhelius festivus
TTTAAAAAAAAGAACTGCCAAGAACTGCAACTAACGTCTACCTGCTATATATGCGTTTTATAGACTTTTGCGATTTTCTTTAACTGCTTCAAAGATGACGATCATAATGTTTTAGAAAATCTTTCGAAGTTGAAAGAAAATTAACGGAATTCTAAAAAAAATATTAAAAACAAATACAATTTTTTTTCGAAAATTCAATATAGGTATATCAAGAATAATTTTATAAGAGATTTTTCAATTGTCGGCCTTTGGAGGCCATGTTGTTTTATTGACATCTGTCAAATCACTTGTTTATTATTCAGTGACTGACGCCAAGTCACCATGGTAGGTTACACGATTGAACAGTCCAAATGATAAAACCTTATCATAAAAATGAAGGTTATTGTAAACGTTAATTTTTTAGCAGAAATGGTGGCCCTTTGTAGTTGACTCTCTAATGTTTGGTGGCAAAAATTTGAGACGACCGGTATGGTTATCAGTCAGTTAACATTCATACGTCAAAGGAACGCAAAATTGGAAGAGAACATCGGCACGGTCCGTGAATGTGTACAGCAAAAACCGAGGCACTAGAACTGGACTTCTCGCAAGCTTCAACTTAGGGAATTTCTCGTCGATACTTTGGGCTGGGCACGAGTACGATAACTTGGCCGCCAAGATTTGATGACGGATTTTTTTAGAGGGGTCAAAAACAAGCACTTTTTACTATGGGAGGGGGGGGGTCTATCTCCCCCCGTTTAGGAGGTAGGGGCACTTTTAGAAAAAATGGTTTAAATTGAAAAAAAAAAATATAAAAAAACAACGGCAACACCTACAATAAAGTGCTATACTGCGTTTGAAAGCCAAAAGATTGTTCTATAATCCTGCATTTAAATTAAATTACTCATATCAATAGTTTTTGAGAAATTCGCATTTAAAGTCCAAATTTTGATAAAAAAACGTGAAAAAAAAAGTTTAGACCGGTTGTTTTCAAAATTGTGACATGAAATTGTAAATTAGCTTACATGTGTTTCATGTATCTATCAGTTCTTAATCGAACACAAAAAACCGCATGGTTCTATGTCTTCTGGTTTTTGAGAAAACCTCCGTTTAGGAGGTAGGGGCACTTTTAGAAAAAATGGTTTAAATTGAAAAAAAAAAATATTAAAAAACAACGGCAATACTTACAATAAAGTGCTATACTGCGTTTGAAAGCCAGAAGATTGTTCTATAATCCTGCATTTAAATTAAATTACTCATGTTAATGGTTTTTGAGAAATTCGCATTTAAAGTCCAAATTTTGATAAAATAACGTGAAAAAAAAGTTTAGACCAATTGTTTTCAAAATTGTGAAATGAAATTGTAAATTAGCTTACATGTGTTTTATGTATCTATCAGTTTTTAATCGAACACAAAAAACCGCATGGTTCTATGTCCTCTGGTTTTTGAGAAAATCGAAAATAACTAAAACTACTTTTCTACAAAATGTTTGATATTTTTTGCTTCCTTACATAAATAAATCAGTGCTAGCTTCCAACATTACAATATATAAACAGTAAAGTATGTATGGGGCACACTATAGGATTTGGGGTAGGTGCGAGGTTGGGTGCATGCAAAGTTTCTTTCGCATTCACAGAATCTGTATTTAAAAAAATTCAAATTTATTCTATTTATCCAATGTCCACTAAATACATATAAAATACAATAAACGATCTTGAAAACCAAAACAAACTTCTGACCATGTTCACCAATACATGGCACTATTTTTCTATCGAAAATACTGCCTAGAAAGGAAATATAAGGACGACTGGGGTTCGCAAATAATAGAGTTTTTATCAGATGTAAAAAAAGTTTACCCTTGTTATACCGATGGTGATATATGTGAGGGTTTACAGTTAAAAGACATCGATCCTCCCACCCTTCACAGCGAAAATTTAGAAAGTGTTTTACCGCCAAAACATCCTCGGCTTCCCACCATAAAAGAGTAACTCAACGAACTCGAAAGTTATAGTACGGACGATGTCTTTATTGACGAGACTTACACACCTTTTTAATACATTTTGACCATTTTTAACTAACTATGACTGACTAACTCCTGACTAACTGACAAAATAACTGACCCAGATGCAATTCTACCTCCTCATGGTGCATTCTGGGTAACGCTAAATGAATTACGGTACTGAACTAACAAAGATTCATTATGTTTATTAACATTAATCCTTAAAATGGAATCACCGTCACCACAAAAAATCAAAAAAAGCAGTTTTGGTAATTTTCGATTTTCTCAAAAACTAGAAGACATAGAACCATGCGGTTTTTTGTGTTCGATTAAAACCTGATAGATACATAAAACACATATAAGCTAACTTACAATTTCATTTCACAATTTTGAAAACAATCGGTCTAAACTTTTTTTTCACGTTTTTTTTTATCAAAATTTGGACTTTAAATGCGAATTTCTCAAAAACCATTAACATGAGTAATTTAATTTAAATGCAGGATTATAGAACAATCTTCTGGCTTTCAAACGCAGTATAGCACTTTATTGTAAGTGTTGCCGTTGTTTTTTAATATTTTTTTTTTTCAATTTAAACCATTTTTTCAAAAAGTGCCCCTACCTCCTAAACGGAGGTTTTCTCAAAAACTAGAAGACATAGAACCATCCGGTTTTTTGTGTTCGATTAAAAACTGATAGATACATGGAACACATATAATTTACAATTTCATTTCACAATTTTGAAAACAATCAGTCTAAACTTTTTTTCACGTTTTTTTTATCAAAATTTGGACTTTAAATGTGAATTTCTCAAAAACCATTAATATGAGTAATTTAATTTAAATGCAGGATTAGAGAACAATCTTCTGGCTTTCAAACGCAGTATAGCACTTTATTGTAAGTGTTGCCGTTGTTTTTTAATATTTTTTTTTTTCAATTTAAACCATTTTTTTCTAAAAGTGCCCCTACCTCTTAAACGGAGGTTTTCTCAAAAACCAGAAGACATAGAACCATGCGGTTTTTTGTGTTCGATTAAGAACTGATAGATACATGAAACACATATCAGCTAATTTACAAATTTCATTTCACAATTTTGAACACAACCGGTCTAAACATTTTTGTTCACGTTTTTTTATCAAAATTTGGACTTTAAATACGAATTTCTCAAAAACTATTGATATGAGTAATAAAATTTAAATGCAGAATTATAGAACAATCTTCTGGTTTTCAAACGCAGTATAGCACTTTATTGTAGGTGTTGCCGTTGTTTTTTAATATATTTTTTTTCAATTTAAACCATTTTTTCTAAAAGTGCCCCTACCTCCTAAACGGGGGGAGATAGACCCCCCCCTCCTATAGTAAAAAGTGCTTGTTTTTGACCCCCCTACAAAAACCCGTTATCAAATCTTGGCGGCCAAGTTATCGTACTCTCCCCTTGGGCTGCACCCGTACAACATCCAACTGACCCAGGAACTGAAAGTTCATCATCGTTTCCTCGCTGACTGGGCCTTGGATCCTTTGGAGGAGAACCCTAATTTGGCCCGAAAAATCATCTTCAGCGACGAGGCCCATTTTTGGAAGAACGGTTGTGGTTACAAGCAAAATTGCAGTATATGGGACGACACCAACACACACGAAATTCACCAGGTGACAATGCACCATCAAAAAGTTACCGCCTTTAGTGGATTTTGGGCCGCGGCAGCGTCATTGGTCCGTACTTTTTGTGAGGTGCTCGCCGTCAATGGCAAGCGCTGCAGAACGATGATAACAAATTTTGCATGTCCCAAAATGAACCATAATGAACTTAAACGACATGTGATTCAAGCCAATGACGTTACGTACCATACAGCGGACGCCACAATTAAAATTTTGCATTTACGATTTGAGTGTCTTTCGCAGAAGTGACGTAAACTGGAAACTAATGTTTCTTGAGAGGTTTCCTGAAGTCATAGGTCTATGCCAATAAACTACAATCGACCGATGCCCTTCAGCTGAACATAACACAGGCAATCGCTCAAATTCAGCTGGAAGAGTCATTAGGCGTTTTTCTTCTTTCGTTCATCAGAGCCTGAGTTGTTAAAAAATAAATTGTGTTTCTTTTATCGTTCTGAGCGTATTCAGAGTGCCCTCTGTGAGTTGGGAATAAATAACTGAGCAGACAGAGTTAAATGCTTAACACAAGCATTTGACATGGAAAGTACGAACGTGCTCTTATGTAAAAGTACTTCGGATATTTTTATATACAATATTATTTTAAACTTAAGGTTAAAATCGTTGGAGCCGTTAATGAGAAAGTCGAAAATAAGAAAAAAAACGGTTCCATAGCAGGTATTGTAAATAACATTTTTTCCCAAATTTTTGTTAACCAAAATGTATAGTTTATGCCCATTATAGCACACTAATTTTTTTTTATCAAAACCGTTAGAGCCGTTTTCGAGATAAATAAGATTTTGAATCACGGGTGTATGTGGCGTACCGTTAGTTTTGGAGCTAAAAAAAATTTCAAGTTCCCACCTAGGGAATCACCGAAGACCCTTAAGTACCGAGATTTATGAAAATAGCTCGAGTGTCTTAGGCTGTAGATCGAGGTACTGGTACACCATCATAATGTCAACTTTGATCAAAATCTCGAATTCGATTTTTTTTAATGCAGAACTTGCCCAATATATCGCAAGTAAAATTGGTGGGTGACAGCTAAGTTTGCTAATGTGTGTTACAAAAACAACTCAGAGCGCTCAGAGCATGCTTGGTTCAGAGGATGTTCAAAACATGCTCGACATGCTCGGACTCTGTTCAGAGCTTTATTCTGAACTAAAAAGAAACGCCTATTGAATTGAAAGTTGGACCGCTCGGACCCATGCATGTATGAAGGGGCATTTGATTAATGTCATATTCCATAAAAATAAGAACAAATATTGAAACCTCCTTTTGATAATTTTGTTTTTAAATTATTTTGTATCTTATATGTGTATTAGAAAATAATTAATATTATAAAAAAATAATTCCTGTATTCGTGTTAGCAGGAATGGAGGAGACCTATATTTGTCTGTCAAGTCAAAATATGTATCTAAGACAAGAAGCAGTAAACCTCTAAAAATATTTTTGTTGCAACCCAATACTTAATACTTATTTTCTATTATTTTTCTTATACAGGTCAGACAGAATGCCATAGCCGATTTCCAAGGCGATCCTTTCTACTACTGCATGCTCAAATCAAATGTAACTCGTGACGAAATTGAAAGCTTTTTTGAGGAAAATATTGAATTTTCTGAAAACAAACACGAGCTTCACTGTTATATACAGTGCATATTGGAAATAAGTGGGATTATGGACAAGCACTATCTAAAAAGTATGGGAACAGCTAAACGGAATGGCGTAGACTCGGAGGATCTGGATTATGTATACATTTTCTGTCATAGTGTAACTGACGTCTTCGGCGACTCGTGCAAAAGTGGATATTTACTTTATAAGTGTCTAAAGAATATATTGGATTTTGATTATGATGAATGATTAAACTTTTATGGACAGATAAACTCTGAAGTGGAATGTTTTGTTGACATGCGACGACCATAAAAATAAAGCAATTTTGAAGACTTTTAAGGAATCCTAAAAAAAAAAAAACAGAATGTACTAGAATTTCAAAACAGTTTAAGAATATTTCCGTTTATTCTCTAGAGTGTCAACTTATATTTCTTTTAATAAACCAACATAATTTTAATACTGATTCAAAAGGAGATATTTTTTGAACTTTCTTCGCTGAAGCTTAGGAGCCCATTATAAACATATTTCCTCACACATCCATATATCATGCTATCGACTTTTTAGCATACATTCGACTTTTCTCTAGGTTTCACCTAATTTACCCTACGAAATATAGAATTTCAAAACATCCAAAATATAGACAGCACAACTAAGAAAGCTTATTCCACCTCTAATCCAAGATTTAACTTAACCATGGAATAAGAGGTAAGTCCCAACTATAATACTTTTTTAAGGAGATGTTAAGACGGTTTAAAAATCGTTAATTATGAGCTTAGGTCTATTAATTACTTTTTTGATAAGAACAAAATTATGTTTATTTGAAGATTAATAAAAGCATGTCATTTAGTTAAAAAAAATTATATGTCGTCAAATGACCACTTCCTGAGCTGAAGCGCATTAGTGCTCGTTTTAAGCACTTTGAATTGTTTCTTGGAAAACATCTGGTTCCAAGTTCGCAATTTCTTCTTCAATAATAGCTTGCAAGACTTACTAGATTTGTGGTTTGTTGTCTTAAGGTCGAGATTTCTCAAGGAAGGGATATGGCGCTGTTAGATCTGGCTGTCTAGAAAGTCAGTACAAATCTCCAAAGATAACTCGGCCCGGAAATTCGTTTCTCAAAATTTCCATCATTTCCCGAGCTGTGTGTGAGGCTGCTTCGTTTTGTTGGATTTAAAAAGGCTGGAGACCCAATTCAGTAGCTAGATACCTACGGTTACGATGGTTCCACCGTCGATCTCAAAAAAATAAAATTCACGACAAGGTCGTATTTTAAAATCGAATGTTATTAGAGTTTTCTCTTCTGTTCATAAGGATAATATTTTTTTAAAACTTTTTTAGTAGTAAAAGATAAAAACAGAATTCTATGCAAATATAAATTTATGCAAGAACAAAAATTATAGGTCGTTGTAGTGGTTTCTTAAAAAAATAAGCTCTTATATACAAAATTTTTAAAACATTTTCAAGAACAAAATTTGGTACACCAACTTAAAGTTTTTATTACTGTACGAATAAAAATTTAATTATCAAACAAAATACTGAGCCGTTTTTGAGATATCGAATTTTTCAAAAATCCAAAAAATGATTTTTTTTTTTCAAAAATTAAAAAAAAATATTTTTTTAAGTTTTGAAATGCAATATTTTTCAAACTTTTTAGAAACATCTCTATAAAACATTTCATTTAAATCCGTTATTTCTATAATGAGAAATTCAAAATATGGAAAAATGGTTCATAAAAATTAATTGAAAGAAAAAAAAATTGTATCAAAATTTTAGGCGCCATTTTCGAAAAAAATACGATTTTTGAAAACCATTTTTTAACATTTGTATCGTTGGTACCTTTATTTTTAGGTAAAATATTTTTTTTTCTCCGATCTTGTAGATTACATTGAGAAACATCTATTTATCAAGTATAAAAAAAAACTGGGTAAGGGTCAAAATACTGTATGGGTAATAGTACTGTATTTAAAATACTGTATCTCAAAATACTGTATTTCAAAATACTGTATGTTCAAAATACTGTATGATCGAAATACTGTAAGTCAAAATTCTGTATATCAAAATTCTGCTTGGGTACACTATAGGATTTGGGGTAGGTGCGAGTTTGGGTGTATGCAAAGTTTCCTTAGCATTAAAAGAATCTGGAAAATAACCAACGTAAAATCAATAAGATATTTGTTAAAGAGTTATCAATTTGATTCTCATCGGCATATTTTAACAATTGTTTTGATTATAATCAACAATTGCATAAATAATTGCACCAAACTAATTTATCTGTCAAAATTTTCAGGTGTTCATGCTCTTACGGCATTTTGAGATGAAAAATTTTGAGATACAGTATTATGAGATACCGTATTTTGATCATAATATATATTCTGTACATACAGTATTTTGAAATACAGAATATCAACCATACTTACAGTGTTATGACCATACAGTATCATACAGAATTTTGTATATACAGTATTTTAAAATACAACATTTTGACCCGCTCCCAAAAAAACTAGCATGGGGTTTTCGAAATATTAAGTTTTAAAAAAAAAAATTGATTTTTTTGTAAATCCAAAAAAAAGTTTTCGAAAATTTGAATACACAATACCATATTAAATTTGTGGGGAGCCTTTCCAAAAAAAATTACCAAAATCAGTTGTACCGTTTTTGAGAAAATCAAAATAAAAAAAACGGAAAATTTTTTTCTACCATTAACTAGCTTTAACTAAATGAATTTTTTCGTACCTTTCTTTTTTAAATCTGTCGAACAGTTTTTGAGAAAAAAAAATATTTACAACATTTCGAAAAAAATCGTATGGCAGGTACCGTTACTTTTGGTCTTAAAAAAAAAAGAAAAAAAAAGTGTGGGGGGGGATTAAAAATGATATCTACCAAGTTTTAAGAAAATCGGCTGAGCCTCTTAGGCTTTAGTTGAACAGATAGACAGACAGACAGAATTGTGAGACACACTGTTTTAGTCTTCGCTATCACATTAATATCAACTTTGATCAAAACCTCGAATTCGATTTTTTTTACGAATGCATAACTTGCCTTTTCGAACCCACAAGTCGCCAGTAAAAATTACAAGTTGCCGTTGCAAAATTGTTTCTTTAAAATATCTCAAAAAAATTGTATATGTAAAAAATCTGGTTTTAACTTGTGATGTACATATAGGGCAAGTTTTGAATTTTGAAAAAAATCTAACTCGAGATTTTGATCAAACTTGACAAAACGATGACAGAGAACAGGAAAAATGTGGGTCCCGCACAATTCTGTCTGTCTGCTTGTATGTTTATATAACTATGTGTCTGTAACTCTAAGTGTTATTAAAAATAGTGTGAAATAACCTTTTTTGATTTTCGTTTTTCTTATTAACGGCTCTAATGATTCTAGCCAAAATTTTTATCTGGGGTTCCCTTTGAATTTAAAATAATATTAAACATACAATTTTTTTGAAAAAATATTATATTATATATTGGATTTTTATTTTAAATCAAAATTTTGAAAACTAGTGAATGCTTTGTTTTTGTTATTTTTTTCTAAAATCTATATTATTAAATACTTAAAACTGGCTTCCCAAATTTTTCCAGAAAATTTTTAAAGATATTACTTACATAAAGAATTAATTTAAGAATAAAAAGATTTTTAAATTCAAACTTTGCTAGAAACTAGGCCGCAGTTTTATATATTTGAACATTTTACTTTCGTAGAATCTATGCTTTTATATTTGTGTTACCTTTATATATATATATCGAGAGTTGACTATTAAATAAAAGAACCGCACTTGTTTAAATTCTTTATTGCAAGAAGGTTGTACATCAACTGGTTCAAGTAAGTGTTCATACATCGTCTAGAGTTTGTGAGAGTTATAGCCTCTATGTATGATATACTTTATATACATGTAAGAGAGCTATGTATATATAACACACCTTCCCCTTTTAGAAGTAAGATTTTCTTTCAATATTTAAAGTTTACAAATTAAATTAAAATATTTAAATACCAAACCGAAACTTATATAATTTCCAATGAAGTTACTAATTTTATATAATTAAATCTATGTTGACAAAATAATGAACTAACGTGATCTTAACCATTTGGTATTTCTTCTCAATATTGTATCATCATTCAAACGAATCCAATATGATCTCGGGCTGTTGTGTTTGTCTTCAATGGTTGCCTTGATCCAACCATTTCGGATGTCATGGTACCAAATTTCATCTCCGATTTGAAACGTCCTCTCGGGCTTGGCAGTTTGATCATAATAGTTCTTTCGTCTAATATTTTTCTTCGCAATATTGTTTTCAATATTAGGAACAACCTTTGGTTTGAATAGGTTTTTGTTGCCTAGCACTAGCGTTCGAGTCTTGCGGCTCATAAGTAATTCAGCTGGAGAAGCATCAATCTCTTTAAGTGGAATATTACGGTATTCCAGCAAAGCTTTCCACAATTCTATGTTTTTCTCGTTTGACTTTTTTATTAAATTTTTTGCAATACCCACTGCTTTTTCTGCAAATCCATTGGCTTGTGAATATATTGGACTTGTTGTTGTTAGTTTCACATCGTTGTCTTTGCAAAAAGTTTTGAATTCCCTGGATCCAAATGGGACATTGTCCGCAACAATTTCTACTGGCAACCCATGGGTGGCAAAGCAAGTTTTTAATTTCGTTATACATTGACCAGCTGCCTTATCTGTTAATGGCATAATGTCTAAAAATCTAGAATAATAATCTGAAACGACTAAATATGATTTAGATGCGAATTGGCAAATGTCCATAGCAATTTTGTGAAATGGTAAATTTGGTACAATATGCGAAATCATCGGTTCCTTTACATTTTTATACCGATATTTTTGATACACAGAACATTTTGCTATCATATCTTCGATTGATTGATCGATGCCTGGCCAGTATACTAGACTTCGAGCTCTTTTTTTTGTTTTTTCAATTCCTACGTGTGGTTTATGCAACTGTTCTAGTACATACTTGCGTAGACTAATAGGCACAATTACTCTCTCGTTCAAAAATATCAAGTCATCTTCCATTATTAAATCATTCCGATGCTTCCAATAGAACTTAATATGTTCATTTAAATGTTGTTTGTCATCTGGCCATCCGTCATCCAATACCTTCTTCAACTCGGAGAGGCATTTGTCATTTTGTAATCCTTTTCTGAAATCTTGAAGACGTTCTTCGGTTACATTGATGCTGTGCACAACTTCATCAAGATCGGTAATTTCTTGTGATTTGTCATCTTTATTATAATATCGAGACAACAAGTCGGCTATGTAAAGCTCTTTACCGGGAGTATATACCAGATTTATGCGATACTTCATTAGACTCAGTTTCATACGTTGTAAGCGTGCATTTGGGATTTTATGAATATCTTTTGTCATCACACTGACAAGTGGCTTATGATCACTTTTAATTAAAATAGAACGACCGTAGATATAGTGATGAAAACGCCGACAAGAAAAGACCACTGCCAACATTTCTTTCTCAACTTGAGCATAGGCGATCTCAGTGTCAGTCAAACTTCGCGAAGCAAAAGCAATTGGCTTTCCGTCTTGCATAAGGCAGCAACCCACGCCAAACTTAGACGCATCTGTCTCAATTGTTACTTCTTTGGTTTCATCAAATGATTGAAGAGTTGGTGCATTTGCAATCATCGATTTGATCACATGTAAACATTCATCATGAGGGCTCTGCCAATCAAATACAGTATCATTTTTCAACAATTCTCTTAATGGTGTACTCACCTCGGCCAAATTAGGCACATAATCACGTACGTAATTGATCATTCCCAGAAGTTTTTGGAGGTCTTTCTTATTTTTGGGAGCTGAAATTTTCCAAATTGCTTCAACTCGATCTGGATCACACGAAATTCCATTTTTTGAGATTATTTTGCCCATATATTTGACTTTATTTACGCGGAATTGGACTTTTGACTCGTTAAACTTAATATTTAATTTTCGCGCTCGTACTAACACCTGATCCAATATATAATCATGTTCTTCGATGGAATCTGCTGCAATCAAGATATCATCTATGAACACAAAAACCCCCGAAATACCATCAAAATTTCGTTCGTTGTATTTTTGAAAAACTTCCGGACCAATTTTAACACCATACGGCAAACGTTTAAATTTATAACATCCATATGGCGTATTGAATGTACACAGATCACTGGCTCGTTTGCTTAACCCAATTTGCCAGAAACCCTCTTTAAGGTCCAGCACTGTAAAAATTTTCTTCCCACTTAGCTTGGCCGTGAGTGCATCAAAAGATGGTATTTGGTAATTTTCATTCAACATGTCATCATTTAAGTCTTGCGGGTCAATGCACAAACGTAATGCTTTGGATTTCTTCTCTACTATTACCAAATTAGACGCCCTTTCAACTGGGCCATCTATCTTTTCGATAATTCCTCGATCAACCATTTGTTGCAATTCTTTTTGGACACGCTGTCGTAATGAAATTGCAATTCGCCTGGCTGGCTTAAAAATAGGTTTTGCATCCTTACGTACTTTAATTTCTAAATTTTTTACAAAACAACCCAGTCCGTCGAAGACATCTCGGTTATTTTCAATAAACAGGTGTTTTGGGTCATTGATGACGTCAATTCTTTTAACTAAATTCATTGCAAGACATGCATCAAGCCCCAACAGCGGTTCACTACGGGTATCTATAATTAAGAACTTTTGCAATAAGATTTCGTTTCGGCACATTACCACAAATTTCGCAGTGCCCATAATATTCAATTTATTTCCATCATAAGCAGTAACTGGCCCCGTGTACTCTTCAAGTTGAACATTTTTCATCCGTTTAAAATATCGATACGGTAAAAGATTCACATCGGCACCAGTATCTAATTTAAATTCAATTATGTAATCATTTAAACGCACTTTTTCGTACCATCGAATTTTTTCTTTTTTCAATGTGGTCGATGATGAAACCATGTTTAATTGTACTTCTTCTTCGTCTGTACTACAGTCTTCATTATTTTGAATTTCACGAATTTTGTGTGCATTACAGGCCACCGAAAAATGATTATAACGGGAACAATTACTACATTTTTTTCCAAAAGCGGGACATTTGCCATACTCATGCACAGACTTACAGAATCTACAGTTAATTTTGTTGTTGGATTTATTAACACTTTGTGGTTGTTTATTGCGGTTGTTGTTATAGTTGTTTCTCGATTTCTGCATTTTTTTCGTCTTTATGTCAAGAACATCTACAGATGTTTGTGTTCTGCCTTGAATATGGCTTACATATTTATCAGTAAGTTCCGTTGCTCTAGCTATTTCTATGCATTTATTTAAATCTAAATCAACTTTTTCCAGTAATTTCTTTCTCAAGCTTTCATTGTTTATGCCTATGACAATTCGATCGCGAATCATCCTATCATTGTCTTTATATCCGCAATTTTTAACTAACTTTTTTATATCAAACAAAAAACTGTCAAATGCTTCTCCACTTTCCTGATTTCGAGAGTTGAATTTGAATGCTTCGTAGACTTCATTTTTTTTGGGTTCGCAAAAAAGTTTGAATGCTTTTGTAACGTCGCTTAATTTAGCATTTTCTCTTGCCAAATCAAATGTATTATAAACTTCAATTGCATCCGGACCGCATGCATTTAGAAATATTGCGATTTGAACTGACGACTTTTTTTTTTCCAATTGAGTTGCTGCTGCATAAATATCAAAATTTTGTATAAAAATGCGCCAGTTTTCCGCAATGTTCCCATCTAATTTTAATGGCTCTGGTAATCGTATTTGGCTCGTCATTTTTACCTTTATATGTTTGGCTATTTTTCCTATTTCGACTGCGCCATGTGTTACCTTTATATATATATATCGAGAGTTGACTATTAAATAAAAGAACCGCACTTGTTTAAATTCTTTATTGCAAGAAGGTTGTACATCAACTGGTTCAAGTAAGTGTTCATACATCGTCTAGAGTTTGTGAGAGTTATAGCCTCTATGTATGATATACTTTATATACATGTAAGAGAGCTATGTATTTGTATATATAACACAATATTTATAAGCAATTTTTAAAATAGAAAGTACTTTTATATCAGAGCAAGTACTTGCGATACAGTCGTGCATTTTATTTTCCTTGCTGCAGGTTTTCCTAAGTATCATAAAATGTATGAGTTTTTCTGGAAACTTCTTATTGATTTCTGTTTTTACTTTTGATACGTTTATTAAGAAACAACAGGCAATCCTCGAGGAAATTGATATCAATGTCATAAATTAGTATATTTATATGAAGGTTTTTATAATACAAACTCTATATACTACTAAAATAAATCAGCCTAGTAGAAGACTTAGCACTATTATTGGACTTGTTGAATTATTGATTCAAATTAGCTTTTTTGGCCTTTAGTCCACAAAAATTGGCGTTTCGTCCGGGTGATCTCACATGGACTCATCAGTTGACCTTGTCAATTCGCAATTTTTGTTAAGTTCAGTTCATCTTACATGAATTTTTTGACAAAAATCCAATGAACTATAAATTAGTATAGCCAAAAAATGAACAGGCTTAGAAAACTGATATATGAAGACAAAAAAGATATCAACTTTATTGAAGCGCCGTTATAAAGTTTTGTATAACGTCTTAAAGTTAAGTCCTAACAGAGCATTTTTTGTTAACATTAGCCGTGTTTTATTATCGCCAATGATCCAAGAAGATCAATCTCTGAAAATAAAACGATACGGATCATAGTGAGTGACAGTAGTGCCTTATGCTCATCTCTCTTTTACTTATGTTTTTCAAATTTGTCTTATCATTTTTCTTTGCACTGTAGTTTACACTACCTTACCATAAAAAGCCATCTACCCGTCAGAGAGAAAACCAACTTTCGGATCCCAGGAATAGATCCAGATAGATACGTAGCAAGATCCCAAATTGTTTTCCAGATCCAGATCCATATAGATCCGAAGATAATAAAACGCACCTATTGATCAGGGTATATCAAAGTAGGGCTTTTCTTAAATCCTCGAAAAATTATGTAAACATTGAAGATGAACTTCAAACTGTAGCCACACAACGGACCTCCAAGAAATTTAACCTAGTAGTTTAGAAGTCTCAATCATTGTTGTATGCATTCTGTCAGCGTGAAGGAAGAGGAATTAAAATTTTGTGCCGAGCCAAGATTGGTTAGATGAAAACACTTTTCATTACTTCAACGCAAGAGGCGTGATATTTGTTGTTTGATTTTTAGTTAACAGCGACCGAGATCGAACTCAGACCTCCGACATAACAGTTCGATGCAAAAACCATTATGCCAATGAGCATTATTTACTTAAATGAATAGTTTTAGCGGTCGAAGATGTAAAGGTCGAGGTACCTACTCGTACATATATAGATAGAACAACGGAATTCTGGGACCTTCCCTAAAATGAAATTTAAACTTGAAAATTTATAAAATAAGACCACCGATTTATTTTTGTCCTTGCTTTACACTATCTTCTATTCTCTTGATACATTTTAAAATTTTAAAACCACATTCACACTCATCGTCTTCTGCATACCCGAACATCTCAGGAAGGCATTCTGTATTAATTCGTTCATTTATGTCCCAGCTTCTTGAATAAATTACTGCATCGCCATATAGAAAAGAGCATCCTTTAACCCAACCGAATTTTTCTAATACACACTGTAAGTAGCATCTTAGATTGTGAACAGTCTCAGCCAACTGCATGCCTTTTTCTTCAGATAAAAATTCACTAATTTCATTATGTGATACGTTTGTGCTTATTTGACACAGAAAGAATGGGTCGCCAGTTACACGCTTCGGGACACGGCCAAACTAATGTATAACAAGTAATAATTCATAACTTTAGAAAAATTAATAATTTATTTAATACAAAATAAATATCTACCGCAGATGAGAGAATTGACAGAGAGAATATTAACATGCAAATTAGCATTGCTTGACTTTTATGCAGGCGATACAATACTGAAGGCATTAAGCCCCATCATAATGAATTTTGTTCAATTAATAAAAAAGATTAAAATACGTGATTTATTGTAATTAATTGTAATTGATGAAAGGGATGCCAATTAATAAATCTACATAAATTAAAGGTGACTTTTTGCTTATGTAATATGCCTATTAAAAGCCAATTTTAATGACAAGCTTTAGCTAAAAAAGCACAAATTCAGTGATTATAAGGTGTATGGATACTTTGGTACCTTTGCTGAGCATTAAGCGCCTTCAACAACTAAGCAAATGATATAGCATTGCCGAGTTTTGGATTTTTGTTAGGATGGGCCTCGCGGTGGAATGAAAGGTCAAATTCAAGACGGGTGTTTTTTATGAGGAATTTGCAACCGCTATTTTTGAACAGCTTCAATCAAAACCAGTTGAGTTGTTGGCTTCCGAAGCATGCTTGTCATTAGTTTGTTTTGACCAAATTTAGTACTATGGAGGGAGATCTAGAAAAGGAGTACTATCCTAAAACGACGATGGGTGACACTCCAAATAATTTTCTCATGAAGAGCTGTGCTGTCCGTAACTCCTTTCAAAAGCTATACACCCAGAGAAAAAAGCACGTAAAATCAAAAAAAAACAACTTTGAATCAAAGTAAAACCAATATGATTTGGCTCTAAAGCCGAAAATATTTAAATCAAAGTTGTTAATCAATGAAAAGTGATTCCCTACTTCATTTCAAATCAAATTTGAAACCAATAAGATTTAAAGTTGTAGCATTATAGTTTTAAATACGATCCGCATTTGATTCAAAAAAATATCAATTAATTTTAAACACGCTTTGCGTTTAAAGTAAATAGAAATCGGAATCAAATCAATTAGAAACATATTTACATTAATTACTACGTAACATTACATTGAAAACCGCCATTATAGTTTTAAATACGATTCGCATTTGATTCAAAAAAATATCAATTGATTTTAAACACGCTTTGCGTTTAAAGTAAATAGATATCGGGAATAAATCAATTACAAACAATTTAATAATATTCACTAGCATTCATTGATTTAAAGTCATTCTCACTACATATATTCAAATCGATTAAAAACAATTATTTTTGCAAAAGTATTTTCTTTTTATTGTAAATAAAATAATAAAAAAATTTTTATAAACTAACTTAATAACAAAACAACAAACAAAATTTACAAATATTTGTGTCTTACATAATGTATACTTATTTCTGAATAAGTTTAGTTCCAGATCTTCATGCAGCTTTGAGGAATCGTCGCGGTTGTTCTCGTTAGCAGGATTAGAATAAATTAAACTTCGAAGCTTTCCGCTTTCGTCCACTACTTGAATTATTTTAATTTATTTTATTACTTTTAGGTTATAACGTTCGTTAACACTTCACAATAAGTACAGCTCACAAGCTCTAAAGAGAACGGCAGATACATTTTCCTCGACCCGCAACAACGACAGCCGCGAACACACATATATATGATTTCTTTCTTATAGAAAATATTTACTGTTATCGTTCACAAGTCAAAAGGATTACAACTTTGATTTGTTGTACTTTAACTTTGGTTAAAAGTGAATTATGTATACGATTCAAAAAGGAAAGAAAATCAAATAAGTTACCACTTTGATGTATTAAGTTTCAAGTTTGATTCAAATAAATTAAATATCAAACGTCTTTAAATGAACAACGAAAATGCCTCGATTACATTTCAAAATAGAAAAACATTAATTTAATGGTGTTTAACTATACTGTGATTAATTAAACATTTTTCTTATTTGAAACAAAGTTGATCGTATTTAAATTAAAGCGTATAAATCAAAAGTTATGATGTTGTTTTTCTCTGGGTGTAGAAGGTTAAGAAAATATCTCAGCGTTATCGTTACGAGGCAGGACTTAAGGCTTGTAGGTTTATTAGTTTAAGTCGATTTTCATATAGGTAAGATGTATGCGTTCTCCCATCCAAGGCCGCATTGAACAAATCGAAGAAATCAAAGCTGAACAACAATTGTTGTGTGCGCGTTAGAGCTGTGTCAATCGGGATCGATTCGATTTTTTTGATCCGATCATCGAAAAGTATTGATGATCGAAATCAATCATTTTAATCGATCTCAATCTCAATCATTTACATGATTCTCGATTCTGGATTCTCGATTTTCTATTTCAATCTCAATCATTTCAATGAGTCTCGATTTTCAATATCAGTTGACTCGATTAATCATGATTTACTTGATTCCATTTCTTCCGATTCAATCAACGTGGATTATGAACGCCAAACGGACGGTGGACTGGAACTTCTGGGTTGAACTCGGCATTGAACAACATGATTGATCGGGTTGGTCGTTGATGTTGTAGGCCGCAAAAACAATTGTTGGGGTGAACTGATGTTATTTAATGTTATTTGATGTATCAGGATCCGGTATGTTTAATGTGGATTTTTGGACGTTTCTTAATCCATCGGCATCGTAGCCATCCTTTGATGGAATTTGACAGTTTATGACTTGACGAATAGAGGACGAATTCAGTTATGACGTACAAAGTATATTTCGTACCAAATGCTAGCCGAAAGCCCTAAATTGCTCTTTTCCGAAGCAACAAATAAAATCTCTTTTTCTTGAATTTTTTGACACTTTTTAATCCATGAAGTAGCCTCATCATAGAGTATTTTGTGAGAACTATCAAAGCCACAAGTCAATCTTATCATCGAAATCGAAATTAATATCGAATAGAAACAGTATTGAATCATTTCAGTGAAATGAAAATGATCGAATGATCGATTGATTGAAAAGATCGGATCATTTTCGTAATCGATTGTTGAACGATTCGATCATTTGAAATGAACGATTTACACAGCTCTAGTGCGCGTTACCATTACTTGAGTGGAACTAAAAAAGTTTATATAAAATAATCTTACAGACTAATGATACTAAGGAATGAAAGATCCGAAAAAATCAATCCAAAGAAAAAATAAATAAATAGTGCATATTTGCACATAGACAAAAAAAAAAACCTAAGAACTAAAACTTAAACCACTTGCTAACGCATTTATCAAGTGTTTTTACTTGCGCCTTATAGGTACTATAAGGCAAGTTATGCATTCGGAAAAAAAAATCGAACTCGAGATTTTGATCAAAGTTGACATGACGATGATAGC
Organism: Philhelius festivus; assembly: GCA_963931855.1. NCBI lineage: Eukaryota > Metazoa > Arthropoda > Insecta > Diptera > Syrphidae > Philhelius > Philhelius festivus. The sequence goes on from OZ007557.1 coordinate 60,532,415, forward strand.
AAAGACTAAAAAAGTTGGTCTCGCAGTTCTGTCTGTTTGTCTGTCTGTTCGACTACAGCCTAAGCGGCTCGGCCGATTTTCTTCAAACTTCGTTTATATTTTTTTATTTCCCCTCCCACACGTTTTTTTCTTTTTTTTTAAGGCCAAAAATAACGGTACCTGCCATACAATTTTTTTTTCGAAATTTTATAAATATTTTTTTTCCAAAAACTGTCCCACAGATTTAAAAAAAAATAAATTCAAAAAATTTCATTTAGTTAGTGACAAAAATTTTCCAAAAAATGGTTATTTTTGGTACTCCCTTGGAACCATTTTTTTTTTGTTTTTGATTTTCTCAAAAACGGTACGACCGATTTTGATCATTTTCTTTGTGTTAAGGTTCCCCAGCAATTTATATATTATTCTGTATTCCAATTTAAAAAAAAATTTTGAATTTAAAAAAAAAATCCAATTTTTTTTTCGAAAACCCCATGCTCGATTTTGTTTAAACTTGATAAATAAAAGTTTCTTAATATAATCTACTAGATTACTAGATATGAGAACAAAATTTATTTTACCTAAAAATAACGGTACCCTCCATACAAATGTTAAAAAATGGTTTTCGAAAATCGTATTTTTCTCGAAAACGGTTCAGAGAATTTTGCTAAAAATTTGTTTCTCTTGATTAATTCTTACGATCTATAATTTAATATAAGAAATTTTTAAAACAAGATATTACTGATTGTACCTACCATAGAACGATTTTTAGAATTTTGAATTTCTCATTATCGACACAACGGATTTTAATGAATTTTTGATGTGTAAACATCTTGCCCGGCGGTAGAGTGAATTGAAAACGTGTGTAAAACTTATACGTCCCGGTTACACGTTCCGGTTACACGTTACGGTTACACGTTACGGTTACACGTTCCGTGTAGCAAGCTGCCTTACCGACGATTGCATTTAACACCATGTTTACATTGTAAATATTGCGTACTTACGACATCGTGTTTACATTGGAGACTTTGAGTACTGAAATCTCGATTTTATTACTTTCCATCGCTGGCTAGAACTTAATTCAATCCCTCAACATTTCTTCACCTCTCGACCAATTAGGCCTATTCTGCCATATTTGTTATTCTGCTACAGATTTTCTGTTATGAATCATAAAAGATTTCCACCTTAAAAGATCTTTTATGATTGGTATTCAGAGGTTCGAACTTTTATAAAAGTCTGTTAGGCTAGTCGCGCACTGGCAACTGTGATCGAAATCAAATAGTTTAATCACCAGTTGAAAGAGAACCGCGCACTGGCAACTCTTTACTCACGCTCACACTCTTGCGCTTATGGAAAACAGCTCAACTATTACGAATTAATTTTAGGCAATCGTTTAGTTTGTGTCAGAACACAAACTTTTCAGTTGCTCGAGTCGAGTTGCTTTAAGTGCGCGGTGTCCCATATAAGCCCATATGTTTCATTTTAGCAACTAAACAGTTGCGAAACTAAAAATTGAATGTGCGCGCCTGGCCTTATGCTACTTCGAAAACGAGATCTGTTATAAAACTGAACTAAATCTGTTATCATAATCAGCTGTGATTATGTAAAATATTTCATCTGACATAATTGAAATGGATGACGAACAAAAAAGTAAACTCTTAGCCTAGGCGCGCACATTCAATTTTTAGTTTCGAAACTGCTTGGTTCGAGCAACTAAAAAGTTTTGTTTTGTTTTGACACAAACTAAATGATTCCGCGCACATTCAATTTTTAGTTGTACAACTGTTTGGTTGCTTATAGAAAACAGATGAACTATTTAGTTGAATGTCCGCGCAGGTGCATATAATTATATGTTACACAGAATAGCGAACTCATTTTAGGCAATCGCTTAGTTTGTATCAAAACACAAACTTTTAGTTGCTCGAACCAAGCAGTTGCGCACTAAGAATTGAATGTGCGCGCCTAGCCTAAGGCCATTTGGTGTAACATATAATTATATGCACCTGCGCGGACATTCAACTAAGTAGTTCATCTGTTTTCTATAAGCTACCAAACAGTTGTGCAACTAAAAATTGAATGTGCGCGCCTAGCCTTACAGACTATGGGTATCCATACAATGGAACACGATTTTATCTCATATGTTTCTGGGAATACCATGACCATTCTCTACTTATATGTTTATATGATATGTGTTTTGATATATTTTCTTTCATTTGTCTCCTTTAAAGAACATTTCATTGACGAAATAAAAGATAAATATTCATTATTACTTCATGCACCTGCACCTGTGCGTGCTGAATACCAAAATTAAAATTTATAAAAGATTTGTTGACAGTTCAACCATTTGTATGGAAATTCATAGCAGAATAACAGAATAGAAAAATAAAAGTTCTCGCCGAATAGACCTAAATATGTGAAAAAGACGAAAGACAAATCAACTGGTGTAAAATTTCATAAGGGGTTCATTTGATGTCTTAAAAAATCCACTTCACGTTATTGAAGGACGATAACATTTTATTTTATGCTCGCAAAAAATCAAAAATTGTTCTTCAGGGCAATCAGTTGACATCTGCTATGAAATATTCTCGATACGTCAAAATTTAATTTGTCCCTTATCTGTCATACCATATAATATTATTTTAATTATCGAATTAGATATTCTTTACTATATCAAAATATACTTTTAGCATTCACTATATCAAAATATAGATCGTTCTCCATCTGTCAAGCCATGAACTGGATGATGACTACGAGTTCGACGTATTAAAAAAATTAGTTTTTGCCACTTATAATTCCATTACAAGGTGGGAATGATGTCAATCGGTTTGTAAATCTCTGACAGAGGGAGTAAGATAAAGTACAGAAACCTAAAAAAAAGTTAAAGGATTGGTTTGATTTTGATAAGGTGAACGCTCCATCTAGTGGTTTGTCAAAAAAAAGTTTTGAATTTTTCGCTGCATGACAAGTATATTTGTTGGCGGCATTAAGCCAGATATACATACATTGTTCAAATGCATGAAAAGCACGTGCAAGTCTATTATTTCAGTGGCGAGAGAACGTTGCCCTTTGTGTTTTTTTTTTCAGCAAAATTGTGTTTTTACGAATTTCTTTGGGATTTTTGTAATTTTATCCGAGTAATTTGTTTTATTTTGTCTGTCCATTTCATCATATAATTTTCGTTTGTTGTTTTAATATTTTAATCAGTGCTTATTATGCTGTGCTGTGTTCTCATCTCTTCGACGTACTATACGCAAATGAACCAATAAATACATGATCAATCATCAACCTTGCATATACAATATTTCTATGCAGTACGCTAGATTGTAAAGATTTTGATTTTTCTTCAAGCCTACATCCAATCTATACGTGTGACTTTTTCATTAATACATTTGCAATTGCTGAGAAAAATGCGGAGTTATCGTTCATTCTTCTTTGTGGTTTTCTTTTTTATATTTGGCGTTCGCTCAGTGCAATTCGCTTAACTGAGTAGAGTAAGGAGTGCGAAGAGATGACTCCTTTTCGCATGAACAAAGTTAACTTATATTAAAAATCGCTGTGTTTAAAAGCACAGATGCACTCGAAAGGAAGCAAAAAGAGAAACAGAGATTAAAATCAGATTCGTGTAAAAACAGTCTATTTTTTATCAGATAACATCTCTGTTTGAATATAAGTGTAAAAATATAATGCTGTCACAAGCTACATCCCTGGTTAAACATAAGTCAAACAAACTTTACGTTACGTAGCGGAGTTCACTTACTCCTAACACATGCCACGAACTACTTCATCGAAGCATATTGTCGATAAGGTTTTTGGGTCATGTGAAATGAATATGTGTCGACATAGCAGTGCGAACTCTGGGAATCGAAGTAGTATGCCGAAATGGCGTGTAAAAAGGACCGAACTAGTTCGTCGAAACAATTTTTTATGATGTTATTCGGTTTTAGTTGTTAAAATTTACAAATCGCCTGAAAAAGCAAGAGTATAATTCAATCTCCTTAAGCAACAATTCAATAAAGCTCTGATCAACACAAAAAAGTGGTTGTGGAGCATTAAAATTCAAATATTTTTCGGTCATTTTCACTTTTCATTTATAATTTTACAGCTCTACCATTTCACAGCTGATTTTGGCATGTACTTCTACGTCGGCGTATTGGTGTGTAAATGCCCATACAAAAGCGAATTACTTTATCGATTATATCGGTATATATCTAAAGTCACAAACTAGTACGATTGCATTGTATGTTTATTGCGTACGTTCGATAACAAAAATTCGGCACTCGGACGAACGTTGATGTTTACACATCTTAACCGTGAGTCCTGGCACTCACACTTTTTTTTTTAAAGAGAAGCTTCTTAAAAGTTTAAAAAACAGCATTTCAAAACCTTAAGAAAAATATTTTTTTTTGGAATTTTGAAAAAAAAAAAAAAAATATTTTTTTTTACAAAATTCAATGTTTTACAAAAACGGCTGAATATTTTTTTTTCCAAATTTTATTATTATTCGAAAAATATTAACAACTTTAACTTGGTGTACCAAAATGTTTTCTTAAAAATGTTTTAAAAATTTTGTATATAAAAGCTTTTTTTTTATGAAACCACTACAACGAGTTATAATTTTTGTTCTTGCATAAATTCATATTTATATAATTTAAAAAATTAATTTTATCCTTATGAACAGTTTTCTCAAATAACATTCGTTTTAAAAATTCCTAGCCTTTTACCTAGGAGCAAGTTTGTGGGACCCAGTGGTGCATTTTATTTTTCAATGAATCACAAATTCGGTGAGAAAAAAAAATCAACATTAATACAAATAATGTTAGCCTCTCTGATTTACCGCGTTTGGGTTTCATTTAAACCATAATTAGTAATATGATGAGGTTCATTAAAAAAAACACTTGATCGCAACAGTCTTGATGGAGCATATACACTTACAAAGCAAAGTACAATTAATATGGCTTGTGAAAATATCGCGCATAAGAATGAAGGTCAAGAAGTTGACATCTATATTATTATTACTAGGAATTGGAATATTCCATTTTAACCGATAAAGAACAACTCATTCTTGTGTGCATTCTGTCAGCACGAACGAAGAAGAATTACCCCCTGAAATTAGTTTTTAGTTGCCAGCGGCTGAGATCGAACACAGACCACCGACATAAACTGTTCACTACCAATATTATGCCAAACCTTAGCAGTCAAGGATGTTTATGTCGAAATATACAGATAGAATGAACCTTAAACTTGAAAATTGATAAAATACCAAACGAAAGCTCTGAATTAGACCACAAATTTATTTTTACCCTTGCCTTAGACTATCAACTATTCTCTTGATACATTTCAAATTTTTAAAACCACATTCACACTTATCGTCTTCGACATACTCCAACATCTCAGGAATGCATTCTTCATAAATTCGTGTTTCTACTTTCCAGTGTTTTGCGTGAATTACTGCATCGCCATATAGAAATGAGCATCCTTTAACGATACCAAATTTTTCTAAGACACACTGTAAGTAGCATCTTAGATTGTGAACAGTCTCAGCCAACTGCATGCCTTTTTCTTCAGATAAAAATTCACTAATTTCATTATGTGATACGTTTGAGCTTAACTGGCACAGGTAGAATGGGTCGCCAGTTACACGCTTCGAGACACGGCCAAACTATTTATAACAAATTTTAGAAAAATTAATAATTTATTTAATAATAGTAGATATCTACCGCAGATGAGAGAATTGACAGAGAGAATATTGACATGCAAATTAGCATTGCTTGACTTTTATGCAGGCGATACAATACTGAAGGCATTAAGCCCCATCATAATGAATTTTGTTTAATTAATAAAAAAGATAAAAATACGTGATTTATTGTAATTACATGCGGAGCTGATGAAAGGGATGCCAATTAATAAATTTGATTTAAAGATGACTTTTTGTTTATGTAATATGCCTATTAAAAGCCAATTTTAATAATAAGCTTTAGCTAATTTGATGAAAAAAGCACCAATTCAGTGATTATAAGGTGTATGGATACTTTGGTACCTTGGCTGAGCAAAAAGCGCCTTTAACAATTAAGTCCATGATATAGCATTGCTGGGTTTCGGATTTATGTTAGGATGGGCCCGTGGTGGAATGAAAGGTCATATTCAAGATGGAGGATCTTATAAAGAATTTCCAACAGCTGTTTCTTATGAAATATCTTAATGATTTTGAATGGCTTTAATCTCAACCTTTTGAGTTGTTGGCTTCCGACGCATTCTTATTATTGTCATTGGTTTGTTTTGACCATATTCCGTACTAGAAATCTAGAAAAGTAGTATTAGCCTTAACCGACGTTAGCTTACGTTCCATGTTATTTTCTGGGCTGTCAATACCCTTCAAAAGCAGGTGCACAAAAGTTATGTCAGATTTGTCACGACGCAAGGCGGTTGGCGACCATGAGCTCTGATATAGCCGAAGCCATATCAGTAGCAATGATGTGACATGTTGATGCAGCATGTGCACACCTCTTGCTATGGGGCGAGGTCTATCTAACACTTCTTGAATTCAAGCAGGCTTGAAAACTAAATGTCTCCGTCTTTGGAATAAACCACAGCCACCATGATACTTACACTTGGAGGCCTACGTCATAGATAGCTTAAGTATAGACACTTAAACTGTCTGTACTTTTTATTGGGCACTATCTCCCATGGTGCCAGAATATAGCTTCTGGTGGAGCTTCGCAACCGTGAGGTCACTTCCAGATGAGTTTCTGCAAAACTCAGGGCCCCTAGATATGCATATCGTGCCATGATCGAAGTAGAAACCACAACTAAAAGTGCATACCCCTTCGGTGAGTTGTTACACACTCCTTAGCGGATTCATACTTTAAGGATACCGTCCAGAATGTTTCCATATAATTAGTTCGGTTACTTACGTTACTTATCCACAGGCACCACGAGGAGGTCGATAGGAACCCGGAGTGTTATGGAATTGCGCATCAGTAGCAATACCGGCCCACTTGTCAATAGTGGACGAGCTCCTTAGGGCCCCGGACATGACTTTAACTATATCAGCACTCCATACACTCCCACCTGCCGTAAAAGGGTAAGATGTATGAGTCCTCCCAGCGAAGGCCGCTTTAAAAAAAAGACAAATAAATGTACGCAGAAAAGACAAAAGTCAGATCTGAGAGATCTGAGGGCTTATTGATATAATATAGGTAGAGATTTGAGAGATTTTCAAAAGGGTATTCAAGAATTTGCTAAATTCACAATACTTAATCTATAAATAGGAGGCCATAACGGATGGTAGAGAGCCTAAACCTAACTAACTCTCAACTATTCCTGTGTACGTGTTACCAGCAATCGAGGAGACCTACAATTTTCTGCCGATTCCGAACTGCTAATGAGCAGCACTTTTCTTGACAAGAGATACTCTTGGAAGACTTGTCAATTTCTCGCAAGAGGCAGTACACCCCTGGAAAACTTTTTGTAGCGGCTGTAAATCTAACACAAGACCTTGTGCCCATATGCAAGTGAAAGCTAAACTGATTGCCGAAAAGTAGTACCTACATAGGTTAAAAATTCAAGTGACTATGAAAACTGGTATATTATTGATCTACTATTATCCATGCGACAAGGGCGTACGTTGGTGAGAATGAATAGAATATATTTAACTCAAGAAAATCTTATTGACACTAGGTAAAAAAGCCTTTCAACTGATAGAGCGATGCATTAAATGTTGGATAAGATCCACATATCAAAAATATTTCAAGTGCCTTAATTGCCAGACACCTGATGTTGGAGTAACGGGGCAAGTGGAATAGGACTAAATTCAAGATATGAACAGATGAGAGTAACCGTAGATCTTAAGCCTAAATGCGATTTTATTATGGGCTTCTTCATCAGCAATTACATCAACTGCACTGAAAGTTTCAATGGAACATAGAGTATTATTATTGATATTTCCAAATTGATAGCATCTCTTGTGAAAAACTGACAAATCCTACAACAAAAGATCTTATCATGAAATCGTCCTTCTCTTTCAGCCGTTCGGATTCGGCAGAAAATAAATCTAATCCATTCTTGGTAACAACACACACACACAGCGGAATGATTCATAGTTGTAGCTTACTATAGAAACTAGGCTGTTCCTATGCACATTGTTGTTGGTTGTTGAAAGACGAAAAAAGTGGTTCTCCCAATTATGTCCGTCTGTACGCCTAAGCTGTCGAAACGACTTTCTTTTAACTCAATAGGTGCTTGGTTTTTTAGTATTTCCTTTATATTTTTCTGTTGGACTAAGAACTGTGGTATACTATTTTAATAAAAAAAATATTGTTCGATAAAAATTAGATATTTCAAAAAGGTGCTGACGGTTTTTTTTAGTTTTATTTCTTATATGCAGATAATTAGAAACTATAAACGTATGATAAGAAATGTTTTTTTTTGTTTTTTAAGGTTTGAAAAATTAAAGTTTGCAATATACAGGGTGTTTCGTAATTAATGAACAATGCAATAAAGTGTTAGTAGTGACTTAAAAGGTATTTCTAAGATGTTTGCGACCTTTTTCCAATCGAACTGAATTTGTTTTCATAAAAGTAAACTTACAGTCAACATGAGTTATGTACATTGACCCTTCCAACGAAAATGATGAGTCTACTAATCAAAATAAAGACACATTAAATAAATTCAAACCACTTTCATGGTAATGCAATGTAACACCTCATTTCCTTAGTTATGCTGAAATAGCAATAAGACAATTAATTAATTAATAAACATATTAACATAAATATTCATTAAATATGTAGATACAAACTTTGACAATAATAAAGAATTAGGTTGAGTTTGGAACACAACAAAAGACGGTCGTTTTCTTTTAACTCGGAAACCACCACGAAATTGTTACTCATGCGGTCAATTTGGCATGTGTTTTTTTATGTTGCTGAATTTGCAGGAAAATGGCAGACGAACAAATGTGAGTAATTTTTTTTCTTTAAATTAATTTATAATCGTAAAAATATTGATTTTTTTTTTCATATTTGATAAGGAATTAATAACTATCCATCCACAGAATCGAATAAGAGGCCAAAATCTGGTCCGACGCTGATATCAAACTATAGGTTTCCATCCGTTTGGGAATGGAATCTGAATTTTTAGCTGGGCGCAGGAAGAAAAACGTTCTAATGGGAAAGGTTTTCCAAGAAATTAAAACTATTTTGCTCAAGTTTCCTTATTATAGGGAGGATATTATAAAAAAGTTCCAAAATTTAAAAGATTCCCATCATAGTATTTAAAAAAAAAAGAAATAAACTAAACGGTAGAAAGCCTTCTTCATGGGATTACTTCTTACAATGTTGAACTTCCTCCAGAGCTATAATGGCTGAGGTATTTGAAATTCTTATTTTTTGGAATATGTCTAAACATCATTCTGCAGGTTCTCTTATTCAAAAATATTTTCCTTCGTCTTCAGTTTTTTAATTTTCTATTTTTTACCAATTTTTGTCCCATGTTTTCAAAATTGGTTCCTTCCGAAAGACTAGGGACAATGAGCTTTAAAATTATGTTTTTACCAGCCATTTTTAAAATAAAAAAACATAGAACACCAAATAAAAGTGCACACATGCTGTTGTAATTGTCTGAAAAAGCTTTTTAAGATTTCTCTTATTCGGCTTATTTGGTCTCAATAATTTATTAATGAAAGACTTTCATTAGTTTTCCCGACGTTTCGACTGAGGTTTCAGTCTTCTTCAGGGGCACTTTATTAAGCATGAAAATATAAAATAAAGTAGAAAAACATATACAAACAAAGTTTTGATTGAACTTACAGTTTATAAGAAAATTAATAAAATTTAATATTGAAAATTATAAAAAAAAAAAAAAAATATTATTTGAATTTGTTACTTTTTTGAGCACTTCTTTATTAGAAGTTATGTCAACTAATGAAAGAAAATACATATATGTTAAGGAAAGAAAGAAGCATATGAAAGAAAAGGATAGAATTATTTAAGTAGAGACTAAGGAACAATACACAGACGATATGCTTTGTGTATCCTGCTTCCTGTTCATGTTATTTTTGTTATTCAAAATGTGTAGCGTTTCCAAAGTATATCTTTTAGATGTGTGTTTCTCGACTTGAAGTATCTCCGTGTTTTTGAAATCCGGAACATGTTGGTTTTCTATGCTGTGACTGGCAAGCGCTGTTTTTTGAGAACTTTTTGTTTTAATATCCGACTTGTGATTGGAGATTCGTTGTTTTAAGAGTTGTTTCGTTGTGCCGATGTAGCATAATTCACAATTCTCTGTCTCATTACCCAAACAGTTTATTTTGTATATAACATCTGTGCACTGGTGTGGTAAAAAAAAAAAAAAAAAAAAAAATCTTCTAATAATGTTGTAATTGTCTTCAAAAATGTATTTGAAGCCTGTTTTAGGCAGGGTAGGGGCAACAAACATTGCAATTACGAACTCAGCCTATATCTCAGAGAGTGATATTTTAAATGAACTTTCCTCCCTCGACAGTTCGTTTAATGTTGCACCTGATAACTTGTCTCCTATATTTATTAAAATTGCAGATTTAATTTACTTTATCCTCTTCAAAAATTTTTTTACTTATCAGTCTCTCAGGATGTTTTTTTTTTTATTGCTGGAAGTACTCTTTTGCTTTTTCATAAATCAGGATCTAAAGAGTTAACTAAAAAATCGTAAATAAAATGTAAAATTAGGCTCTTGTTTATCTTCAGTTATAAATCATCATTCGGGTGTCCCGCAAAGAAGCCACTTGGGCCCTCTATTTTCCCTTTTATTTATCAATGATTTACCGGATTTCATTTTGGTTTACTTTATGCTGATGATTTTAACCTTTATATGGAAATTAAATCCATTTCGGACTGTTTGAAACTTCAAAAAAAAAAATTGGTATAAAATTATCTGTCCGCACTTGAATATTCGTAAATGTTCCGTAATGTCATTTACAAAGTCTAAGAAACCAATTTTTTAACACAACATTTCTATGTGTGATCTATCCCGAGTAACGATGCAAAAGAATCTAGAAGTTGTTTTTGATTCTCGCCTTAGTTTTGACTTGCATATGGACTTTTTGGTTTCGAAAGCAAATGCTATGCTTGGCTTCGTTTCAAGAATTTAGTGATTTAAGAAATAATTTTGGCACACAAACTTAAAACAGTAATAAATATTGTAAGATTAAAAATTAAATCTCGAAGAAAAATACTGAGCCGTTTTTGAGATATCGAATTTTCAAAAAAAAAAAAATAGATTTTTTTGTTCAAAAATTCAAAAAAATATTTTGTTTTAAAGTCTTTAAATGCAATGTTTCTTAAACTTTTAAGAAGTTTCTCTACAAAAAAAAATTCATTAAAATTCGAAGAAAATGGTTCCATGGTAGGTACAGTCAGTAATATGTTAATTTCAATTTTTTTTTATTAAATTATAGATGGTAAAAATCAGTGGTTACCGTTATTTTTAGGTAAAAAACTTTTTTGTCACATCTTGTAGATTATATTAAGAAACTTTTATTTTTTTTTATTTTATTTTATTTTATTTTATTTTATTTTATTTTATTTTATTTTATTTTATTTTATTTTATTTTATTTTATTTTATTTTATTTTATTTTATTTTATTTTATTTTATTTTATTTTATTTTATTTTATTTTATTTTATTTTATTTTATTTTATTTTATTTTATTTTATTTTATTTTATTTTATTTTATTTTATTTTATTTTATTTTATTTTATTTTATTTTATTTTATTTTATTTTATTTTATTTTATTTTATTTTATTTTATTTTATTTTATTTTATTTTATTTTATTTTATTTTATTTTATTTTATTTTATTTTATTTTATTTTATTTTATTTTATTTTATTTTATTTTATTTTATTTTATTTTATTTTATTTTATTTTATTTTATTTTATTTTATTTTATTTTATTTTATTTTATTTTATTTTATTTTATTTAATTTAATTTAATTTAATTTAATTTAATTTAATTTAATTTAATTTAATTTAATTTAATTTAATTTAATTTAATTTAATTTAATTTAATTTAATTTAATTTAATTTAATTTAATTTAATTTAATTTAATTTAATTTAATTTAATTTAATTTAATTTAATTTAATTTAATTTAATTTAATTTAATTTAATTTAATTTAATTTAATTTAATTTAATTTAATTTAATTTAATTTAATTTAATTTAATTTAATTTAATTTAATTTAATTTAATTTAATTTAATTTAATTTAATTTAATTTAATTTAATTTAATTTAATTTAATTTAATTTAATTTAATTTAATTTAATTTAATTTAATTTAATTTAATTTAATTTAATTTAATTTAATTTAATTTAATTTAATTTAATTTAATTTAATTTAATTTAATTTAATTTAATTTAATTTAATTTAATTTAATTTAATTTAATTTAATTTAATTTAATTTAATTTAATTTAATTTAATTTAATTTAATTTAATTTAATTTAATTTAATTTAATTTAATTTAATTTAATTTAATTTAATTTAATTTAATTTAATTTAATTTAATTTAATTTAATTTAATTTAATTTAATTTAATTTAATTTAATTTAATTTAATTTAATTTAATTTAATTTAATTTAATTTAATTTAATTTAATTTAATTTAATTTAATTTAATTTAATTTAATTTAATTTAATTTAATTTAATTTAATTTAATTTAATTTAATTTAATTTAATTTAATTTAATTTAATTTAATTTAATTTAATTTAATTTAATTTAATTTAATTTAATTTAATTTAATTTAATTTAATTTAATTTAATTTAATTTAATTTAATTTAATTTAATTTAATTTAATTTAATTTAATTTAATTTAATTTAATTTAATTTAATTTAATTTAATTTAATTTAATTTAATTTAATTTAATTTAATTTAATTTAATTTAATTTAATTTAATTTAATTTAATTTAATTTAATTTAATTTAATTTAATTTAATTTAATTTAATTTAATTTAATTTAATTTAATTTAATTTAATTTAATTTAATTTAATTTAATTTAATTTAATTTAATTTAATTTAATTTAATTTAATTTAATTTAATTTAATTTAATTTAATTTAATTTAATTTAATTTAATTTAATTTAATTTAATTTAATTTAATTTAATTTAATTTAATTTAATTTAATTTAATTTAATTTAATTTAATTTAATTTAATTTAATTTAATTTAATTTAATTTAATTTAATTTAATTTAATTTAATTTAATTTAATTTAATTTAATTTAATTTAATTTAATTTAATTTAATTTAATTTAATTTAATTTAATTTAATTTAATTTAATTTAATTTAATTTAATTTAATTTAATTTAATTTAATTTAATTTAATTTAATTTAATTTAATTTAATTTAATTTAATTTAATTTAATTTAATTTAATTTAATTTAATTTAATTTAATTTAATTTAATTTAATTTAATTTAATTTAATTTAATTTAATTTAATTTAATTTAATTTAATTTAATTTAATTTAATTTAATTTAATTTAATTTAATTTAATTTAATTTAATTTAATTTAATTTAATTTAATTTAATTTAATTTAATTTAATTTAATTTAATTTAATTTAATTTAATTTAATTTAATTTAATTTAATTTAATTTAATTTAATTTAATTTAATTTAATTTAATTTAATTTAATTTAATTTAATTTAATTTAATTTAATTTAATTTAATTTAATTTAATTTAATTTAATTTAATTTAATTTAATTTAATTTAATTTAATTTAATTTAATTTAATTTAATTTAATTTAATTTAATTTAATTTAATTTAATTTAATTTAATTTAATTTAATTTAATTTAATTTAATTTAATTTAATTTAATTTAATTTAATTTAATTTAATTTAATTTAATTTAATTTAATTTAATTTAATTTAATTTAATTTAATTTAATTTAATTTAATTTAATTTAATTTAATTTAATTTAATTTAATTTAATTTAATTTTATTTTATTTTATTTTATTTTATTTTATTTTATTTTATTTTATTTTATTTTATTTTATTTTATTTTATTTAAAAAATAAAATGCACGACTGGGTCGCACGAACTTGCTCCTATGTAATAGACTAGGAATTTTAAAAACGAATGTTATTAGAGAAAACTGTTCATAAGGATAAAACTAATTTTTTTAAATTCTTTTAGAGACAAAAACAGAATGCTATGAAAATATGAATTTATACAAGAACAAAAATTATAATTTTGGTATGCTAACTTTAGGTTTTTATTATCTACTGTACGAATGAAAATTAAATTTCCAAAAAAAAATATTGCACCGTTTTTGAAATATCGAATTTTCCAAAAAAAAAATGATTTTTTTTTTTTCAAAAATTCAAAAAAATCTTTTTTTTTTTAATTTTGAAATGCAATGGATTTTAGACTTTTTAGAAGCATCTCTACAAAAAATTTAAATAAAATCTGTCATGTCGATAATGTGTAATTCAAAATTTAAAATAAATAGTTCTATGGTAGGTACAAGCTGTAATATCTTAATTTCAATTTTTTTTTATTAAATTAAAGATCGTTGAAATTAATTAAAACAAACAAATTTTTATCAAAATTCTAGGCTCCGTTTTCGAGAAAAATAAGATTTTTGAAAGTCATTTTTTTGACATTTGTATGGTGGGTAGGTAAAATAAAACTTTTTTTCATACATCTTGTAGAATATGTTGATAAACTTTTATTTATCAAGTTTGAAAAAAATCTAATATAAAGTTTTCGAAATAATGAGTTTTGAAAAAAAAAATTTGAAATTTTTTTTAAAAATCCAAACTAATTTTTTTTGGAAATTTGAATACATAGATAATTCTATTTAAATTTTTGGGGAGCTTTAGCACAAAAAAAATTATCAAAATCCGTTGTACCACTTTTGAGAAAATCAAAAACTAAAAAAATAGTTCTTTGGGGGGGTACCCTCAATATCCATTTTTCGGAAAAAAATTTTCATTCAGTACCTAGCTTTAACTAAATAAAATTTTCTTGTATCTTTTTTTTTTTAAATCTATCGTGCAGTTTTTGAGAAAAAAAATATTTAATTAAAATAATAAAATTCGTATGCCAGGTACCGTTATTTTTAGTCTTAAAAAAAAAAAAAGAAAAAAACTTATGGGGGGAAAAAATTAAAAATGATATCTACCAAGTTTGAAGAAAATCGGCCGAGCCGTTTAGGCTGTAGTCAAACCGACAGACAGACAGACAGACAGAATTGCGAGACCCACTTTTTTAGTCTTCGCTATCATTGTAATGTCAACTTTGATCAAATGCATAACTTGCCTTTAGTACCTATAAGTCGCAAGTAAAAATTGAAAAATTGAGTACCTATGTAGTTTTTGAAATATAGAGCTTTCAAAAAAAAAAAATTTTCGAATCGATTTTTTTTACGAATGCATAACTTGCCTTATAGTACCTCTTAGTCGTAAGTAAAAAAGCGTTACAAAACATCGGTTTTCTGCAAAAAATTTAGGAAATCATTAAAGAAATTTTAATATTTAAAGTTTTTGTTTTTATATACGAAATGTCTTAAAAAGTTTTGTACTAAAAATTAAATATTTAATAATATAGATATGAGGATATTATTTGAAAAAAAAAAAACAATTGTAACCCCGACTTCAAGATATTGAATTTTCAAAAAAAAATATTTTTTTTTTTTTCGAAAATCAAATCAATTTATTTGTCTTGAAAATTTGTGTAACATTTCTTGTCAAAATTTTTACCAAAATGTAGACTATACATTAGTAGAACACAAAATTGTTATTATCAAAATCGTTACCATCATTTTCGGCATAAAGTAAATTTTTCACAATGGCTTTGTGGCACGTACCACAGTTCAAGTCCTGCTCTAGGGAATCACCGAAGAACCTTTAATACAAAGTTTAACCCGTCTAGGATGTAGGACGAGGTACAGACATATAGACATACAGAGATATAAACAGACAGAGGGAATTTCTGGACCCAACTTTTTCATGTTCAAGTCAAGTTTAATTCAAAATCTCGCGTTTGAATTTCTTTCCCAATTCAAATCTTGCCCTATCGTTATTAAAAATGAATTTTATGTGTTACATCATTTTTCTCTAAAAACAACCATATTTAGAATTTTAACTATCTTGAACATAAAATCGTTATTGCGATTTCTGAGGAAATTTGAAAAGGCAGTGTTCTAGAACTCCTAAAATAAAAATTCCAAACTACTTAAGTACTTTAAAATGATCCATCCTCTTAGATCAAAATTACTTTAAAAGTTTTAAGTTTATTTAAATTTCGATAATTTTTCTTGGAAGAAACAAGAATAAAAGAAAGAGGGGCTCCAAGCCTTAATCGAAGGAGAGGTTCATTTAAAACAAAGTACGGACCTGAAATCAAGCTATCAGTATCGCTAACTTGTTAAAATAAAAAAGGTCAAAATCATAAATGTATCTCAAGCGTGAAACTAGAACAATATACAATTGAAGTCAGCTTACCAAAAATTAGGTAAATTAAATTTCGGCCAAGTATAAATATCGCCAACCGATATATACTGACATGACAGTTACAAATCCACTATATCAACCATCACAATGAATAGAACATTGATCTGTCTACTGATAGCCATTTTGGGTGTCCAAGTGCGGGTAATCTTTATTTTTTGTAATCATTTAATAAATATCTTGATTTGGTTTTCTATAATTCTTTTCTTTCATTTTTAAAAGGCCGAACAAACTGATGTAATAGATCAGACCAAGTTCATTGAGGACAGCAAATGTCTAGCAAAGGAAAAACTTGTATTAGCCGATGTCCTGGAATTCGCTCTGCAGGACAAAATAGAATTAGCCGAAAAAAATCCAAAATTAAAATGTTTCTCATCCTGTTTGATGGAATATGGCAAACTATTGGATGGCTGTGAGGTGGTGTATGACAAGAATCCGGAAAACTTTACGGGCGTAAAGAAGGAAGCATTTGTGAAATTAATGGAAAGTTGTAAGGGTGCTATCAAGGGAACAGATCGTTGTGAATGCGGATATCAATTGATCAAGTGTATGACCGAAAAGGCAAAAGAAGCTTAGTAAATTATGAACTTGATGTCTACCGTAACATGGGAGCAAACACTTTTTATTTTGATTTGTTTTTAATTTTTCTAGAGTGCAAAAATTTGTTAATACTTATATATATTAAAAAAAATGTTGGCTGCCACCTAAGAAACCAAAAATGTTTTTTTTTTTTGTTTTTAAGGGTACAGCCACTTGCGAAGAAGTGACTTATCCTCCGAGAGCATCTCTTTCATGAAAAGTTGATATCATGTTGGTCGTTTGGATTCGGCTGAAAATTGTATTTCCCATTCATTCCTGTCGAAATATTCACACATAGCACAAGAATGGTTACGAGTTTTGTATAAGAGCTTAAAGATTTTGGTCTGTAATGACTATAAATAATCAGAGTTTGTTAAATTGTGTCGCTAAACCGTTAAACTGCTCTGCAAAATGATTTTCGACCAGCAAATGAATTAAATATCCTTGTCCTGCCCAAAGATTAAAAAATTCTCTAAAGTTTAAATTTAGTTTATTATTTTATGGGGGTTTGTTATCAATGGTTCTTCAGTTTTTTGGGCTCGAAAGTCAAATATTTTTGTTGTATACCCAGAATATCTTAAAAGTTGTCCAAAAAGTTTTTCGAGATATCGCTAAGATAACTAAAGAATAGACGTAAGCACTCATAGGTCTTACGAGCTTATATTGTATATACTCGTATATTGACCTCTATAGCTTGTATTTTTGGTTAACTTGTATGTGAAGCAAAATTTTGTCTAAAAGCAAATTGGCATTAAATATAATTAATAAACAAGACTAAGACGAATATCTTTAAAAATTTAGTTTTATGAAGAAACCTTTTGGAGCGAAGACCCAGATAAAGATTCCATATTGATATTGGAGCCAGAACTGATGTTGAAACAAAACTGCAATGTGACTTGTAAAATATTCAATCAATTTTCTAAAATCAGCTTGATAGATTTCTTGCATGATACTTTTCTAGCCAGCCACTTCTCACGCATGAAAGTTTTCTCGTTTATTAGTTTTCTGGAACGATATATACATATTTCTCGCATGATAGTTTTATCGCAGGATAGTTCTCTACACTTTCTTACCGTTTCCTTCACTCAGCCCTGCTGTATTTTTTAGAAATTTCAAGTGATACGCCACCTTAAGCCAGTGTAAGGAATTTAGAAAATTTCAATGAACCTAGTCTAAGGGGAAATAAATTTCATTTCCTGGGTCGCACTAACTTGCTCTTATGTCTTAAGGACTTTGAATTTGAAAAATTGATGTTGTTGGAGAATAGTTTTAAGAAGCATAAAATTTATTTTTCTTAAAAAGACCTTTAGTAATTGGAGTTAAACAGTTAACAGAATATCATGTAATTTTTTAGTAAATGTGAATTTTTTCAAAGAAGACAATTCTAAAACTGTATATATTTCTATATGCATTTTAATATATTTTTATAAAATTTTTAAGACATTTGTAACGAAAAAAAATTGTTTACGGCAAGTTTGAGTTTTGATTATACTGTAAAAATAAAAATTATGTTTCAAATTAATTACTAACAAGCTTTTGAAATATCAAAATTTCAAAAATAAATTTTTTTTTAATTCAAAAATATTTTTTGATATGCAATGATATTGAAATTTTTAAAAAACCTCTGAAAAATGCTCATTTGAATTCGTTGTGCAGATATTAACAAAGTCGCTGCCGGTAATTCCTTAATTTCAATTTTTACTATAAGACAAATTATGCATTCGTAAAAAACATCGAACTCGAGATTTTGATCAAAGTTGACATTACTATGATAGCGAAAACCAAAAAAAGTAGGTCTCACAATTCTGTATGTCTATCTGTCTTTTCTACTACAGCCTAAGCAGCTCGGTAGATATCATTTTTAATTTTTCCCCCATACGTTTTCTTATTTTTTTTGAAGACCAAAAATAACGGTACCTGCCTAACGATTGTTTTTCGAAATTTTATATATATTTTTTTTCTCAAAAACTATCCCACAAAATTAAAAAAAACTCAAAAATTTCATTTACTTAAAGCTAGCTAATGGTTGAAAAAAAAAAATACAAAAAATGTTTATTTTTGGTAGCCCCCCTAGAACCATTTTTTTTTTTTTTCTGACTTTCTTTAAAACGTTATAATCGAATTTTTTTATGATAAGGCTCTTCAAAGTTTGAATATTATTACATATTCAAATTTTCAATTTTTTATTTTTTGAATTCAAAAAAAAAATTAATTTTTTTTTGGAAACTCAATATTTTGAAAACTCCATGCTCGATTTTTTTCAAACTACTAATCTACAAGATTTGAAAAAAAATTGTGTTTTTTTGTGTCTTCAATATAAATGTTAAAAAATGGTTTTCGAAAATCGTATTCTGCTCGAAAACGGTTCCGAGAATTTCGCAAAAAATTTTTTTTCTTCAATTAATTCTTACGATCTATTTTTAATAAAAAAAATTGAAATCAAGATATTATTGACTGTACCTACCATAGAACCATTTTTTCGAATTTTGAATTTCTTATTATCGGCATAACGCATTTTAATGAATTTTTTTTATAGAGAAGCTTCTAAAATTTTTTTAAAAATATTGTGTTTCAAAACTTAAAAAAAAAATATTTTTGGAATTTTTGAAAAAAAAAAAAAATCTATTTTGTTTTTGGAAAATTCGATATCTCAAAAACGGCTCAATATTTTTTTTTTATTCGAACTACGAGTATAATAAAAACTTTAAATTGGCGTTCCAATTTTTTTTCTTCAAAATGTTTTTAAAAAATTGTATATATATTTGTATATATATAAAAGATTATTTTTTTAAGAAACCACTAAAACGACTAATATTTTTTGTTTTTGCATAAACTAATAGTTGCTTGAATCACATGGCATCCTGTTTTTAACACTAACTATACGAGCGGAGTTGTTTAGTCATTTAAAAAATGAATTTTATCCTTATGAACAGTTTTTCTCTAATAACATTAATTTTGGAAATTATTAGTCTTTTACATAAGAGCAAGTTCGTGCGACCCAATCGTGCATTTTATTTTTATTGAATTATAGATCGCAAGACTTCCAAAATTTTATCAAAAAAAAATTACATAAATAATTTTTCTTACACCTTGTTGATAATATAAAAAAACGATTTTTTCAACAATTACCTAGGTTTATTAAATAACAATTTAAAAAAACAATATTTTCTAAAATTTCCATCATGTGGTGGAAAAAGTTTTATAATATAAAATGAAATTGGCGCAGATGCTTAGGCTGTAGTCGAACAGACAGACATCATTGTGAAACCCAATTTTTTCATCTTCCCAATTATCGTAGTGTCAAGTCTGATTTAAATCTCGAGTTTACTGCTAAAAAGTTTTTCAGAGGTGTATTGCCTCTTGCGACTAAGTGACAAATCCTCCAAGAATATCTTTTGTCAGGAAAAGTGCTGATAATAATTAGCCTTTCGGAATCGGGAGAAAATTAGAGATTCCTCATTCTTGATACCATGCTCACAGAACTGGGTGTAAGTCACTAGGTTCTGGTTCTCTACGAGCTGCTGTACCACCAAATTTTTGTTTTATCTTGTAATGATAATGTATGTCAGGGCACGCCAAAGTAAGCCCTTTTTAAATACCCAATAAATGATGTCAGCATTGCCAATGGACTTCCTTACTAAAATAGACCCTTATCAAAAATATGCTCAAGAACAATATCCCAATGGACTACCAGTATAAAAACGAGCCAAAGCATTATTTTTAATTGACATTCGTCAAATCACATAGTTAGAGGACTCACCAAAACTTTTGAAGTCGCTAAATTTTGTCAATTGACTTCTTGAACATCATACTTAAAAAAAAGTACAGAACTTTCGCGCTAACACCATATCACAATCATTCGAAAATGGATTTGATTAATCTCATACGCCGAATATATTGATATAATATTAACATATATGTAAGTGAGTCTTAGTTTGGCCATTATCATAGGCAGCTATAATTTTGGGGTACTAAGGCTAATCTTATTAGACATACGAGTGCTGTCCGATAAGTACTTAGCCTACAAAAGAAAAACAAAAATTTTGGAAAACTGGCAATTTATTTCTCAACATAGGCTCGTTTTAGCTCGATACACTTGATCCAGCGATACCCAACTTCTATAACCCATCTGAAAATAAGGTTTTCTCGAGGTCTGCAAAGTTTGCAAAAAAAAAAAAAAATCGGACGGGGCCAAATCTGAAGAATGCGGTGGATGAGGCAGCAATTCGTAGGGCAATTCGACCAATTTGACCACTGCTCTTAAGTGGTCTCACGGTTGCGCTTGCTGTTTGGACTGAGCAAACTTGGCACCCATCAAAATTTCATGGAGGGCATGATCCACGTTGTTTTCTGAGATGCCTACTGTTCCAGCTATTTCTCGTTGTCCTCCGTGGTAGCCATTTTCAGAGCACTTGGGCGGGGCTCATCAAAAACCGATGTGCGACCATCGTTAGATATGCCGATTTTTGACTTCCGCCATCGAAGGAGCAGAGTCACAGCATCCAAGCGCTGTTTGATTCCACTTCCAAAAACAAAAATCGAATTACCGACCGATTTTTTTTTTTTTTTTTTTTTTTTTAAATCTACCCGCGCTCAAGAGATTATGATTACCCTTTAAATGTTTCAACACAGCGCGGGCGTGAAGTTAATGAAGAGAAAGAAGGATAGGAAAGATGTGTGGCACGATGTTCTGAGACTGTTGGTGGTTGTCTCAGATATTTTTATCTCCAGGGTGGAAGCTGAGCTAAAGCGGAGAAATGCCGTGTCTTATTTCTATGTCGTTTATAATTCACATTATTTTATTCGTGTTCATCTTTGTTGGGCATAAGTACTAGTTTAACTCAATTACATGTTGTTAGTGTTATGCCTGAACAACATGTAAGTAAACCAGCAACCCATTGATGACAATGATATTGGTCTTTTTCCATTTTTCTAAAATTCGCGGACAAGCTGGCTTCCACACGTGGTCAAAACAAAACTACGAGTCCGATTCGGCTGATATTTTGACAGTAGCCGTCTAAGAGAATGTACCTACTAGACGATAGTAAATCTCTCTTGCGATACTGTCAGGCGGTGAGAGTAATTACTTATTTCAGACTTCAGAAGCGTAGGTTTTGTCACAAGTGACTGAGGTTTTGAGATATTTTTTAAAACTAAAGTTCTCCATATGATTTTTGGTCGTGTATTCATTATATGTGAATGATAGCCTAGACAATGATAGACATAAAAATAAACTAGGCAGCAGAATTAGACAAAGACTCAGTTGCCACAAGCCATCAATAAAAGGGAATCTCAACCAATTTACCGTGTGAAACTATAGACGGCTATTTGCAAGGAGCAAACGATCTGGATAATGCAACTTATTTTTTGAGCCTCAGGCAGGTTCACATTGAGTAGTTTTATAAATAGTATAGAATTTCAAAGCATATTTGTATAACCAGAAAGAGACCCCACCTTCCATTTTACAAATCAAGTGCAGTGCAAAACAACGAATGGGAAACTAACTGTCTGAGTTGTAAAATCCCGGATACAAAATAAATGCGTCTCCCCTAAACAGTCCTCTACATTATAATCTGTGACTATTCATAGTTTGTCATATTTTTCGTGCTCCCTGAAGCCGTAAAAAAGAAAGAAAACTCCATTGTATAAAGATGTTTTGGGGTTGGCGGCGGCGGCGACGTTGGTGGTACAGCAACGGCGACGACGGACGGTGGCGGCGGAAATTGTAGTTTTCAAGGCTCATTGACTTCATTGAAAATTTACGATATATTTATAAACCCTAGCACCAATGCAGATAAACGAATAGACGAGACACTCTTAAAGGACCTCTCCCAAAGGACCAAGAAGCGAATGAGAAACAATAACCATTACAGTAACAATAATGATCGCACATACACCCACCCGCACACATAAACAAGTTATCATCCTTATAGATGGCTAACGTGCAATACGAAACTACAACAAATACAGAGGAAGAAAGTAACATTGCCATAACGGTGAAAAGTTTAAATAATAAAATATAACGACCACCATATACTCGTACACTATCATAGTGTAAAAAAGGTCGAAAACGTACGAAAATTCGAGGCGAAGAAAACTTTCGACAAAGTTTCGATAAAATATGCGGCTATAAGAGAGCTCAAATTTCTAACGAACATTCAGAAAGACTGTGAGGGGGTGGTAGCGGTATTTGGTTGCCACCCGAACGAATAACAATCAAATTTCAATTTTTTCTAATATTTATTGTATGTTTACGTATGACTGGTATAAACTTATAAAACGGAGTGCCAAGGTCACAATTTTTGGATATAAATACTGTTTTATCCATGCTTAATACATAAATGTGAACCAAATGCATTTATGATTTAAGTCCAAATTTTAACTGGTATAAATTTCGTTATTCAAAACTAGCACCAGGTTGATGTAAAAGCTGATGTATAGCTTCTATGAATAAGAGGGCATTTTTTAAATTTAATACCTACACTTCATGACTTCTCTAGTTGGCTTATTTTGTTTCGACAGTCAGTTTTAAATTATACCAGTAGAAAGAATACCTATACTTCTTCCATGATGATAATTTAATTATTTTTAAATTGAAAGTTATTCTATTGGGATAAAATTAAACCACATCAGAGCATATAACTTGTATTTATTATTTCGTTTATTGGTATAAATTGGTCTTAACCACAAAAAAAATCATTTTATTTATATATTTCAAATTCAATATCTCTTTTTATTTATGAAATAGTTGTAGAATATAAATATTTGCATTCTTTGACTGGTATAAACAAGTGGTCTAATAGACAAAAGTAACATGACAACGTTAAAAGAAAATCAAAGAACGAAATCGAAATACAAACAGAATATTTTTGAGGGAAAAACAACAAAAGTGGTAACCATGAGAAGAACGTCAAAGGTAAAAGTAAGACAGAATGAGCAAACGAGAACTAAATAACTTTACCTCATTTTATTACATGCTTCGCGAAATTGTTTATCTGCTCATAAGTATGCGAAACTTTTCTGAGCACCGGAAGTCCCACTTTCCTTCAGTTGAAGTTTCACTCACGAAGACAACATCAGACAATGAGCTCTCGCAGTGTCTCTGTAACTGTTTAGGTATAAATATGACTC
This sequence comes from Philhelius festivus, assembly GCA_963931855.1. Taxonomy (NCBI): domain Eukaryota; kingdom Metazoa; phylum Arthropoda; class Insecta; order Diptera; family Syrphidae; genus Philhelius; species Philhelius festivus. The sequence goes on from OZ007557.1 coordinate 60,556,589, forward strand.
CATCATGGTACTTGGACGTACTCGTACCTACCTTATACCTTTCTTTGTGTTTTATTTTTTTTTTGTTTATAGTTCTTATGACAGGACAAACCTACAACTGTCATTCGGTGGATTTATTGTCTCCAGAGAAGTTGTCGGATACAATTTATTACAACGGCAGAAATGTTTGCTTCCACGAAGGATCACGTGACATCATTGTATAGAGAAGAGACAAATGCAGATATTTTAAATATGCATAGACACAAAAACATTTAACATTGTGGTTTTAAGTTTAAAGTTGTTGGACTTTTTTTTAGATACACTAAGTATTTTCTGTCGCATAATATCTTAAATAGGATTTATTTGAATTGGTTAGAGATTTATCATTTTAAGAGTGTAAGTCACTTTTTCAGCTATCACACCCAAGACCCAAAAAACTAGGAAAAATGTGTTAAAATGTATCGCACAAATTCGTTCTTGTTGCTATTATAATAAAAAGTTAGCAAGCATTGAAGGTTATTAGATGAAAGTGAAAGTCAACAAATATTTAAAAATCTTTTTGAATGAAAAATTGTTTTTGAGCTTCATCAGTGTTCTGACTGACAAATAGTAACAAAATTTAATTCATCATTTAAATCTTAACGCCAATGTTACAGTGCTTAGAAATGCTGCTTGAAGTGCCAAAAATCAAGAATTCGAAGATATCAGACTTGTTTTTTTGCAAGTCCATATGGAATTGTAGAAAAAAACGACATCGGGACTTTGCACTTTACATGTAAATACAAAAACTACCTAAATCTATACGGACTTAGCTAAGTCCAGATAATTTTCGAGACTTAACGTAAGTCCTGATAAAAACGGTGATGCCAAAATAATATTATCTATATGTTATGCATAATTTGTTCAGAGAAGTCAAAAGTGACGTTTTCGGATGCTGGTTGATGCTAGTCGTCAATACAGCTGATAATTGCCAGCATACACTGTGCTTCCAATTTTTTGGAAAGAAGTTCCTAAGTTCCGATGTCGTTTATTCTACAATTCTATTATGGACTTCCGAAAAAACACGGCTATTATCTACTTTAGTGGGATTTTTTAAGGAAGTTGGAATAGGGCCCTGGGACAAAGATACCATGAACTCTCTTACCAATGATTTCTTGTAATGGAGTGTTTAGAAATACGTTTTGAAAGAAATACTTTAGGGAACGAGAGCAGTTTCAAATACCCGACTTTAGGCGTGAAAAATGTCTATTACTGGAAGCTGTTAGAGCTGCTCAATCAATAAGCATCAGACGCTTAGATTTGTAATTCAATTTTTCCGCACAACTTATTACATGACGAAAGTCTTTATCCATACCTCCAAACTTGTGGTACGATTGATTTCTTAAGAAATACCCAAGAATCATATCCCAAAAGATAATTGACGAATTAGAGGACAACACTTTTAACTTGCGGTACGCAACACAACGTAAGGATCTGTTGGGTTCCTGATCACAGTCGTGTCGCAGGTAATGAAAGCTCTGAAGAGCTATCAAGAATATGATCATTAGGAAATAGAGAGCAAAGTTCGAAAACTATGGCCTAGTTTCAACAAACAAAAACGGACATTCAACTCAGTAAAAAGTTCTCTTCTTGTGAGCATTATTATCGGGCACATCCAACTGGGTTACCAGAAGAAAAAGATTAAAATCAGTATGGACGAATTATGCAGAAGATGCTATGACGAGGAGATACATAAGGATACTCCTAACTACCTGTGTCACTATCCTGCCCCATATCATCTGAGAAACAGGCTTCTACGAAGAACCTGTTGAAATTTTATTAACGCTACCAAATGACTAAGCTCTATTAACCAGCTGACCATAAGATTGGAAATCACCTCCAACCACAGTCAAAAGACGTATAAATGGTCCAGAACGAAAGCCGGCTTGGTCAATAGTATCGCCCAATTTTTTACATGGTTTCCAAAATACTTAAGTTTTCCGAATTCATCAGTGAAAGATTTGTCTGATTCGTCATTTTATTTAACAGATTCTTTAGTTGGTTTTACTGATTCGTCCGTTGATTAACCTGATTTTTTACATCGATAACACTTTATTCGTCTTTTTGATTTTTCGAATACTAGTATTGATTTATAAAACGAGAAGAATACCAGCGAATGAGCTTAAGACAGCTATACAAGATCCTATATATTTAACTTTAAATGGTTGTCGATTTTATTATAAGCAAACGAGTCCCTAAATGCTCCAATTTTTAAAGTTTAATTTCTACATTTTAAATTTGATTAAAAGAAAAGGTCTACAAAAATTAATTTGAAAAGATTTCGTGAGTCTACTCGTAAATTTTGACGTCATATCCTTTCCCTATAAAATAAACTATTTTACAACGATTGCCTCGCTCTTCGAATCACTCTCGAGTATTCAATAGAAACTTCGAGAAGTATGTCTAGCGGAAGCTTTTTTCTCGGTCTTAAGTAGTCGAGTTCGAGTGTAGTGTGCTTTCGGCCACTAAGAGCTGACAAGTTCTGAAAAGGCAGCTACCAATTTGTTGAATTCATGAATTTGAGAGCAAAATTTCGTTAAGATTCAACAACAGTTGGAGGAAATTCTGTGAAATGAAATAAAATGCACGACTGGATCGCACGAACTTGCTCTTATGTAATAATATATTTGGAATTTAAAAATTGTTTATAAATAAATATAAAACATGAATTTAATAAGACAACAATGTTCAAATCATAAAATTAACATCTGACTTCTAGAGAAGTATGAATTTATGCAAATAAAGATTAAAAATCGTTTTATTATTAAATTGATTTTTTATAAAACAACTTTTTTTTTTAATTTTTCAAGAAAAAGTAATTAGTAATATAGGTCTTAGGAAATAATTTCAAAAAAGTATCGTTCACATGTTTGGAAGATATTGATTTTTCAAAAAAACAAATGGCTTTTGTTTTTTCAATATACCCAAAAAATATTTCTTCGAATATTTTTATATACAATATTACTTAAAATTTAAGGGGACTCCTGCTAAAAAATTTTGATTAAAATCGTTAGAGCCGTTAATGAGAAAGTCGAAAATCAATAAACGCTTCTATGACAGTGACAGGTAACGTTAATTACATTTTTCCCCAAAATTTTGTTTTACCAAAATATAGTCCATGTCCATAATATTAGACCTAATTTTTTATCAAAATCTTTAGAGCAGTTTTTGAGATAAATAAGATTATGCATTACGGGTGTATGGGGGTACCGTTAGTTTTATAGCTAAAAAATTTCAATTTCTTCTCTAGGGAATCACCGAAGACCCTTAAGTACCGAGTTTGAAGAAAATAGGTCCAGTGGCTTCGGCTCTAGATCGAGGTACAGACATACAGACATACATACAGACAGACGGAATTGTCGGACCCACTTTATTCGTCTTCGCTATCATCGTAATGTTAACTTCGATCAAAATCTCGAGTTCGATTTTTTTTTCCAAATGCAGAACTTGCCCTATAGTGTCTATATCGCAAGTAAAAAGGAGACAGTATAGGAAAAATAATCGAGGAAAGTCTTAAAGAAAAATATATAATGACTCAGCGAGCGAAAAGATCAAGATAAAATAGGAACGAATTTGGAGGCGAATAAAACGCGAAATAACAATAAATAAATGGGACATTTTGTCCAAATATTAGATACTGCTGTTTCTTGAATTAAATTTTATTGGGCAAGTTTTGTATTTGGAAGAAAAAATCAAGCTCGAGATTTTGATCAAAGTCGACGTTACGATGATAGAGAACCCGAAAAATGTCTGTACCTCGAACTATAGCCTAAGCCTATGTGTCTTCGGTGATTCACTAGAAGAGAAAGTGAAACTTAAAAAACCTGCCATACAACTGTTTTTGAAAATCTTATTTATCACGAAAATGACTGTAAATATGTTGGGTGTTCTACTATACTGCCATCCTAAGAAAAAATGGTGTAAGTGGCAAAAATCAAAAATTGAGTTTAAGGAATTGGAATCGTAAGACAGGGCCTTATTTTTGGAGGAAACAAAAAACATATTTTCAACTAAAAATTGCTCAAAATACCGAATGAAAATATTCATATATCCGTTTTCTACCTTTTTCTTACGCAAAAAGGGATATGTGCCCCTTAGTAATTCTAAGTACAAAGGGACATATCCCTATAATTTCTACTTAATTTATTGTTTTATGCGCCTTTTTTGCTGAGTATCTTTGGTTTTTTGTTTTGCCTATGCTCTGCTAATTTTGTGTTTCCATCTTTATTTTTGTTTTTAAAAAAAGGTAACAAAATTTAATCAACTTATTTAATTAAATTTAAAGCAATTTTTTAGTGCATTCATTTTTCAATTCTATTTTCTTAAAAAGATATCCAAAATAACTTAAAATCATAAAAACTATAAAATAAACCTGTTTTTTACTTGCGACTTATAGGTACTATGTATAAAGCAAGTTATGCATTCGGAAAAAAAATTGAACTCCAGGTTTTGATCAAAGTTACCATTACGATGATAGTGAAGACTAAAAAAGTGGATCTCGCAACCCTGTCTGCCTGTCTGTTCAATTACAGCCTAAACCGCTTGGCCGATTTTCTTCAAACTTGGTAAATAGTATTTTTAATTTTTCCCACCTACACGTTTTTTTCTTGTTTTTATTTAGTTAAAACTAGGAAATGGTGAAAAAAAAAATTTCCAAACCCCCCTTGGAAACATTTTTTTGGTTTTTGATTTTCTCAAAAACGGTACAACCGATTTTGATATTTTTTTTTATATTCAGGCTCCCCAGCGACTTAAACCTTATTTTGTTTTCAAATTTTTCAAAACTTTTTTTTGGATTTTTAAAAAAATTTTTAATTTTTTTTTTCAAAATCAATATTTCAAAAATTCCATCCACGAATTTTTTAAAACTTGACAAATAAATGTTTCTTAATACAAATTATAAAATGTAAACAAAAAAATTATTTTACGTAAAAATAACGGTACCCTCCATACAAATGTTAAAAAATGGTTTTCGAGAATTTTGCTAAAATTTTTTTCTTTTGATTAATTTTAACGATCTATAAATCAAATAAAAAAAATAAATTGAAATCAAGATATTACTGACTGTATCTACCATAGAACCATTTTTTCAAATTTAGAATTTCTCTTTATCGGATTTTAATGAAATTTTTTATAGAGAAGCTTGTAAAAAGTTTTAAAACTTAAAAAAAAAATAATTTTTGAGTTTTTGAAGAAAACAATCTATTTTTTTTTTTTGGAAAATCAGTAGGTACAAGGATACAAAGAGCAGAATTATGACTGTGGATAAGTACTTCTCAAGGAGACCCTCGATAAACTGGCGAGAGATAACTCATCCTTATATCAAAGTACATCCACGGTTTTCGAACATATTTTGCAGATGAAGCACGTATTCCTGAAGATATCGTCACGTGACTCTGTGAGCAACTTGGTAGCTCAACAGCTCTCCAGCGCACCGGCTTGACTCATATTTATTTTAGAGTTGGACTATCATCATTCAGCCAATTTCGCTTGCGCACGAAACTGTTCTACTCTGTCAAGCCTAAATGGTTCCGTCCACATGAAAATGGAATACAAAACTTTTTGCCCTTTGTGTAGTGTGTAGGAATGTTTTTTTTTTATATATATTTTTAGCATCAACGGCTGCTTTAACACGCTTATTTTAATATTCACAAATTATGCATCTGACTGGTATAAAAAAATTGACAAAATAAAAACAGTTAAAACAAATAATAAAAATCTAATAATCTACTAAAATTAAATAATGCATCGCTCAGGGTAAATTTCAATACAAAGTTAAAAAAAGCATAAGATTGATGTTTTCTAGCAAATTATACCAATCATCTGATAATGAAATACGAAAATGTTTTATACTGATGTATAGTGGATTTTAATACAAGCAAATTTGCTTCTCATACTAGTTCTTACCAATTTGCATACAAATATAAACATTAGGTAATTTTAACCAAATGACCAAATTGCATGATTGGTATAAACAAAGGAAACCTGATTGCATTTAAAATAATAGACAAAGAATAAACTTTTACCACAGATAATTTGATAATTTTCATACATTTACCAATAATGCTGATGTATATTTGAGATATTATAGAATTATCTGGAGTCCGTTTTTATACCAATAAAGCTTACCCTATATACAAGTCTCTTAAGTTTTAGTAAAAGTATGAGGTCTAGAATTCATGCAACGTGTGTGAAATTAAAAAATCAAAACTATTCTTTCGACCACCAATGACCTTTAAATGCAATCAATTTTGTATCCTACGTGGACAGACAACTTTGCATAATCGTGAGATAAATATTTTTTTATTCGCGACCAAAATGAAAAACTAATTTCTCGAAACGAGAGAAATAATTAAAGCTCATCAAGAGGGAGTCTTTTTAATTCTTTCATCTGATAAATACTTATATATTTTGGCTAAAGTCCTTTATCATTAACAAAAAAAAAAACAACATCTCGTCTCAGAAGGGTGAACATAGGAACCCAATGCAAGCTTATAATATATTAGCAAGTTAAAAAAAATACGCTTCATTTCTCATCTGTCTACCAACAAAAGTTTATACATTCAAAAGACCATACACAAAAAAAATTCGACTCCCTCGACTCCTTCTTCCTCCCGCATGAATTTGTTTGATGTTAATTGTTGCAAATCGAAAAGCAAACAAATTGCCAAACAACTCTGCTCTGGCACTCTCGTCGCCACTGCCACCGCCGCGCCCCACTCCGGCTGCGTGTTATGGGAATCGAAAGAAGGGATCTAGACCCGGGATGTGAATGCTCGCTTTGGGATTGGGATTCATTCTGCAACTGAATTTGAAATTAATTTGCAGACGTGAATTTTTCAATTTAATGCTCGCTCCACGTATGGCATGGAAGCGTGGTGTGGCAGCATATACCTACAGAATAGCCGGGGCCAACCCCTTCGCGGGATCACGTTTTGGTTTACCACCGCGCCAGTTCCTCTTCCCTCCAAATTGAAAAGGAACTCACAGAAAAAAAAACCGATTTAAAAGGTAAAGCGTTGATGATGCTGGTGTGTTGAATTTAAAACAATTTATTTGTTTGAAACGTGCCTGGACTAACAGATAAGGATAAAGTACTAACTTACATCCCGACAGCTGACCCCCCACAGCCCATGTGCCGCCTGCCCCCTGAATTACCAACAACTGGAGATCTCATCATTCGAATCATTTAGCAATAACTTCGGGTTGAGAATGAAGAAGGAGTATTGGGTGGGTTGTGGTGGGCAGAGGGTAGATGGCGGGGGGTGGTTAATCTCTCCCGCAATTATCTGTAATTTTCTGCGGATTTGGATTTTTCGGTCTTAAAAGCGTCTCTGCGTAAGAATTTATTTTGTCGACAAATTTAAGGAAATAAAGTGAAATCGTGAATTGATTTGACCAGAAGATACATTAATTTTTCTTCGAAGGGAGAAAGGGTTGAATTGCTTGCGAGAGACTCTGAGTCTGAAGCTCATTTGTTATGGAAGACACGATGTGAATTCAAAATTGATGGCTTCAATAAATATCTTTGAACTTTTATTCTTGGAATATACTTTTAAACTTTGGTGCTCCGGCAAGCTTATTTTATGTATGTACGTTGGTAAATAGATGCCATTTCTATATAAATAGGTGGCCGACATTTTATTAGGTCAAGGCGACACATTTCAGTACCTGATATTAATTCACTCACAGTGGTTTATTGGGAATTTGTTGTTGTTGTTGTTTTATGTAGACGTAAGGTTGAGATATTCGTACCGTAACATGGAAAGTGATGTGGAATGAAAAATGGAAAATATCTTTCGATTAAATATTGAGTTTTTTTTGCAAAAAATTAATAAGGAACGATTTGAAATGAGATGTTTGCATGGAAGATGTAAGTAACTATAATCTAAAAACACTTACATACTTAGTTGTTTAAGCTTTGGAAATGAAAATGAATGTTTGTTGATAAAAGGAGTATATTTGGCAGGCTTATTCAAGAAGGGGTTATTATAAATGAAGATCGGGCCACGTTGGGCTCAGAGAATTCTTTGGAACATCGTTTCACAAGGCTCAGTGCAGAGTTTGCTCTAAGAATAATCTCGTCAATAAGTGTGAGAAAGTACATACAGCACCTAGGTCGCGAATTTACTCAGCGGTGGATATGGGTTCATAATATAGAAGGTAGAGACGTGGATGAAATTGGATGTGTTTTCATAAAAAGCGATTGAATGATATTTCAATAAATAAATTTGGTGGTGCAACAGCTCGGAGTGAACCAGGACCTAGTGACTTACAACTCTCAAATATTCCTGTGCGCGTGTTACCAGGGAACGGAGGGGACCTACTATTTTCTGCCGATTCCGAACGGCTAATGAGCAGCACTTTCCATGACAAGAGATATTCTTGGAGAATTTGTCAATTCATCGCAAGAGGCAGTACACGCCTGAAAAAAACTTTCTAGCAGCGGCTGAGAATCGAACTCGAGACCTTCCGCATGACAGTCCAACGCACTAACCATTATGCCAAGGGGTACTACTAGGGAATGATATTTGTAAATATTTATTTGTAAGTAAGAAAAAATGCATCTTAAAAACATAGGTTCAAACCCAAAAGGATGGACAGTTTGAATAGAATAAGCTTATGTGAAATTTAGTTTAAATGCCTTATTAAAATCGGCCAAAGTCAAATTCATTTTCAATATCTAAGGCTGAGAGGCTAAAGCATACGATTTCAATGAGGTTAGTCGTTATAGACCTACCTTTGACAAAGCCGAGTTGTCTAGGGAAAGTTAGAGACTAACACAGAAAAGTTAAAATTTCATACAAAATGCTTTCAAGGATTTTAGGAATACATTATTTGAAAATTTATCAATTGGACTTAGTTTGTAACTGCATACTTTGGACCCTTTTTATGTATAGGGGTTATGAAAGAGCTCTTCCATAGCATAAAATTCATTGTTTAAATTGCTGTCTGATTTCTGAAAAAAAATATCCGAATTTAAAAAAATTGTTCTATTAATAATTAATTTTTTTCTTTCTTTCTCGTTTTCAAGATATTGAATTTTCAAAAAACATTTCTGAATTTTTTTTTAAATAAAAAAAATATATTTCCGAAAATGTTTGTATACAATATTATTTAAAATTCAAAGGAGCTTCTGTTCGTCTGTCGTGTCTGTTGTTCGATTTACGATTATGGCGTAAGCGCCTCGGCCGATTTTCTTTAAACTTGGTAGATATTTTTTTTTAAATCCCCCCCATAGGTTTTTTCTTTTTTTTTTTTTTTTTGAAGATAACGATACCTGCTACATCACGAAATTTTATAAATAATTTTTTTTCTCAAAATCTGTTCGACAGATTTTTTTGAGAAAAATTCAAAAAATTTCATTTAGTTAAAGCTATGTAATGGTTGAAAAAATTCCGAAAACTGGGTTTTAATAGTACCCCCATGGAACCATTTTTTGTTTTTGATTTTCTCATAAACCGTTTAACACTCTCTCAAAATGTCGCTATATTCCCAACCTTAACCACACAATCTATTTATTTATTTAAAAAAACTTATATCAATACTCATAAGTCGGCAAACTTCATTGAAATGAGTTATAGCTCTAGAAATAGGCTCATTACTACCATAACTGGTCCTGTGGTACCGTTCGAAAAGCAAATTCCTTGAGCGTAGTGATCTAAATGGAGCATAAATTGGCATAATTGAAAGTAAAGGAGGGCATCTTATATGATAACATAATACATCCCTTACAAGCATTGCATCATGAATCGTTCGTCTTGAATCTAAAGATTTAATTCCAAGTAGTAAACATCTAGCTTTATAATCGGGGGTAAAATTCCATTTCATTTTAAAAAAATATAAATTTTGTAAATCGCCGTTGAACATTTTCAATACGATTTGAAAGATTCTTAAAGGCTGGATTCCATATAACGTCGGCGTATTCAAGTATAGATCTAACAAGTGATATATATAGTGATATCAACGCATAAGGGTCGGAGAAATCAACACAGTTTCGCTTAATAAATCCAACAAGTGAATTCGCTCTACCAACAATATATTCGATATGACTTTTGAAAGAAAAAGTTGAATCGAGCATTATACCAAGATCTTTGATTTGTTCTACACGAGATAACAAATTGGATTCAATCAAATAGTTGAAGACAATGCGGTTACTAGAATTATAAAATGAGATAACGTTACATTTCTTTATGTTCAATTTTAATCTATTGTCGTTACACCATTCAACAACTCGGTTTAAATCAGATTGTAAACGATAACAGTCGTCAACATCTTTTATGTCCAAAAATAATTTAAGATCATCTGCATATAAAAGACATTGGGAATGCTGAATAGCTAACACAATATCATTGATAAATATGTTAAAAAGGAGAGGACCCAAATGACTCCCCTGTGGAACACCAGAACTACATTTTATAGACCTCGAAAATGAATTATCAATTAAAACTTTTTGAGACCTACCAACAGGGCCGGACAAGCTATACGTGCAAGCTGTGCAAATGCACAGGGCGCTGAACTCAAAAGGCGCCTTGGGCAAGCGTTAAAAAAGCCACTACTTCATAACCACTACCTACCATCTTTTTTAAGTTTCATTTCTTTTTATAGCTCAGTCCAATATTGGTATATTTATTATATAATTAACAGCTAATTCTGAATTTAAAGACAGATATACATATATAACATATCAAGTTTTCCAAAAATAAGTCGATGTTTAATTTCCTATACACACCCCCATTCCCACAGTAAAAAAAACTACATCACAAAATCTTTACAAAGTGCACAATTTTGTTCGCTTAACAACAGATACCTACATATTGCTATTTCTCTCTTTATCAATCCACTGATACGTTATTCTTCACACTCAATATCGCGTGTATGAGTGAAGGGATTTATTTTATTTTGTTATCCCTCCCCTATGCAGTGTAACATAAAACAGAATTTCAACAGCAAATACAGACAGTTACCAGTTTGCAAGTTGATAACATGAGCACGATGCCAATTCTTCTATATGAAATCGAAGTCAGCAATGTTACTCAAACAGAAATTCTGAGGTACAAAATTCATACTCATTGCGCAGAATTAAAAGTTGCGTCTAGGAATTTAAACTCTTCCGGTTGAGTGTTTCTTGTACTATGTTTTAGTTTGGCACTGGCCTCTGTTTATGAGTGAAATTTTATCACTGTGGTGTGTCGAGAATGAGACAAAGGGTTGAAATATGGAAATACTTGAGTGATGATGATGCGATGATTAATGTTGAGGTTTGTCGTTAATGAGTGAATCTGTTTTATTCAATTTCTCCTTTTCTCTATTTTTTTTGTTCTTGCCAGTTATTGTTTACATTTAAAAAGGGATTTTTTGACTGGTCTAATTACTTTATTAACTTCCCCTAAGGAGTTATTTGTCTATGTATTATGGTAAAAAAAACTCAAAACAAAAGAAAGGATAGGGAATCTATATTTACAATAAAACTTGCTACGCTACTATTCCAGTAGTGTAGGTATACGAGTATGTATAAGGTTATGATGATGGTTCAAACATGAAAGGAAAAGAGGTTGGTGTTCAAAACAAAATTAAGTGTTTTGAACCAAGAGCTTATTTTGTTCAGGCTGCTTGCATTCCTTTTGGTTGTTGTTGGTTTTTAATGATTCAGCTTGCTGTTCATTGGAAGCTGTTAAGTTTTTTGACATTGCTCAATGCATATAAAACTTTGTATCAGGTTCAACAATGCGTTGGGACATACATATATACAAAAAATTTCGCTGGTTTGACCTTAAAACCCCTTTCTGAAACCAGATGGGAGTAGACTAAATGTTTTAAAACCATTCGAAATCTTAGAAACTATAATATGAAGCTCGTATTGAAATATCTGAGGCTGGAAACGTTGAGAATAGAAACATGCTGTACTTAGGAAGTAAAATTTCAGTTTAAAGTCTATATGTTGCATATTAATCTAGTTTGATATTTAAGAAAAAAATAATGGCGCAAAATTTTAATTGAATTAGTACGATGCTAAAGCTGTTTTAGTATGATACTAGGTTAAAACAATAATTTTAATCGAATATAGCATCGTACTTCTCTACCCTTTTATTAAAGTTAAAATCATCGAATACAGTAATCCCCGCTTAGTTGCACCTCGCTTAATTGACCATCCCGCTTAATTGACCGAAAAAGTTGCATTGCAAAATTTCACGTATTAGTAGTATAGCTTTTCAGATGGTTAATTGAACCCCGCTTAATTGAATTACTCGGTTAATTGAACTTTAAAATATGCACCCGAAAAAAAAAATATATGGACATTTTTCGGATAATTGAACGTACAAAAAAATTATAATGACACAAATATTAGAAATATTTTATTACTTAACCTACGTCTGAAGTGGATTTTTAAAAGACAGATATCATTCAAGATGAAGAGCAGCTGGAAATGGAAAATGATATCGTGGCCATAGACAACATACTTAAGTACAATGCTTAACAGACACCGAAATTTTAAAAACGGTTTAAGAAAAAGAAGAAGTTGAAGCCATATTACCATCAACTTTCGAAATTCTTCAGGACATTGCAATTCTACGTTTATACTTCTTAGCACTAAATAAATTTACAGTTGAGCTGAAAAACAAGAAAACATTGTTCAAAACAAAACAATCAATCAAAATCAAATCACAAATTTTTCCAAACCAATGTATGCAACTAACCATTATGAGCCTTTCGAGGTACATACCTACTATTGTATTTATTATTTTTTTTTTATCTTTTTCGAAGCTAAAAGTGACTTTTTTTAAGAATAATTTATTTCTGTTTCATAGTTTTAATTATGTACATATGTATGTTTATTTTTTAAATAAAACGTGTTCAAATATTTTTGTGTGTGTATTCTTTTTCAGTTTTTTCAAGGTTTTCGTAAGTTGACAATGAAATGTTCATAGTAAATTTCTGGGATGAATATTTTAATTTTTAGTTGACCGAATCGTGCAATTATACGGGTTTCTTTTAATTGAACAGGTCGGTCAATTAAGCGGGGTTTCGTTAATTGAACCACCCGGATAATTGACCGAAAAATCTGACAAAATGGTCAGTGCAATTAAGCGGGGAATACTGTACCTACTTTATTTTTTTAGTATCGCGCTAGCTTCATATGACACTTTGACATTTGCAGACATCAAAAAAGGTTCGTGTACTTATTTTTTTAAACGAAATGTCGTTGTTTTAGGTGTGTTCAGAGCAATTTATTAAGGAAATTCTTTTAGTACGATACTAGTGAGAAAATGTTTAAAATTAAGAATGAGTTAGTAAACTACTATAAAGTTAGCAAATTGTTAAGTAGTTTCATACTAATACCTTAATAATAGGTTGTTTAAAATTTTGCGCCAATATAACTAGTAGGTATTTACAAACTCCGTCTGCTAATTTATCTACTAAATATGCTACTAAAAACTCTTTAGTGGAAATGCGATCAGAAGAACAATTTACTAACGTGCAATCAGCTGAAACCATAGCTCTAAATCTATAAATACCATCACAGTTTCCTCAAATAACAGTTTTTTGAAACTAAAATTAATAAAAAACTACTTCAGGACCCCAAAGACTCAGGAAAGATAAGTTGACTAGTCAATCATGGCTATAGAGAAAGAGCTTGTCAAGCCATTATATTATGATGATCTGGTAGCTGAGTTTGCTAAAACAGAAGCCAGAAAAGTTAATATAGCCGGTTCTATTTATTTTTATTAAAATAATAATCTTATTATTATTTCCTACATGAGCAACAATTAATGAGTTTATTATTTATTTGTATGTTGTTATGTTTTTGAATTAGTTTTTAAATATTTTTTACTTCAAAAAATACTTTTTTCAGTTCCTAAATTTTTGTGATATATTTTTTTACTATTATTTTTGATTTCTTAGTTTTTTAATAAAAATCATATTTATTTTAATTAAATATAAGTATTATCTAGGAATAGGCCTCTTGGGGATCCCTCGTTAAAAAAACGCATTGCAAAGAGTACCCCTTGGGTAATGAGGACATGACTTTTTCCGCCAATCCAATCCAAATGAGAGGCGCCACTGATAAAGCTTGCGCAGGGCTCTAATTTAGCTCGGGCCGGTCCTGCCTACCAACAAGGTAAGATGAAATCCAACTAAGAAATTTAGAGTGAAAACCAAATATCTCAAGTTTCCTTATCAGAGTTAGATGGTCAACAGAATCAAAGGCTTTGCTAAAATCTGTATAAATAGCATCAACCTGACACTTTCCCTCAACGGAGTTAATCACATATGATAAGAAAAGAGCCATGTTAGTAGTGGTAGATCGCCCAGATATAAAACCATGTTGTGATTCCGATATGGATTCTTTGGTTAAAAACTCTACTTTATTTTTGACGATACTCTCAAACAACTTGGGAATTGCTGAGAGTTTTGAAATACCTCTGTAATTTTCAATTAAGTTCTTAGACCCAGATTTATAAATAGGAACTAGGTAAGAGATTTTCCAGGTGTTCAGAAAAACTCCTTCAGCTAGAGACTTATTAAATATTTGAAGCAGAGGATAACAAATTGAAGAAGCACAAGATTTGAGAAATATAGCGGGTATACCGTCGGCCCCTGAGCTTAACTTAGGTTTGTGAGATTGAAGTCCCGAGAGAATTTCAAAATGACTTAACTGTAGTTCTCCAATATCAACCTTACTTGGAATATTAGGCATGTTTGAACAGTTATTCAAATCAGGGGTTGAGTAAACTGATTGGAAAAAGTTTGCGAACAATTCAAGTATAGAAGTATTATTTGAAGCTTCAATATTCTTAAACGACATATTTTTAGGAAAACCAGTAGATTTCCTTTTCTCATTAACAAATGACCAGAACGAATTACAATTGCCTTTAATATTACTTTCAACATTCATGATGTAACACTTATGAAGGAACTTATTAAGAGTGAAAAATTCTTTACGCAATTTACTAAAGGAAGCATAATCTAACTCATTTTTGGATTTTTTATATTTATTATAAGCTTTACGTTTCACGTTTTTAAGATTAGATAACTGCTTATTATACCACGGAAGCTTTGGTGGTTTAGTGTTCAGTTTTTGAGCCAGAGGTATAAAATTTGAAAAACTCTCAAAAATTATCAAAGAAAATCGCGTATACATACATTTGTTCAAGAGTCAAATTTAAAAATTCATCAGACCAATTAAAAGTAAAAAGAAAATTATTGAGATCAACAAAGTTTGCCTTTTTAAAGTTAAAACATTTTGAAGGTTGATTAGGAACAGTGTCAGAAAAGATATACATTTCAATTTCAATAAATAATTCTTTATGATGAATAGATTCATTTAAAAGTGAAAAAGGAACAGTCGAAACTTTAGCATTTAATAAATCATTACAAACAAAGACTAGATCTAATATTTTATATAATGAATTTAAAATATTATTAATTTGGACGAGATTTAATGAATAGATAGAGTCAATAAAAATTGATTCATAATCTTTTAACATATTGGAAGCAATTAGCATACTTTCATTATCGGATAAGTTCCATTCTATATTTGACAAGTTAAAATCGCCAAAAACACATACATTATCAAATTCAGAGCAAATATTATTAATAAATTCAATATTCATAAGATGTTTTTCATACAATTCAACATTACTATTTGGAGCAATATAACTGATAATAAAGAATAGAGAAACATTATGCGTGGTATAAAGGTTAATAGAAATACAGATTTGCTCAACATCCAAATAACGCAAAGCTAATTCTTTACATCTAAGTGTTGATCGAACAGCAACCATTATTCCACCTCCACGCTCAGTTACAGTACTACATCTGTCAAGTCTGTATACGTTGAATAGGCGAGAGTCAAAAAGTTCAGATGAAGATATTCCAGGATGTAACCAAGTTTCGACAATTATAATCACATCGTAATCGAGATGACTTGAGTTGTTGAATAGTTTAGATACTTTTGTGCGAATGCCACTAGCATTGTGGAAGTAAACATTAAGTGAGGATTTACTGCATTTTATGGTTTGAACATTATCTTTGGACTATAGCTTGAGGGCATCACAGAGCCCTGTCTTCTTGCGAGTTTTTTTGGCTTAAACAAGAACGGGCGTATGCTGAGGCCTCTTGGCCAAAAAGTATCAACATAGATTCGTTTAGATAATTCGAAGGAAACGCCAATCTTAAAATTAACAAATCTAAGATTACGATCGGAATCTTCGTTTTTGATTAATGTATAGCATAAAATAGCAGTTGAGTCAACTCCAAGGTTAGTGGATATGAAATTGACAATCCCATCAACGCAACGGTGGTAGCGGGGTGGAAACTTCCAATATGGAACCATTTTAAATTTCTAGCTATTTTAAGATCACATTGTAATTTTGAACCAACGATTAGCTTTTTTGATGCGATAATTTGACCATTAGAACTACCGCCAACATTTTTAACAGCATCAGCAACTACACCATCAGCATTAAAATTATCGAGAGCAGCAGTACCAAGACCATCACTTCTTCCCTCCACTTCTTAACCGCTCTCAATTCAAAGCCCGATTCATCTTCAATTTTTTTCTTTTTTTAAGTTTTTTAAAAGTTTTTTTTTTTTTTAAAAAGACTGGTGGGTGGGCATACGGGCCCAGACTAATATTAAAATTAAAAAAAAAAAAAAAAAAAAAAAAAACACCATAGATTTTAAGTTTAGATTTAAGTTTAGATTTTAATGCACGCTTGTATTAAGCTAAATAAATAAATAAATAAATAAATAACCCATTTTGATCATTTTTTATGCTAACGTTTGAATAGTATTATGTATTCAAATTTTCAAAAATGTTTAGAGGGATTTTTACAAAAACTCAAAACTTTTTTTTTTAAACTTTTTTAATTTTTTTTTCAAAACTCAATATTTCGAAAGTCCCATGCTTGATTTTGTTAACTTGGTAACTAAAAGCTTTTTATTTTTTATATACATACGAGAGAAAAAGATTTTAGGAGCCAGTTATAGCTATCATTGAAATGCATCATTGAAAATTTTCATTTCGATTTTTACGACAATTAAACAAACTGCAATGGCTTTAATTGGTACCAAAATGAAGCTAATGAGTAGTATTTTTTTACTCTATAAAATATAGATTTCTGATTAAATATTTCTTTTAAATCCACTTTTATTATTTCACTGCTAGAAATCAATTTCAATGAACAGCTGATTTTCGTTTCTTTAATATGGAACACAGGAACACAATCGTTCCACTGAATGTGTTCGATTCTCTTTCTATTCTCAAATGCCAGTTTTGCTTTCAATGATCTACTCTAACCTCAAACACATAGAATTTGTTGTTATCAGTCACTGACAGGATCTTTTACTAAAACCAATTTTTCAATGATTGCTATAACTCGCTTGTCAAAAAAATTAAGTCAGCAATCCAATGATTTGTTCCTATGATGCATTCCAATGATAGCTATGACTGGTCCCTTATTTTACCTAAAAACAACAATAAGTGCACACCATACAAATGTTAAAAAATGGTTTTAAAAATCGTATTTTTTCTCAAAAACGGCACCTGGAATTTTTATAAAAATTTGTACCTTTCTATTAATTCTTACGATCTATAATTCAGTAGAAAAAAGTTTTGAAATTAAAATATATTACTGACTGTATCTACCATAAAACCATTTTTTTGAATTCCTCATTATCGTCATAACAGATTTTAATGAAACTTTTCATAGAGTAGCTTGGAAAGATAAAAAAGTTTGAAAGACATTCCATTTCAATACTAAAAAATAATAGTTTTTGAATTTTAGAAAAAAAAATCAAAATTAATTTCTTTTTTGAAAATTCGATATCTCAAAAACGGCGGAAAATTTTTTTTGGAAATTTAATTTCCATTCATACAGTAACACAAACTTAAATTTGACGTACCAAAATTTTTTCTCAAAAATGTTGAAAAAATTCTGTATAAAAAAACTTATGTTTAAAACAAACGGCTACAACCAACGCCTTAAATTTTTACTTGCGATATAGGTACTGTTACACTTTTTCTTCGACGCGAGAATTGGGTATCCGACCCTTTTTTTTTTAATACTTCTATTATTATTAATTTTATTAATAATAACAAATAAATGCGCGAACTCGAATTAAAACGAAAGAAAAAAAGAAAACGAAACACGACTCGATCGCACAACTATTATAATCTGTTTTGATTTTGACAGATTAGCCAACTCGAAGAAAACTGAAAGCAAACAACAAAAAAGTGCAACCTGTAGCTCGTTAAGATGAGCTACCACCGCGGCTGCTCAGCTGGGCTGGGTTCAGTGGGGGTGGAAGAATACGCGATAAGAAATTTTAAATTGATTATCGGTTTAATCAATTTAATGAAACGAAGAATGTTTTTATTACAAGTACAGTGGGATACTTGTAAAAAAAATGGGCGCCAGGAATTTTTGTTCGAACGAAAATTAGTAAAATTCCAAAACTAATTATTGAGTGAAAGAAAATAATTTTATTAAATAAAACACCGTTTTTATGATTTCCACTAGGGAATTTGAAAGTAAGTTTTATTTGGGAAACCGTGGGCGAACCCTGGATAAAAACCCAAAATTTTTTCAACAAGAAAAAAAACACAATTGAATTAAAATGCAAATGAAATCGCGGTTGGGTCTCTAACGATAGAAAAATGAACACCCGAATAAAAAAAATTAAATTAATCACGAATAAAAGGAAACAAAAGTCCACTAGAATTTTAATACACGAAACAATGAAATATTTTATATGGACAAGATGTCCGATTACTTATCTTTTATTTTCCGCGTTCCTCTAACTTCTCAATTATCCTATTTCTCCTGTCTTCGCTCCTCGAAATACTCCTTTTTCTTTCTCAAAATTTGTCCTCGATCCCTTTCTTCTTAAATGTTCTCGTCTTTTCCTCGATTTATCTCCTGTTTAATTTTTCTCGAATCCTTTCTTTTTCCTTATTACTTTTTCTTATTACTTGTCGCTTGATAAGCTCTCGCAAGAGTGAACTTTCCTAGCTTAAAATCCTTTATCTTTCTTCCCTCGACCATTCCAGTCACTCACACATACACACATCCAGCCAATCGTTTTCGCGATCATCGGTCACGGACACCGGCTTCCTGGAAACCTTTTTCGTTTCGCAGAAAACCACCGTTGTTGAATCTCAAACGAAACTTTTCTCTCACGCACACATTCACGGATTCAGCAAGTTGTTGGGTGTCTTTCCAAAACTTGCCGAATCTAAATGGTCGAGTTCAGACTACTATCAACTAAATTTCTCGAGAAAAATCAAAAAGAGTAAAATCGAGGAAAAGCCCTTTTCTAGGCATTCTCCTAGTTACAATTAAATACACGCTAGTTTTTCGAAGAGCGAAGCCATCGTTGCTAAATATTATAAGAAGGAAGAGGAAAACATATTTTAACCCACGAACTATATTCTAAGTGGACCTTTTTGAAAAAGACGAATTAATATCTTTATGAAATGAATTTAATATACTCTAAATCGTTAGGGACCCTTACGCTTACAAAATAATTTAGGTTATTTTATCGCAATTAAAATTTAGGACGTTGTGTTGTTTTATTTGTTTATTTGGGGTAGGTAAGAGTCCGCCTGACTCGTTACCTCTTCAGCTCATCCGCTGGCATTCGTTTTGTTGCATGAGACCGCCCGTCTGCATGCCAAAGTAATCAATGAATCTCGGGAACCCTTCGACTCGAAACCTGTATTGTCACTTTTGCAAAATGCTGACTTAGTACACCAATGGTTGATGGTACCATGGTTGCCCTCAACCTCGCCAGAATTTTGCAGCCGCAACCAAAGAAAAGAAGGGAAGGAAGGAAACGAAGGCCAGTCATTGTTGCGGTAAATTTTACCGTAACAGTACTATAGGGCAAGTTCTGCATTTGGAAAAAAAATTGAACTCGAGATTTTGATCAAAGTTGACATGATAGCGTAGACGAATAAAGTGGGTCCGACAATTCCGTCTGTCTATCTGTGTGTCTGTACCTCTGCCTACAGCCTAAACCACTATAGACTTGTGTTCTTCAATCCCGGTAGTTAAGGGTCTGCGGTGATTCCCTAGAGGAGAAATTGAAATTTTTTTTTAGCTACAAAACTAAAGGCAAAATCTTATTTATATCGAAAACGGCTACATTTTTGTAAGAAATAAAATGCACGACTGGGTCGCACGAACTTGCTCCTATGTAATCGACTGGGAATTTTAAAAACGAATGTTATTAGAGAAAACTGTTCATAAGGATAAAATTAATTTTTAAATTCTTTTTTAGTCTTTAACAAAAATTATAAGTCCTTGTAGTGGTTTCTTTAAAAGAAGCTTTTATATAAAAACTTTTTAAAAGCTTTTTAAGAAAAAATTTTGGTACGCTAGTTTAAAGTTTTTATTATTGTTCGAATAAAAATTAAATTTACGAAAAGAAATATTGACCCGTTTCGGAGATATCGAATTTTCAAAAAAAAGAAAAAAAAAATAGATTTTTTTTCAAAAATTCAAAAAATATTTATTTTAAAGTTTTGAAATGCAATGTGTTTTAGACTTTTTAGAAGCTTCTCTATAAAAATTTTCATTAAGATCCGTTATGTGGATAATGAGAAGTTCAAAATTCGAAAAAATGGTTCTATGGTATGTACAAGCTGTAATATCTTAATTTCAAATTTTTTTTATTAAATTAAAGATCGTAAAAATTAATTGAAAGATAAAAAATTGTATCAAAATTCTAGGCACCGTTTTCGAGAAAAATACGATTTTTGAAAACCATTTTTTTTTAATTTTTTAGCATTTGTATGGTAGGTACCTTTATTTTTAGGTAAAATAAAAATTTTTTTTCACATTTTGTAGATTATAATGAGAAACTTTTATTTATAAAGTTTAAAAAAAATCAAGCATGGGGTTTTCGAAATATTGAGTTTTGAAAAACAAATTTTGAAGTTTTTTTTTTAAATCCAAAAAAAAATTTTTTGAAAATTTGAGTTCACAATTCTATTTATGTTTTTGGGGAGCTTTAGCAATAAAAAAATGATCAAAATCGGTTAAACCGTTTTTGAGAAAATCAAAAACAAAAAAAAATGGTTCCATGGGGGGTATCCTCAATAACCATTTTTCGGAAAATTTTTTGCAACCAATACCTAGATTTAATTAAATGAAATTTTTCTGTATCTTTATTTTTAAAATCTATTGAACAGTTTTTGAGAAAAAAAAATATTTATAAAATTTCGAAAAAAATTCGTATGGGGGGTACCGTTATTTTTGGTCTTAAAAAAAAAAAGAAAAAAACGTGTGGGGAGAAAAAATTAAAAATGATATCTACCAAGTTTAAAAAAAATCGGCCGAGTCGTTTAGCCTGTAGTCGAACAGACAGACAGACAGACAGACAGACAGAATTGCGAGACCCACTTTTTTAGTCTTCGCTATCATCGTAATGTCAACTTTGATCAAAATCTCGAGTTCGATTTTTTTTACGAATGCATAACTTGCCTTATAGTACCTATAAGTCGCAAGTAAAAATGTTGGGGCAAAATGTTATCTACAGTACCTGTCATATAACGGTTTTTTTGATTTTCGAATTTTTCATTAACGTTGTCAGTGAATGTTAGAGGAGGTCGGTCGATGTCATAGTGCCGTGCTTTGTATCCGTTCGAAATTCTGCCTCCGTCCCCGTTCCCGTCGCAGACATATTTAAATTTAATATACCTAAACAAAAAAATACACAATACATACAAAATACATAAAACCAAACAATACAAAAAAAAACAACATTAAAATAGACAGTTTTAATTAATAAAAAAAATTATAACAACACTCAATATATAAAACGAAACCCATATAGACTAAGAGCCCACAGCAATTTTTGGGTGTGATTGATAACAAAAAATAATTAGCATAATTAGATAGGACTTTTATAGTTATTTACAAATGTGAAAGCCTTGGATACTCTAGTGGGCGCAATAGTGCATTATAGTGCATTAAGTATGCAGTTCTTTCCAAATCCAAATAATTGTGATAACAAATTTGCCAAAATGTAGAGTTAAGCCCCCTGATTGAAAATATCGAGGTCCAAGACGTTCTACAGACAGCCTTCTGCCTGCCAGACGCGATAAGAATAGGCAACTTCTTGCACTAAGAAGGCCACCTTCAAAATGTCATGGACCTCGATATTTGCAATCAGGGCACTTAGCTGTTCATTTTGAAGTTATGCCAAATTTTTTTTCCCAATTTTTTAGACTAAGGAAAGAACTGCATACTTGATGCACTATAATGCACTATTGCGCCCACTAGAGTATGCAAGACGTTCACATTTGTAAATAACTACTAAAGGCCTAACTAATTATGCTAATTATTTTTTGTTATCAATCACACCCAAAAATTGCTGTGGGCTCTCGGTCTAATAGAAAAACCAACAACAACAAACAAAAAAACCACTCATACCTAGGGGATAACAACAAAAATACCTATGTTTGTCAGAGCACAGTAAGTGACATTTTCCTTTCTCCTCTTCTTTTTTCCTACAGTTGTGTGGCTTAGTGGGTGCATGCATTGTGCTGAGCTTAGGCATATAAGCTCTCACAGTGTTTGCATCTGCTGGGTCGTACGATAACAGATGTATAGAGAATTACTGTTCTGACTGGTAGGGTTCGGATCGATTCAACGTCACTACTAAAGGCATAACACTTTTTAGTGATGTTGTGTTGAAACGACTTTTTACTAGTCTTACACAGTGATTTTTTTAGAATTCGTCTGTTTTGGTTTTTGTTATTTTTTTTTTATATTGCAATGGCTGGTAATTTTAGAGTAGACTATTGTAATATTCGTGGGCTGAGAGCAAATTTTCTGGCTGCGTATATCCACACTGTTTCTAACAGGCCAGCTGTTTTGGCACTGAGTGAAACCCAAGTAGGTGAGGATTCGGATCCTACTGAATTTTTTATTCATGGGTATAGCTTGGTGCCATTATTCTTTTCCCACCATGGTCTCGCCATTTACATTAGGAATGATGTTGCATATCAGTTCTTACCACAATATGGTCGCTGCACCAACTCCTTCTTCAATTTTATGTGGTTTAAATTTTCCATTAATAAGCACATCATTCACTATTGTTTTCTATATCGAAGTCCAAATCTGGATAGAGTTTCAACTTCTCACGAATTTGATACTCTGTCCGACTCCATCCAAAGAATTGTTTCCCTGTATCCTCACACTGAAATCGTTATTACGGGCGATTTCAATGTTCACAATTCTTCTTGGCTTCTCCATTCGGGCCAGACAACACCCGAAGGAATGTGTGTTGAGATTTTTGCTGAGTTTAACCACCTTACTCAGCTTGTCAACGAGCCTACTCGAATATCGGACGTTAATGGCCGAGCAGAAAATACTCTTGACTTGTTTCTTACCTCTGACCCTGATAAATACACAATAAGTGTATTGACGCCTCTAGGCACATCTGACCATAGTGTTATATCTGCAAATTTCTCGTGTTAAACAAATCCAGTTAGAGAAAGAGCTCCTAGAAGAACCGTATGGCAGTACGAGAAAGCCAACTGGAACGGTTTGAATAACTTTTTCAGGATCTTTAACTGGTCACTATGCTTCCTCGATAGTGACGTAGACTCCAGCGCAGATATGATAACTAACATTATTCTTTTGGGAATGAAACATTTTATCCCGAATAGGGTTAAAAGTATCAGACCCAAGGATAATTCATGGTTTGATTTGAGCTGTAAAGAGGTTATCAAGGAAAAAGAGGTAAGCTTCCGGTGTTTTAGAGCCAACCCAACTGAGGAAAACCGGAAAAAGTTCAAACAAGCCAGGAAGGCCTGCAACGCCCATATTCGACGGACCAAATTTTTACATGATCAAAAATCAAGGCAAAAAGTACTGCAATGTCCCAAAGGCAGTAAGAATTTTTGGTCATTTGTAAAAAATATGAGGAATTCTTCCTCTTCCTCGGTTCCTACGCTTGTTGTCAATGACACTCCTTTCGTTAGCTCTATTGATAAAGCTAACTTGTTTGTAAGGCAGTTCGCCGCAAATTCCACCTTGCCAGATAGTGTCATGACTCCCCCAATTCTTGAGCGCGTTAGTGATTCTATGGGACAAATCTTTTTTCGCACTCGTACCGTGGCAAGAGTCCTGAAAGATCTCAACATTCATAAATCCGCTGGTCCGGATGGTATCCCCGCTATTATTCTGAAGAGGTGTTCTTCCACGCTAGCAAAACCCCTGCGTAAGCTTTTCCATCTGTCCTATTCTTCAGGGCTCGTTCCGAGTAGTTGGAAAACTGCATTTGTTCAGCCAATTCCTAAAAAAGGCGAATCTTCTTCTCCCTCTAATTATCGACCGATCGCACTAACGTCCCTTCTTTCTAAGGTCATGGAAACGCTGATTAATTATCAGCTCAAGAAATATCTTGAAGAACGAAAGCTTCTTAATGACCGGCAGTATGGCTTTCGTAGCAATAGGTCCACTGGTGATTTGATGGTTTATCTAACCGAAAAGTGGAACAAATCTTTACATTGTTTCGGAGAAAGTAAGATTATTGCACTTGATATTTCAAAGGCATTTGATAAAGTCTGGCATCTTGCTCTTTTATCGAAAATGCGTGCTTTCGGCATCGACGAATCCCTACTTCGTTGGATTAGAAATTTTCTTTCGAACCGTTCAATACAAGTTGTACTAGACGGATTCAAGTCTGAAACCCACAATATAAATGCTGGTGTGCCCCAGGGCTCCGTTTTGTCCCCAACCCTCTTCCTCATTTTTATTAATGATCTCCTGTCTGTAACTTCTAATCCAATTAATTGTTTCGCTGACGATAGTACTCTTAGCTTTTCATATTCGTTTTCAGACTCACATCCCTCCTCTTCGGATGTGGAACTGCAACGACAAAATATGATAAGCACATTAAATTACGACCTAAACAGCATTGTGCAATGGGGAATAAGAAACCGTGTCGAATTTAATGCTTCGAAAACCCAATGCTGTCTTATATCGTTAAAGCGAGATATACCCCCCTTGCCACTATCTATGAGTGGCACTTGCATCAATGAAACTGAACATCTCGATATTCTCGGTATGTGCATCACGAACCACCTCTTGTGGAACACTCACATACGCGATGTTGCCAAAAATGCCGCAAGATGTTTGGGTTTTCTGAGACGGTGCAAGAAATTTTACTCTCCTTCTGATCTGGCTTCCCTTCTTTCTAAGGTCATGGAAACGCTGATTAATTATCAGCTCAAGAAATATCTTGAAGAACGAAAGCTTCTTAATGACCGGCAGTATGGCTTTCGTAGCAATAGGTCCACTGGTGATTTGATGGTTTATCTAACCGAAAAGTGGAACAAATCTTTACATTGTTTCGGAGAAAGTAAGATTATTGCACTTGATATTTCAAAGGCATTTGATAAAGTCTGGCATCTTGCTCTTTTATCGAAAATGCGTGCTTTCGGCATCGACGAATCCCTACTTCGTTGGATTAGAAATTTTCTTTCGAACCGTTCAATACAAGTTGTACTAGACGGATTCAAGTCTGAAACCCACAATATAAATGCTGGTGTGCCCCAGGGCTCCGTTTTGTCCCCAACCCTCTTCCTCATTTTTATTAATGATCTCCTGTCTGTAACTTCTAATCCAATTAATTGTTTCGCTGACGATAGTACTCTTAGCTTTTCATATTCGTTTTCAGACTCACATCCCTCCTCTTCGGATGTGGAACTGCAACGACAAAATATGATAAGCACATTAAATTACGACCTAAACAGCATTGTGCAATGGGGAATAAGAAACCGTGTCGAATTTAATGCTTCGAAAACCCAATGCTGTCTTATATCGTTAAAGCGAGATATACCCCCCTTGCCACTATCTATGAGTGGCACTTGCATCAATGAAACTGAACATCTCGATATTCTCGGTATGTGCATCACGAACCACCTCTTGTGGAACACTCACATACGCGATGTTGCCAAAAATGCCGCAAGATGTTTGGGTTTTCTGAGACGGTGCAAGAAATTTTACTCTCCTTCTGATCTGGCTACAATCTATAAAACCTATATACGTCCAAAACTTGAGTATAACTCCCATCTATGGGCTGGTGCTCCAATAACTTATTTAAGTCTCTTGGACAGTATTCAAAGAAGAGCTTTTAAAATGATTGGTGATAATAACATCATTGACTCATTTACGTCACTCCAACATCGTCGTAATGTTTCTTGCCTCACCCTTTTTTACCGTTATTTTAACGGACTATGCTCTAGTGAAATAGCCAGCTGCATTCCTCCCCTTAAACAATTTAACCGTAATACTCGCACTTCTAGGAATGCCCATCAGTTTACCCTTGAGCCCAACTTCGGCCGTACTGTAAAGTACAGAGATTCGTTCTTCAGCCGTACTACGCGAATGTGGAATTCTTTGCCACGCTCTGTCTTTCCCAGTCATTGCAATGTTCAAAAATTCAAAACCAATGTACACCGACACCTCCTTTCTAACCCTTCCCTTTTTTCTTAATGCTCACACTGTGTCTCTGGCATATTAAGGGTATACAAACCCCTTGAGTGTGCGCCGATTATAAAAAAAAAAAAAAAAAAAAACGACTCTAACGATTGTAACAAAAAAAAAATCACCAGGGGCCCCCTTAAGTTTAAAATAATATTGTATATAAATTTATTTAAATTACATTTTAAATTTAATTTTTTTTTTGAAAAATCAATATCTTGAAAACGTGTAAGCGATTATTTTTTGAAATTATTTCCTAAAATCTAAGCACTAAGCACTTTAAATTGGCATCCCCCCAAATATTGTTCTAAAAAACTTTGAAAGAAATTTGTTATATAACAAATTACTTTAATAAAACAGGCAATTCCATGCATTTGAGCATTTTTATCACATTAAATCCATGTTTTATATTTATAAAATGTATTTTAAATTACAAAGTACTTTTACATAATAGCAAGTTCGTGCGATCCAGTCGTGCATTTTATTTTTATCGAAGTCGTAAGTCTTTTTTAAGATAATATCTTATATATAATATATTATATAAGATTTTTTTAAAACAATTTAAATTTCCCCTTAAGAAATCGACCACGAGACCGTTGACTTTCAAGCTTAAAGAACATCACTTCAGTACTTTGGTACTATGGAATCACTTGACCCGTTTTTTCGAGTTCGCTATCATCGCGATTTAAAGTTTGATCAAAATCTAAAACTTGATTTTTTTCCAAATGCCTAACTTTCCCTATAGTACCTACAGGCTTATTTCGCATTATAAATCCGAGAAGAAATTAATTTTTAGTGCTTTTGGCTTTTTCACATTTTCCGAAAAAATTAGATAGTACCTACTAAGATTCTGTTAATATTTTATGTTTTATACTCTTGACACTATTTTAGACTTGAAGGCAAGAAGAATCAGCTCTCAACAACAAAAAAGAAAAGCACATGCGTGCAGCTGCTCAATTCCAATACAGTCGATCATAGTTCCTTAAGGTCCCCTCTAAATCAAAAATCTGACTAAAATTAAGATATCTGCTGTTGGCTGTAAAAGAAAGTATTTCCAGTACTCACTTCGTCCACTTCTTGTTCTAAGTTTCGAGACCTTAACTCTAAAGAGTACCAGAAATAATAATTGCTGATGGACTTCCTCATTCCTAAATTCCCTTCGGATCTGTTTACCTGTGTAAAAGTTATTATTTTCAAACAATTATTTCAACGTGACCTAGTCATCGCAATTAGATCAATCTAGCTATTGAATGCGAAATGCGATCAAAATTACGTTACCAAACATTAACGGAGTACCAACAACAATTAAATCCACATCATTAAAATGTGCGCCAGCCGCCCGCCCGACCGGATGATTATTTGAACTTGAACTTGATAGCTTGCGCACATCTAAAGTTGTCCATGAAACTTTACCTAAAAACAAACAAACATAAAACAAGTCGAGTCGTTTTGATTTTGAGGGGCTTGCGATGAAGACAATTAAAAATTTCCACTTATTAACATTTAGTTAAGACAAGTGAGAAAAAATTCATAAATATTCTAGCATGAGAAGTTATAATTAAACAGAGTTTGTGGAAGGTAAGTGCTGCTTTAGCCACAGAAGACCGGCCGGCTTTATTATGAAAAGTGAGTCATTCCAATGCCATTGTGTCAGCGTCGTCATTGGCGCAGTTGTTGGCGTTTAATTGCAATTAAATTTATAATCACTGGTACCAGATATCTACTTGTATCTTACAGAAAGTCAAATTAAAATAACAAGCTAATACACTTATTATTGAACCTATAATACCTACTTGATTTTAATTTGTGGTAAAATTATTGGATAGAAAGATTGCAGGTTTCGAGATGAGGAAGTCATTAAATTGATCAATTTTACGAGTATTGTGATTCAGATAGCTTTATCTGGATGAATGTATCTTTTGGTATATTTTGACTGGTACGCTTCTCGAATTTCAAAGACTTATCAATCACAGCTTAATGGCGGACAAAATGTATGTTCACATATTAGTTCAACTGATCCCTGATCAGCCAATTAGATACATAGATTAAGCTAAAATAAAATAATGATGAGTTCCTACTTTTAGTGGAATCTTATCTTTTTTTATGCATGTTAAATTTACCCGTCGGATGGATGGAAACGTTTAGTAAAACGGCCATGTTAGTTGCCTCGTTAAGCTTGCTAGTGTAAAAACATTAAGTCAAAAAATAAAGATAATATCAATTTTCTATTTTGCAAGTCAAAATATAACTACCTAATTGATCTTTGCATATTTATGAATACAAGACCAATTTAAACCAGGCATCACGTTCATGAATACAAATCTGTATTGTGTTTCCGATATTGTTGACATGCTAATTTTGTTATTAAAACGTCTGTGTAAAAATCAGGGTTAGTACTGAGATGATTTTGTTTTCTATTCACATTAACCTATAAAATTTTTATTTAATAGTCGAAATAAACTCAAAATCTATTACTTTATGTATTTTCAACAAAAGTGGATCTCGGGATTCTGTCAGGTAGTTTGTCTGTTTAGAGTTCGTATACAGATTAAACGCCCGAATGGATTTTAATTAAACTTGGTAGTTAGCGATATTTAATTACTCCCCAAGTGTTTTTTCATTGTATTTAAGACCAAAAATATAAAGTTAAATGTCAACAAAATTTGAGAAAAGATACTGTATGGTACCTCCCACAGAACTGTTTTATATGATTTTGAATTGTCTCAAAATTGATACAACGGATTTCAAAAAAAAAAAAAAATTATGCACAGCCTATCAGGATCACCGACTTAGAAAAAAATTTGCATCCTTCAAAATTTATAAAAATTTATTTTTACAAAAAAATCATTTTTTACTCGCTATATAAACATATAGGTATACTAAAGGCAAGCTCCATTCGTAATAAAATCGAACTCTAGATTCTAATCAGACTTGACTTGATATGACATAGTTCAAATGCCCGCTTCGACTTCTTACTGTGGTACGGATCTGAGGGGACCAATTTTCAATGACTCTCACGCATAGATAAAATTAATTCGCAAAGAAAGTACCACAATTAATATAAGCCCAATAAATCGTCAAAATTGATGAAAATACAGGTTTCGTTCCAAGTAACTAAAGGTTAAAGAAGGTGCTTTTTTCGATTAAAGTTGGCTATTCTTTTTCCTACTTTTATTGCAATAGGTATTTGTTTTGTATCTAAGCACTCTTTTCTAGTGCGATCAAATCTAAATAAAATTTTCAAATTTCGTTGTTTTTTTCCCAACGTTTTGAAGAGATATGTATTAATCGTATTTAACATTGATGTTAATGATTTAAATAAAAATATCACTTTAAAAAATCACATTAATCAGAACGAGAAAAATAAATAAATATATACCTTACGCACTATACAATAAAAAGTGATATTTGGAACATCAATAACGCAAAATCTTAAAAGATTTTGTAATAATGTTAACGCAATTTTAGTAAATTACTAAGGATTTGGCTTATTTTAAACGATTTCAATATTTTACTATCTCTTAACATTTTACTAAAGTTAAAATCACAAACTGACTACTTTAACTTTAAGTAATTTGCTAAATCCATATAACTTCTGTCATTTTCCTCGTACAAAATTTCTTGGCAATTTTATTTGAAAAAGTTAAATTGTGCTTTTTTTATGATTCGTGAGCTAATTGTTTTTAAAAGTAAACAAAATAATATAAAATGTTTTCGCAAGACGAAGATTTCGATATGTTTGAAGGCTCAGCTTTGTGCAGAAAAATGCGATGTTTTAAGTCCCGAGGAAATCCTTTTGAAGAACTGGATGATGGAGAATTTTACTCCAGGAATAAGTTTGACAAGACAGCAGTTCAGTTCTTGGTCGAAAACCTGAAAATCCAAGACCGAATTACATGCCGTGGAACTCCAATTTCACAAGAACTACAAGTACTAGTTTCATTAGACTTCCTTGGGAGAAATAAATTGTTGTTGTCACTTTGACTTCTGACAAATCAAATTATTTGAAATTCCTAGTATTAAAAATTCATCAGATTTAGTTTTGTTTGCTTTGGTGGAATAGCGGTGGAATAAGCTAAAACTGGTTCATAGGAGGTTTAAGGTCGTTTTAATATCTAAATGTCATTTTGAGATGACATCTTTTGAAATTTACAAAATGGAATGTAAGCAATTTTTTTCGTTTCTTATTAAGACAAAAAGGATAGATATTTTGTATTAATAAATTATTTATATTTTCCAAACGCTCTAATAGTTGTACGGTATTGGGAACGCAATGTGGTTGGTACCAGGGTTGCAAAAGCTTAAGTCACTTGTTAGCTTAAGCTAGGCTTTAATTCACAAGCTAGTGAGTGACTTGTGAATTAAAAAAAATATAAGTCAGCAGCTACGAACTGACTTATGAATTAAAAAAAAATTAATTCCCAAGTCAGTTGGTGACTTGTGAATTAAAAAAAATTAAATCATAAGCTTCTTAGTGACTTATGAATTAAAAAAAATTAATTCAGAACCTACTAAGTGATTTATGAATTAAAAAAATTTAAGTCATGGGCAAGTAAGTGACTTATGAATTAAAAAAATTTAATTCAAACCCAACCTAGTGACTTATGAATTAAAAAAAAATTTAATTCATAAGTTAATGGATAAATGCTGATTAGAAAAATTATGAAATGGATAATTTATAAGCTAGCGTGATAATCTTATGATTTAAAAACTAGATTTGAAAGCTTTCGTTAATAATTAAATAATTATGTAGTCAAAACAAGCTTAAAAATTTCCAATCTACCAACTAACTTATGAATTAAATTTTTTTTAATTCACAAGTCACCAACTGACTTGTGAATTAAATTTTTTTTAATTCATAAGTCACTTACTCTCTGATGACTTGATTTTTTTTAATTCACAAGTCATCTATAGACTTATGACTTAAGGATTTTTTAATTCAAAAATTCGCAACCCTGGTTGGTACATTCATTTATTGGATTTGAACTTTATACAATCCAATTTTAAATGTAGGCAATTTCCAATGTGCATACAATGATAATAAAATGAATAATAATGGAAATCAGCTAGGGTTTGATTTAGGTGTAGAATAACCAGAGTTTTAGATTTGTCACTTTTTTCCCAGTATATTTGACATAAGGAAGGCGTAGCTAAAACGGCTAAGAATATAATTTTAAATAAGGATTTGTTTGACGTGGCGTAAAACCGAAGTAAGTGCTTCGGCTCGGTTTAACTATTCCGAGGTTGAACTCAATATTAATGAAAAATAATAAATAAGGCTGTAAAAGTTTAACAAATTGCTAACTAGTAAATTGCTAAGCCCTTAATAATAGGTTGTTTAAAATTTTGCCTCAATGTAAATACAATAAATACATATACTAGAAGAAGAAGAAAAAAATAATAAGTTTTTTTTTAAAGTACTTGGCCCAAAATTTTAATTGAATTAGTACAATGCCAAAGCTGTTAGTATGTAACTCGTACTATAGGTTAAAACAAAGAATTTGCAAATTTAAATCGAATATAGCATCATAATTTCCCTACCATTTTATTATAGTTAAAATCATCGAATACCTACTTTATTTTTACTTGCGACTTATAGGTACTATAAGGATAGTTATGCATTTGAAAAAAATCGAACTCGAGATTTTGATCAAAGTTGACATTACGATGATAGCGAAGACCAAAAAAGTGGGTCTCGCAATTCTGTCTGTCTGTCTGTCTGTCTGTCTATTTTTTTTTTTATTTCAATTAAAAAAACTTACAGCTAATAACGTAATACTACATTACTAACCTTTTACAAGCTTAAATTGTTTAATTCAGTATTAATATAGAGATAACATGTTTCATTTTAATTTTTTCAAAAAAAAAAAAAAATAGAAAATTTAAGGGATTTGTGAAAAATAAAAATAAAATATAATTAACAAGAAACCAAAACCAAAAATCATCAGAAAAACACAACAATTTCAAGAAGAAAAGAATTATGTAATTGATATATTAATTAATTGATTAACTGCCCGGCCGATTTTCTTAAAACTTGGTAGATATGGGTTTTGATTTTTTCTCCCACACGTTTTTTTCTTTTTTTTTAAGACCAAAAATAACGGTACCTGCCACTCGAATTTTTTTTGAAATTTTATAAATATTTTTTTTTCTCAAAAACTGTCCCACAGATTAAAAAAAAAATTCAAAAAATTTCATTTAGTTAAACCTAAGTAATGAGTGAAAAAAAAAAATTCCAAAAAATTATTATTTTTGGTACCTCCCTGGGAACCATTTTCTCAAAAATGGTACGACCGATTTTGATCATTTTTCTTATGTTAAAGCTTCCCAGCAGTTTCAATATTATTGTGTATTTAAATTTTCAAAAAGAGTTTTTTTGGATTTAAAAAAAAATATAATTTTTTTTTTGAAAACTCAATATTTCGAAAATCCCATGCTCGATTTTTTAAAACTTGATAAATAATTTTTTTTTAAAATAATCTTCAAGATATGAGAAAAAAAATGATTTTACCTAAAAATAACGGTACCCTCCATACAAATGTTAAAAAATGGTTTTCGAAAATCGTATTTTTCTCGAAAACGGTTTCGAGAATTTTGTTTAAATTTTTTTCTTTCGGTTATTTTTCAAGATCTATTATTTAATAAAAAAAAATTGAAAACAAGATATTACTGACTGTACCTACCATAGAACGATTTTTTAAAATTTAGAATTTCTCATTATCGGCAAAACGGATTTCAATGAAATTTTTTAGAGTGAAGCTCCTAAAAAGTTAAAAAAAAAATTGTATTTCAAAACCTTAAGAAAAATTTTTTGTTTGAATATTTTTTTTGGAAAATTCAATATCTCGATAACGGCTCAATATTTTTTTTTGTAAATTTAATTTTTATTCGAACAATAATAAAAACTTTAAATTGGCGTACCAAAATTTTTTTTAAGAATGTTTTCAGAGTTTTTTATATAAAAGCTTAATTTTTTAAGAAACCACTAGAAGGACTTATAATTTTTATTCTTGCATAAAGCTATATTTGCTTGAATCACATGTCATCCTATTTTTACCTCCAACTACTAAAGAAGTTGTTTTAGTCTTTTAAAAAATTAATTTTATGGTTATGAACAGTTTTTCTCTAATAACATACATTTTTGAAATTCTTAGTCGTTTACATAGGAGCAAGTTCGTGCGACCCAGTCGTGCATTTTATTTTAGTATCGTGCTAGCTGCATATGACTCTTCGACATTTGCAAACATCAAAAGAGGTTCGTGTACTTACTTTTTTACACGAAATGCCATTGTTTTAGGTGTGTTCAGAAGTAATTTATTAAGAAAATTCTTTTAGCACGATACTAGTTAGAAAATGCTTAAAATTAAAAATGAGTTAGTAAACTACTATAAAGTTAGCAAATTTTTAAGTAGTATCATACTAATACCTTAATAATAGACACTGTTTAAAATTTTGCGCCATTGTTTTTGTGGACTCTATTGATTGGATGAATTGAAACATTTTTGCGACATTTGGTGTAAATGTGTTTCGCTCAGACACGCTAGTGCCTTAATTGATTGATTAAATATGAAACTGCAGTTTTAAAGTTTTTCACATAAATAGAATTTGACTTTAATTTAATTCGAGTTGAAGTTAATACCTTCGGTTTCAGGATATGCCACCATAGAAGTGAAAAATAAATAAGAACAATAAATAAGAAAAATAAATATTCAAGTCTAGATTGAAATTGCATTATGACGAATAGATTATTCTCAAGTTCTGTACAAGAACTATTTTGATTTGATTTATAGCCCACCAGATCGACCGAAGAGCAAAACTTAACTTGTACAAAATTTATTAAAAATAGCACCGAATTTCAAGCAAACGATATCATACATCGTTAGAAGCTCTTTAAGGATATGGCTAAACTCTGGAACAGAAGATACACTATCATGTGATCTCTCCAATATCTTAATATGGCGTGCTAGATCGGCTCCAACAAACCAGTTCAACTATTGGTTCATGTGTATAAGATCGACCATATCGGCCATTCCCAACGTGCCGTTCATGACGACTGAAGTAAAGGTAGACTGAAGTATAGGTAAGTCGCTTGCACGTCTTAAATACCTTCAGGTTTATTTAATTTGGTTGATCACAGCATAAAATATACTGACAAATAGCAGTATTAAAGTAGATCGCTAACTTATGTCTGGTATTTGTTCTCCTTCCATAGCTAATATTTCTTCCAAAAAATTGTTTTCCCAACTCTGATTATTCCCATTTCTCAATATTTACTGTCTGGTTTTGGTTCTGTTCACTCTGGAACTCGACAGAAATAAAACAGAAGTCAAAAGAGCATTTAAAACGCAGTACAGTAAAACCCGCTTAAGAGAAACGGCAAAATGTCACAGTCTTTCTTTCACTTAAGCGGGTTTTTCACTTAAACGGACCCCGTACCCGTGTAGAAAAATAATTTTAATTTTTTAATTTTGGTGGGGGCAATACCCCCATTTATTTAGCTTAATACAATCTTCATAACTTAATCTAACTTAAAACTATGAAACTTACAGTTAGGGTTAGGCTAACTTAAAACTATAATTGTATTGTGTTTCGGAGGAGGTTTTTTAGGCAGCGAGTGCTGAGGTTAAAGTCGAAATCGTTTTCATTCGAATTAACCCTCCGCAGCATACGCGTAATAGGTTCGTTGGAGCCATAGGAAGTACGGTGGGTGGGGAGATAGAAGAGGCGAGGATTTCTAAGGTTGCGAGGGTTTGTGCTGAAAAAGATAGAGTTGTAAAGAGTTTGACAGTCAACGGAGCCTGAGAGAAGCCGATGAATGAAGAGAATCTCTGCTATATCTCTCCGTTCTTGCAGTGTATTTAAGTTAATTAGTTGAAGGCGGTTTTGGTAGGGGGGCAGGATCAAGGGATTATTCCAAGACAGGCCGCGAAGGGCAAATCTTAGGAAGCGACGTTGAATGCTCTCGATTCTAGAGATGTGGATTTGTTGATATGGGGACCAAACTTGACTGGCGTACTCAAGTAGAGGACGAACAAACGTTATGTAAAGGGATCGGGTGACGTAGGGGTCGGAGAATTCTTTGGACCACCGTTTAACGAAACCAAGTGATGAGTTGGCTTTTAGAATAATATTATCGATATGTGCCAAGAAGTTGAGCTCTCGGTCGCATAATATTCCTAGGTCGCGGATCGATTCAACAGTTGATATGGGTTGGTTATGTAGAAGGTAGAGACGTGGAGGAGATTTTATGTGTTTACGTGAAAAAGTGATTGATTGGCATTTGGCAATATTTAGCTCTAAGCAGTTTTTAAGGCACCAGACTAAGAAACTGTCCAGATCTTGTTGGATAAGGGAAGAGTCGTGTTTTGAAGAAATTGTTTTGAAGATCTTAGTATCGTCAGCGTAGAGTGAGATATGGGAATGTTTGATGACGTTTTCAATATCGTTAATGGTAAGAATGAAAAGGAGAGGACCTAAGTGGCTGCCTTGTGGGACTCCGGAGGTAGCTAAGAAAGGACTAGAGAGGGCAGATCTGAAACGAATACAGTAATAACGGTTTTCTAGATAAGAAGAAATCCATTTCAAGAAATTAGGTTCAAAGCCAAGGGCGGATAATTTGAAAAGTATTAGCTTATGCGAAATTTTGTCAAAAGCCTTGCTAAAGTCAGTAAATATAGCGTCAACTTCCTTTCCGTTCTCTAAGGCAGATAGGGAATACGATACAAATTCGACAAGGTTAGTGGTTGTAGACCTACATTTAAGAAAGCCGTGTTGTCTTGGAGAGATCAGAGACTTACAGCGGAAGCTTAAAATTTCGTTTAAGATACTTTCAAATATTTTAGGGATATGTGAAAGTTTGGCAATAGGACGATAGTTTTTAACATCGCTCTTAGGACCCTTTTTGTGTATTGGGGTTATGAAAGAGGTTTTCCATACCTGAGGAAATTCTCCTTGAGATAGCGATAAGCTGAAGATTTTAGAGAGGGGAAAAGAGAGGGCTGAAGAGCATTTTTTAAGGAATATTGCAGGGAGGCCATCAGGACCAGGAAGAAATTCGTCATTAAGTTGATTTAGCTTATTTTCGATTAGACAAGGGTCAACGGTAAGCGGAAGAGATGGGCCTAGGGAGAAATTTGGCAAATAATCGAAATATCCAGAATCAGGTACAAAGGAGTCGTCAGTGAAAGATTTCTTGAAAAAGGTGGCAAAAAAGTTGGCAATACCATGCGAATTATTTGAAGTTTCGGTATTGAAGGAAAGAGAGGTAGGGTAACCATCGGATTTTCTTTTGAAATTGACGAGCTGAAAGAACGACTTAGGATCATTTATAAGGTTGGTTTGTGTTTCAATTAAGTAGCGTTGGTAAGGAGTTGTATAGCTCGGTAAAGTGAAGATAGGAACCAAGGTAGTTAGAATAGTCAGTGGGAGAGTTAGTGCGAAGGAAAATTGCCCACAACTTGTTTCTCTTATTACGCAAAGAGCGAAGCTTGCGGTTATAAAAAGGTGGTGAAGCGAACGATGATTTCTGGCGACAAAAGGGTACATGGAGTGAAATAGAATTGAATATTTCTGTGTAAAATATTTCTGCGGCATCTTTCACAATAAGGTTATCAAAATTGAAGGAAACTCTGTTCAGATATTCGTTAATTTGAGGGAAGTTTGCTTTGTGAAAATCATAAGAGTACTTATTTGCTGGCAGTTGAGTTGGTAATGGAGAATCATGATAGAATGAGAGAAAGAGGGGAGGATGATAATTGTCGATGGTAGATAGAGAAAGGGGAGAGAGTGACACTGTAGAGTTAATGGGATCGGTTGTGAAAATAAGATCTAGTTGCCTGTTTGGGATACCACTAACTTGGCATAGACTTGAATCTGCTAGGTGATCTATAAATAGACATTCCTTGGCAGAGGTGGGATTGGAAGCTATGTAATAAGACTGATCTTCGGATGGAATCCATTTTAGATAAGGAAGGTTAAAGTCACCGAAAAGAAGGATATCGTCGTTGGGGTCACACACATCTATTATATGGTCAACCGTATCAATGGCGAGTTTATAAGATTCGATGGATTGTGACGGCAGAATATAGCAACATATAACATAAAGTGACTTGCGAGGTAGTGTTATCTTAACGGAAACATAGTCAAGATTCGAGGAAGAAGAGATTGCAATAAGGGATGAGTCTAGTGTATTTTGAATAGCTATGAGGACACCTCGGCAAGGGCATTCGCCGGTAGGTTGGTTAAGAACATCATCGCGATAAACATTGAAAGAGGAAGGAAACAATTCTTGGTTGTTAATACTAGGAACCAGATTTGTTTCAGTCAGGGCGTAGATTTCAAAGGGTAGAGCATGGGTTTGTTGCAAAACAGCATGAGTTTTAGAACGTAGGCCTCTTACGTTTTGGTATTAGAAAGTAAGAGGGAGGATTTGACGGTCTGGGACGGGACGGAGGTTTGATTTAGATGGGACATTAAGA
Source organism: Philhelius festivus (assembly GCA_963931855.1). Taxonomy (NCBI): domain Eukaryota; kingdom Metazoa; phylum Arthropoda; class Insecta; order Diptera; family Syrphidae; genus Philhelius; species Philhelius festivus. The sequence continues at coordinate 60,594,591 of OZ007557.1, forward strand.
GAATTTGGATTAGGATCGAAAATAGTTATTGAAGTTTTTACGCGTGCTTTGAAGGTACGACGTACGTTTGGAGCTGATGTGAGAGGCATACGTATTAAGGTCTTTGTTGACTGTTGTGACGGAGATGTTAAAGTTTTCATGAAATCGGGTGTAGATTTTTTTCAAGGCTATAGGGTCAGTAGGGAGTCCTTCTTTTTGAATTTGAACGATAACGTTTGTTTTGGTTTTGCCGTCGATGCAAACAGAGTCAGATTTATCATGTAGGTAGGCTAGATACAAACGAACATTTTCAAAGAGTTTATGATCACGGAGTCTAGCCATAACATAATGCCCCTCGAGTTCACTGTTTGTTGGTGCGGGGTCGGTTAATCTTGTAGTGAGTTTCACAGTAGGGGGGTGCATTGGGTTGAAAATTGGTGGGTTTGTGGTTGAGGGGCTGTTGGACAAAACATCTCTTGAATGAGGGCCTGATTCGGATGATAAGTTAAAAGATACACGCTTTTGTTGAATGGGACCAACAAGGGAAGGATTAGAATTGATTGCTGGGGGTGATGAAGATAGATAAGGGCTGGGGTTTATAGTGTGGGAGTGAATAAAATTAGGATATTTAGTGTTGGTGGCGGTATTATAAGAAGAAGTATTCTCTGGTTGATGGCTTACACGATTCAAAGGATTGGAAGTGAAATTATATGGAGTGAAAGATGGAAAGAGGTTAGTTTTAAAACTCCAGTTTGAGTTGAGTCGGGAAAGAGGGGCAGATTTATTTTTATTATTATATTTGTTTTTTGGTTTAAGAGTAGGTTTTGGGTGAGGTTTACTATTTTTTAAAGGTTTTGAATTATTTGAAGCTAGAGGGCTTGGCTTGTTGTTTGATTTCCTTGGAACATCTTTGAGGAAAAACTCATTCTGTCGCTTTTCTATCCATTTGGCCACAGTCATCTTTCCCATTCGGAGAGCATCGCCAGAGATTGAGCAAAAGAGCCATTGGTACTTAGATGGTATGCTTATTTTAAAGCTTTGCTGCTTGGAGCGAGGTGATGAAATCCTCTGACATTCTTTTAAAGAAATGGAGAACTTTTTATAAAATAAATCCATTATCCAGGGAGCATCAGCAAGCTGGGGAGCGGAGATCGGATAAGTGGAACAAAAAATTCACTTAAGCGGATTTAAAAATTACATTCCATAAAAATTCCATCACCATTTAATGCTAAAAACAATATTGTTGTTATCTTTTGGACTTGCCTTGAAAGAAGTTAAATAAAACAACTATTAAATAACACAAAAATAATTTATTGAAAAACGAAAACTATCAAATTTTTGTTTTGTTCGATTCAATTTTTTTTTTCCACTTAAGAGAGTTTTTTTCAATGAAAAATATTAAAAATTAACTGAAAATATGTTATCCGGGTTTTTCACTTAAGCGGATTTCACTTAAGCGGAGTGTTTTAAGGGAAATTGGTCGAAAATACTTGGGGATAAAAAAAAATGTTTCAGGTAAGCGGGTTTTTCTCTTAAGCGGGTTTCTCTTAAGCGGGTTTTACTGTACCAAAGTTTAAGGCCATGGACTTTCAATTAGCAATCCTTCTTAGATCAGTAATTGGCTAATTAAATGAGTATGGAACATGAAAGTATCAATTTTCTGAGAAACACACTTACACATGGACTTCTTCCATGCTATTAAAATGTCGGAATCTGTCAAATCTTTTCTTCTATTCATTCGCTCAAAGAAGGGAAATACCGATATAATGTCGTCAGACGACTAAAACTGAGGACAGCAAGTCCAATATCTCACCTGAAATGAAACAAGACCTAGCAGCAAAAATGTCGAAATAGTCGTACCCATATTGTGCTGGGACACGGAACGAATTGCATTTGTATGTATAGTATTCCGAACACATTCAAATTAATATACACTTAAAACAAACAGTAACATCAAACATTTTAAAATTGTTTCATAAAAATAGCAAAATTTTACATTACTTAATTTCCAATATTTAATCTTTGATATTCTGAGCCATTTAAATGCTACAAGGAAGTAGTTCCAGGTCTATCCTAATGAGACGTATTAAAATGTTTACTATTCCCAAACGACAATATTTTAAATTAATATTGTGTGAAAGAAGACTTATCCCAAACCATGAATTTGGATTTAAAAATAAATATACCATGGTGGACCAAGTGCAATGAATGACGGATGATTTAGAAAAACAAGAATGTTCAGCTCTATTTTTAGATGTTGATCAAGGCCCTGGCAAGTCATGTCACTTGAAACTTGAGCACAAGATGCATAGGAACCATTCCAGGTAGAACTAAGAAATACTGAAATCTTACGTACGGTACGAACGAACCCGAAATTTACTTGAAAATAATGGAAATTGAAACCGGTGTATCACAAGGAAGTGTCCTAGAACCAACCCTGTATTCGTTATATACTAGAGGTAGAGAGACATCAAAGCTATCATGGCCATCTTTGCTGATGATACTGCAATACTGACGACTGATAAAGTTAGAGATTGTTACGCTGTGTTGAAACATTTAAAGGGTAATCATAATCCCTTGAGCGCGGGTAGATTATAAAAAAAAAAAAAAAAAAAAATATGGACGTACATATGGTATTCAGCTAGGAAAAAAAATTCCTGAACCTGAATCTGAAATTCTAAAACAAAGTCCTTCGCAGAATAAAAATTTCCTATTGGTGCATTAGAACTACCGAACAGCATCGTGACCTTCAAATGGAAAATGTTTAAAAACATGCTGTAACACAGAATCAGCGACCTTAAAGTCATACAAACTCCGAAATGCAAATCGTCTAAAGTGACCGAGACAATGTTCGTAGACTAAGAACAACCAAGCCTCAAGAGCTAATAGTCTTAAAGCCATGGGATAGTATTAGTAGAACAATCATTTGTCGATCTTGTATGGATTAGTCCTTATGCCCGTGGTTTTCGTGAGGCTGGAGTCCCACACACCTTGGTACCGGATATTACCAAGTGTCTTTTGAAGATGTCTACAGACAAAAATAAAAATTATGTTAGTGTCTATGGTCTAGTCATTTCAAAAAGAATTATCTAGATTTCCATTAAGTCCCGCACTGATTCTAATTAAAAATTTTGCGATCAATATTTTGATATTTTCCAACATAAGCTTCGTACATTGCACTGACGAGACGACAGGATAGGTAGGTATGACTACTAAGTGATATTTGATGTGATTTTTTAAATTTTGGTCGACAAATATTATGTTATTGATTTTTATCACGTACGTTTACCGTCATAGAGCCAAATTTAATTCAAGCAGCGTTCGTTTTTAAATTCCATACCTCTACTCAAAAAAAAAAAAAAAAATCAAAAAAAGAAAGACTTCAAGCTTAAAAGTTACCGTCTTGTCTGGTATAGTAACAAAAACACTCTTTTAGCCCTGAAGCTAAAATTATACAAATAAGAACCAAATCCAAATATCATTGTGCATGGCTTCATATTGATAGGGATTTGCTGATTGAACCAGTTCTCCCATTAATCTCATGAATCTACCAAGATGTTCGACTTTCGACAGAACGACCTTTTTTAGTGATAGATGTTGACAAAAAGTAGCCTACTTACTCGTACCTATCTTGGACCGACTTATGCGTGCACATCACCCGTAACCAATCCATTGAAACTGGCCAGTATTGTATTCGCTTTTGTTTCCGATTCTCTGAAAAGATTACCTCTCCCTTCTTGAACCCCCACAACTTACCTGTCCACGTAATTTAATTGTTTTATTTTGTTTGCGGTTGATTTTGTGTGTTTTTAATTGTGTACCTAACTTGTGACTGTGCATTCAAGCTTCCCACAAATAAATCCATGTTCGGGTATAAAAACTCCAACCAAATGTTCAGAAGTCATCAGTTCTATTCCAAGACTCTTCGAAGAATCTCCTTCCGAACACAGTATTTTAGAAAAGTAAAAAAAGAAGCTCAAAATGAAGTTCTTGGTTGCTATCGCCTTTGTCGCTGTTGTTGTTGCTGTTAATGTTAGTTCAATCAAAAATTAATAATTTTATTCTTAACTTGTAATCAAATCTTTTATTTATTACAGGCTGCAGGTATTGATATCCCCGAGGCTCAAAAGGAAAAAGCCAAACAGTATGTCGCTGAATGCCGAAAGGAAATTGTTGTTGCCGATGAAGAAGTTGCCAAATTGAAGGCTGGTGAAAAATTTGAGCCCAGTGAGAATGCCAAGTGCTTAGCCAACTGCTTCCAAGAGAAGGCTGGCATTTTGAAAGATGGCGTCTTCCAAGAGGATGCTGTTTTGGCTAAATTTTCTCCCATTATCGGCGAGGAAAAGACCAAGGCTGTTATAGAGGCTTGCAAGGGTGAGTCTGGAAGTGGAAAGTGTGAGACTGCATATAAATTGCATAGCTGTTTCCATGCAAATAAGGCCTACTAAATTGTGATTAAAAAAAAGGAAATCTGTTTGATGATTAATTAAAATAAATATTTATAAGTTGGAATAATTCCATTTTTGATTGGAAATCGAAAATATGAACATTCAAAAATTATTGTTTTCTTGTTGTTTTTAAACTTCTATGTGCTTATATCATATTTTCTCTCTCCTTAAAGGCAGAGAATTTGAAAAGTTTTTGATTTTTGTACTCGCGAACTCAAAAAAATGATTTTGATAGACTTATTTGGAGACTTCTATCACTGTTTAACTCTGAAGGTATCGATACGGTAGTTCGATGAACATCAAAGTTATTGGTTTGACTAGGAAAAGAGAAGATTTTTCCTCTAGCAGGGAAACACTTTTTGACTTGAAAGTTGGACAATTTCTTTTTAGAACCGTACAGTACCGTCATCAAATCAATTACTATCTATGGATGCGCAAGGTGGAAGTCAATGCTTTAGCGGAATGTGCAGCTCAGAATCTCGAAATGACATGCCGAAACCAAATCATTGCCATTATGTCAAGCCAAGGCGCACTCAAAGCAATAAGTTCATGCACCATAACCTCTTAGTTGGGGAGGAAATGTGAAGGTAGGATGCACGAACTTGAAAAGAATAATTATGTCTCACTCCATTGTGTACCTGGATATGATGGTGTCCTGGGAAATGGGGAGACAGACCCCCTTGCTAAAACAAGGCGTAACGACTCCCTGAATTAGGCCAGGTTCCTACTGAGGAAAAGGAGAAAACATGATTAAATACGAAATCAAAACAAAGGAGGCTGTCAGAAGAGTTTGAAGTCTAAAGTGGAGTCAGACCGGGCTGCATTCTGTCACCAATATTGTTTCTGTTGGTGATGAGAAACGGAGGAATTCGATGGACTCTGACGTCTCACCTCAAACATCTTGACTATGTGGACGACGCCGACGTATGCTTGCCCTCTCATAGGATCATGGATCTCCACCAAATGACAACAGGGGTGGAATCCACTCAATCAACAAGGAAGAAGAGCTGGACGACAGAGAAGCTCATGGAGAAATACAGTCGAGGAGGAGTCAGCCCAATTAGGCAAGAGTTGGAGAGAGTTGCGACTCATATCCATTAACCGAACACGATGGCCAGCTGGCGTTGTGGACGCCCTATGCCCCACTAGGGGTCCTTCACGGACATAAAAGGTCTGAGGACCTAAGTAAGTAAGTAAGAAAAACAAAGGAGGAGCCTTATATATCCAACTAATAAAAAGATTTTCCCAAGCTGAAGCAGGCTAAACTTTAAGCAACATCAATTCAAGAAATGTATCAGCTTAAGTAGTAACAACATAATAATATTAACGGTTTTCCTCACGGGCCATTATAAACTAAGAAGACTCTTAAATATTCTTGGCCTAGAAAATGCAGTATGCAATACTCGTGAGAAAACGTCGGAGCACATACTAGTCAGATGCGAAGCACTTATCTGAAACGCTACCAGGTGACCTATTCTCTCTCAAGGTACTCCAAATAATCAGATTTGTTAAAGATGTAAGCTTTAGGAAAGAGCAGTAGGTTGAGCAATTTATCTAGCTCTAGATGGGATTGCAATAGATTGTTGGGTGGCATTGCAATAAGCCCCCACCAATATTAATGCAATCATAGATGCGCGTTTATTGGTGTTAATTCGCGATTTCAAGTGGAAGTAGTATCTTATGATCCTGACTAAGATTCCACATAACAACATACCTAGTTGGAGCAAAACGATATTATTCCTATCATGGGTGTTATAACATAAAATAAACAAAAATATAGGACTGGTGTAACCTTTTGAAAAGAATTATCCTGGTTTTTCAACTTCAACCATTCCTTTTCTACACGTTTTTTTATTTTTTTTTTGTAAGACCAAAAATAATAATAATTTTATAAATATTTTTTTTTTTTTTCAAAAAACTGTTCGACAGATTTAAAAAAAGATACAGAGAAGTAAAATCTAGATAATGGTTGAAAAAAAACTTTCCGAAAAAGTGATTATTAATGGCAATCCCCCTGGAACCATTTTTTGTTTTTTTTTTTTTTTGATTTTCTCAAAAACGGTACAACCGAATCATTTTTTATGCTAAGGCTCCCTAACAGTTTAAACCTAGTATACAGTTCTTTTTGAAGAAAAAAAAAAAATGAGTGATGAAAAAAAAAATTTTTCTCATGACAAAATTTCTGTAAGTTTTTTCCGTCAAAACAATGGGATGCGCATTGTTTTGCGTGAAAAAAAATCGTGGTGAGTATAAATTTTTGTTTCGATTTTGGTTTACAGTTTGGTGAAATGAAAAAAGTTTTTTTTCGGGAAAAAACTCTCCCATAAGAAATGCATTGGTTTTTTTTTAGAACAACTGTATACTAGGCTTTAAACAAAATTGCGCATTCAAATTTTGAAAAAAAATTTTTTAGTATTTTTAAAAAAGTTTCAAAATTTTTTTTTCAAAACTCAATATTTCGAAAACCCCACGCTAGATTTTTTTTTAATCTAGTTTCTCAATGTAATCTACAAGATGTGAGAAAAAAAATTTATTTTACCATACAAATGTTAAAAATCTGGTTTTCGTTTTTTTCTCGAAAACAGTTCCGACAATTTTTGAAATTTTTTTTTTTCTTTCGATTAATTTTTACGATCTATAATTTAACGCCAAAAATTTTGAAATTAACATATTACTGACTGTACCTACCGTAGAATCATTTTTTTCAAATTTAGAATTTCTCCCTATCGACAAAACGGATTTTAATAAAATTTTGTACAGAGATGCTTCCAAAAAGTTTAAAAAATATTGCATTTCAAAACTTAAAAAAAAAACATTATTTCTAAAAGCAAAGGCTTAACTGAATATTCTTTCATTGGTGCTAACAGCGCAATTACCGTTAACATGGGTCAGGGTACACCAAAGTCAGCCTTTTTTTAAATCCCCAATATATGATGTAAAAATTAGAGATAGGGCCTTATTTTAGAACGATTTTTTTTAGAATATACCCAAGAGCCATGCCCCAAAATATTATGCACGAATTAAGGGACATCCCGTATAGTGCAAATATGAGATATCAGCCAGAGGCCTGCACTTAAATCATTTCAGAAAAACAACAGAAGTAGATGTTCCACGGATACTCGTATGACAGGATGTCAAAGCAAGACATTTGACATATGAACTTTGTCCGACGGGATGTATGACAGGTGGTTGGTCCACTAGACATAAAACCAGACATGCCATAGACGGTCTATTACCGAATGACTTGTGCGACAATGGTCAATATTTCTAGTTAGTTAGACCTAAATGTAAATACTGGAACACAGAGCAGATCGTACGAAATCGGCCAAGAGCCCAGCCTAGCAAAAACTGCCGGGGCATAAAAATGTAGTCCTTTTGAAAGTAAAAATAAGCTGAGGAATTCCTCTTCTTCGTCCGCGAAGCTTCTGCAGAAATCGTTGATTAATTCCCAAGCCTCACTGCATACTTGCTTATCAAATAGTGTATGGTTATAACAGCTATTAGGGAGCCGATATGCGATCGCTTAGTGATATTTAACCTCTGGACCGCTTCAGATCCAGAATTGGCCAAATTTATTTTTTCGGCAAGCAGGTGGTAGTAGATAGATAGATAGGTAGATAGATTCGATTTATTATTCCATTTAAGTTTACAATTATTTACATAATAGTTTATACAAAAATCGTTTAAGCGTGGCTTTGCCGTCTGCCCGATTGACATTGATACGAACATAGTAAAATAATACAAATGTACATAGTTTGCTTTAAGTAAATTAAACAATTTGTTGAATATAATATTTTTTTTTTCTAAGTTTAAAAAGCCTCATTTAAAATTTGATTGCGATAAGACATTGCGTTTTGGTAGTATCGTAGAGGTTATTAATATTACATTGACAGTTTAGTAGCGCCATTACTTCATCGTCTGATTTGAAACTACTGTTCAAAAAAATTCTTCTCGTTTCGCATAAAATAGGGCATTTTCCAATGAAATGGACGACATCCTAACGTTCCCTAAGGTTACATAAGCTGCAGTAAATAGGCAGATCCTTTCGATGTGGTATATAGTGTAGGTTTATAAGCTTCCCTCTCATTTTGAAAATCGATGCAATAAGTGCCTGACTGTTGTCGTTGTGAAAATAATTTTGTTCACATAAATTGTGGTTCAGCCGGCTATAGATTGATCTATGGGCCGAAGACGTAGCGTCGTTCAAGCAGTCGGTTCTATGCTGTTCGTCAACCTTCGAAATAAGCTCCAAGAGTTTGTCTTTGGACAGTCTTCCGTTTTCACCCAGCAGTCTGAAATCGGATCCGCAGTAACTCCCAAGTTCTTCCAGTTTCTTGTACCATGCATTTTTTTTAGCAATTGTATCCAATTGTAGTCTTTCATCTGGCATTTCAAGTACTTTGGTGATGTAGTCTACATGACACTTCAGAGTTCTTATGTATAGGGGTGACAATCCTGTTTCAATCATAAGCATGTAGTAAGGGGTGGTTTTAGGCAATCGGAAGTATTTTTTAATAAAATATCTTAGAAGAATTGCACTTTTAGCTACAACTAGTTTTTCTTTGAGGTGGTGTACCATACTAACTTTGTAAGAAATAGTTACACCCAAATATTTATAGGTTTCGACAACTTCGATTGGATCCCTGTTGAAGTACCATTTTTCGCTCCTTGCAGTTCTGCCAGACCCCTTTCGGAAAACCATCACCTTTGGTAGTCCAGATGGTAGTATCGTTCCACTTAAGCATAAGCGATGGGAATACCTACATATATTTGTCCAATCTGGCAATAAATGTATTATTGTTCCATTCTTGGCAAGATCGTCATCTTTACAATTTCCTGACATGTCCCTCTGGCTCGGCATTCAGTAGAGGTGAATGTTAAACTGCTGCGCCATCTATCTCCATCACAGACTATCGGCAGCTATGAGCTGTTAATTCAGCTGGTAGAGACGGAATCAGAATCAAGAGATTTAATGACTGCTTGGCTGTTCAAGAAGATGCAGATATCTATATTTGATATCACGTTTTCTTTAAGCCAAGAAAAGACTTGTTTAATCACTAAAAGTTCCACTTACAATACGATACAATGATTGGGAAGACGAAAAGAGAGACTTAAATTTGTTCTGTCTAAGTATACAACTTCACCAACCCCGTATTTAGTTTTTGATCCATCGGTCAAAAAATGGATTGAATCATCTTCCCGGAATGCCATGTCCTCCCAGGATTCTCTAGAAGGGATGATTTTTTTATCAAATTGAATCTGAGGAATTGTGTACTCATTGTTAATTGGAAGTGATCCGAATGAGTTCAGAATGATGAAGTGGCCAATTTCATTAGGTATTAGATGGAACAGAATATCCTGCGTGCAGCGGAGGAAGTTATGCAAATCGGACTGATTACTGAAGTGTATAGTCAGTGAGTAATGCGAATTGGAGCCCCTATTTATCCGCAATGGCTTTTAGAAGATTCTCATTGTTGGCTTTTTAACTTTTTCTTGAATCATAAGTTTCCAAATTATTTTCTTATCTGAAATAAGATCCAAGTATTTTGCGTGGTTGGAAAATGTTAGTGGTATACCTTTAATTGAAAGGATGGGGGGGGGGGGGGGTTGTCTATATGGAGAATTTCATACACCAAGTCCACACCGATTGGCCCAGTTTATTTGATTACTTAGAGTATATTCTAAGAGATCTTGTAGGGTGTTGCGATGCTTTCTTGATACGGCCCTATCAATGTCATTCGCAGAGTCAATCACTCTGTAAATCTCCGGTTTCAGATTTTTTTTTTTTTCAAACTTCATATAATTGTGATATTTTAACAAATATTGATGACCTGTACCCTGATAGTAGTCCTTTGATAGATTTCAATCTACAAAGTTTTTTAGTACAGGATGTTTTGGAAAGCTTAAAGGAAATTGATACTTCAAAAAAAATCTGGCTTTGATATGATTCCTCCTATTCTTCTGTCAAAATGTTCTTATTCACTTTGTAATGTTCTGTACCTTATTTTTAATAAATCCTTACAAACTGGTGTTTTTCTGAAAGAATGTAAAATATCTTATGTAGATCCCATTTATAAGAGTGGCCTTAAGCACTTAGTGAGGAACTATAGACCAATCTCAAAACTTTCAGTTATACCCAAACTTTTTGATAAAATGGTCACCCAAAGACTTTATTTTGCTGTTAAGAATTCGTTGTCTCAAAAACAACATGGTTTTGTAAAAGGTAGATCAACTTGTACTAATTTAAGTCTTTTTGCAATAATCACGTGGAAAAAGGTAGACAAGTTGATACTGATATACTGATTTTGTGAAAGCCATTGACCGCGTACATCATGGTCTTCTCCTGCAAAAGCTTAAGATGTTGGGATTGAATGTTTCATTTTTAAAGTGGTTGAATTCAAACCTATCTGATAGAAAACAAGCTGTTAAGATAGACGTATGTGTCTCAAATATTATAGATGTGGTATCGGGTCTTCCACAAGGCAGTCATTTAGGCCCACTTCTTTTTATAATCTTTACCAATGACTTACCATCTATTTTCAAATACTGTAACTGCTTGTGCTTGATGTACGCTGATGATGTAAAATTATTTACAGCAGCATCTTCACTTGAAGATTGCTTTTTAATGCAGTTGGATATCAACAATTTCCTTAAATGGTGCGACTACAACCATCTTCAGCTGAATTACTCAAAATGTTAAATTTTTAATAACTCCAATGTATTTTGTTCATTAAAGATATTATTGATAATAGAATAACCTCTTTTGAACTGCTTTCATTGATTCCATTCTATGTTCCATCAAGAGTTTTTCGCAACAGATTTTAGTCCAGGGTGTGAGGATCAATGCAATTACGTGGAATTAAGTCGTTACAATCAAGAAGAAAAATTCATAAGGTAGTGGTGATTACAGATTTCCTATGCTACTGTATATTAAATTTATGTCATACGACAAACTATAGTAGTAACGAAACTTTATCACCACCTTCCATGCGATTTATTTCTTGTCTTGACACCCTGTTATTTACCCTGTTGATTGTTAATTATTGGCCAGAAACATTTTTTTTTAATAATTTTTCAACATATTTTTAACTTCCCATAGGGAGTTATTGTAATCGGTCCGATTTGTCAAATTGGAATTTTTGACATTTCTCGACGTTTCAAGGTCCCTAGAGGCTATATCAATCATTTTTAGAGAGATGTCTGTGTGTGTGTGTGTACGTACGTTCGTACGTTCGTACGTTCTTGTACCATTTTTCGTCGTCGATATCTCAAGAACGAGTAAAGATATCGACTTCAAATAAATTTTGTTTAATAGGTAATAACTTCGAAAGAGGCTGAAAGGGCGTTTATTAAAATTCAGTGAGTAGTTTTTTCACTATAACGGTTTAAAAAAAAAGTAAAAATTTTGGTTAGTTTCAAATATCTCACGAAAAAATAACGCTATTGATTTCAAATAAAATTTAGTATACTCATTATAAGGTCATACAGATTCTGTATGAATTTGGAAAAAAATGAACATACCGTTATTTTTTTAAATTAAAAAAACTGAAAAAAAAATTTCATAACCCAGATATTCTAAGAACGGAAAACAATTTGAAACTCAAAATGATTTTATTTTACGAAAAATAATGTGTTTGACAACTGGTGAAAATTTCAAAAAAATTCAGTTTACAGTTTTTTTACAAAAAATAAAAAACTATATAAAATTCTATTGAAAATTGGTAAAAATTGTTTTTCGACTCAAAGTTCTCGAGAACTAAAAGCGATATTGACTTCTAATTTAGTTTATTTTATACATAGTATAATTTTGTACAATTGGTAAAATGTTGAAAAATATTGAATTAATAGTTTTTTTTTTTAAATAAAAAAACTATTAAAAATTCAAGTGCAAACTAGTTAAAGTTGTATTTCAATTTCTTGGGAATGAACACCGATAGTGCCTTCTAAAGTATGTTGTTTTATACATCGATACCTTCCCTTAAGAATGTATACTAAGCGACATTTCTAAAATTGTTCAGGAAACGAAAAAAACGAAGAAAGTTCGAGTTGTGTCATAGTGTGCTAAGAGACAATTTTGGTTAAACTAAGTGACATCTAACAAAATTTTTTTTGCTCACAATCAACATCAACAATCTCAATTTCAAATTTCTTTAAATAATTAAAATGCTTTTCAATCTTAAAATAATGTTTGTTTGAATTTTACAGCTAAAGTTTGTTTCGCTGAAAATTTGGTTATTTGAAAAAAACTAAATATAAAGTTTTCAAGACCACAAATGGGAAGTTATCAGTGTGGGTCGCACCCAGCCTCTTTTTTTAAAAGTAATTAGATAGCTAGAAAAACAGCTTACAAAATTCAAAAAAGAATTATATGATTTCCAACTACTGAATTCGAAAACTGAAAACGGAGTGGGTGGTGGAGTGTACTCAGATGGCTAAACCATAGTCTCTCCTTCCGCCTACCTAACCATTGTAGCGTATTCCAAGCGGAAATTCTGGCGATAAAGAAAGTATTGTCTTGGCTTAAAGAAAACGTGATATCTAGCACGCATATCCGCATCTTCTCAGATAGTCAGGCTGCTTTAAAATTCCTCGCATCAGTCTCTTTAAACTCCATTACAGCCCAAGACTGTCGATCGTCTCTGATGAAGATGGCCGGCCGGGTCACAGGGACATTCCGGGGAATTGCAAAGCCGACGAACTCGCCAGAATTCGAACGGAAATACCTATCTTGCCGATAGGGTAAATATAGGTAGGCCTATAGCTACACGTAAACTCATGCTGAAGCGAATTGCTCTGAAACAATCAAACACAAGATTGTTAACACTAACACTTGTTTGGCGACCAACGAATCTGGTCCAAACTGGATTTGAAACGGTCAAAGTGTTTATTGTCCCACAGTTGATCTCAGATCAGCTCCGTACTAGGTGTCATACGGGACACTGTCTAATAGGTAGATACGCCGCACGACTCGGTGTACTATCAAACGATTTTTGCAGGAGTTGCTTGGACGAGGAGGAAGAGGAAACAATCCCACACCTTCTTTGTACATGCCCTGCTCTCTCTTACAGACGCAAACTTAATCAAGGAGAATATTTCTATAATGAACCAGACATAAAAAGCTCCAAATGGTTTTAACTAGTAGGAAACCCTTTTGTTCCCTATTAGATTTTGGTATCATAATGGACCTCTACTGGTCTAAGTGTGTCAGATGCTTTAATGACAGCCACTTTAACCTAACCTAACCTAACCTAACTGCTGAATTCCATTATCATTTACTGACCTTTCATAGGATTTACTTGGATTTTGAACATCCATGAAAAAAAAAATGACTATTAATTAAACCGTCAAGCAGAGGGTCTCGATCCCTGAAAAATGTTTTTTTCACGGGTGTAGTACCTGCTGGATTAAGTGACAAATCCTACAAGAGTATCTCTCTTGTGATGAACATTCAACTTTTCAAACTCGGCAGAAATCAGAAAACTGTAGGTCCGTCATATCCTATGGCACACACAAGAATCGTTAAAAGCTGTAGGTTCTGGTTCTCTACGAACGGTGACATGGTTGTATCACTGAATTTACTGAATTATTTAAAATCTTTATAAACCTTTTATAAAGCCTTAAAAAGATTTTCAAAAATTCTCAATGGACTGAGAGAGTATTAAACGCAGTTAATAAGAATTTTATTTTTCGTTCCAATCCGATCCTAAATTTGATTAGATCTAAACTTCTCCCGTAAGATTTTAATTGTTGCCAATGTTGGTATTCTTCTAGGAGAAAGCTTTAGTTATCAGGTTAATGAGATTTGTTTTTTTGTTAAAACTATTTTTGGGAAGTAAAGGGTCCAACAAAGATTACCTACCTGGATACCGATTTTTTGAAGAAGAATTTAACAAGAATTTCAGATGCGGAGATTTAAATTGAACATCGATAACATCATTTTTAATTTAAGTTAATATGAAGGTTTTTATAATACAAATTCTATATACTACTGAAATAAATCAGCCATAAGTAGAAGACTTAGCACTATTATTGGACTTGTTGAATTATTGATACAAAATAGCTTTTTTGGCCTTTAGTCCACAAAAATCGGCTTTTCATCCGGGTGATCTCACATGGACTCATCAGTTGACTATGAGGACCTTGTCAATAAGCAATGATTTTTGTGGACTAAAGGCCAAAAAAGCTATTTTAAGTGCAATATCTCATAATAGAGTAGGTATTAAATCGAATTTATCACATGAAGAATGAGATAATTTCAAAAAGTTTTGAAATACTTGATAAGTTCTCCTTACAGTCAAAGTAAATATTAAGATGATCCTCTCAAGTCATCACCAAGTTTGGACCAATTTTTTTTGTTTTCAACCTTTTTTTTCAATATTCACTCTATTTCCACAAAAAATATTGAACAAGTAGGTACATTTTATCATTATAACCTAATAAGCTTCATTTTTAAGAAAACATTCGTGCAATTTGTATGCAGTTTCACATTTTTCTGGTCCAGATTCACCACGGCATGCTTCCAAAATGGTCTTAGCCTTTGCTTCACTAACTTTCTCTTGTAAAATTTTTGAAACTGTATCTAGTTGAATAGCTCCATCCTTAAGGGCACCAGCCGTTTCCATAAAACAGTTAACCATGCATCGCATGTTTTCATCTGGCTTAGTTTTTAGTTCACCACGTCGCAACTTGGTATATTCTTCGTCAGTCATTTTGAATTTAGTGAGGCATTCAGCAATAATTTTGTTATGCTCTTCATTTGGTTCTTTTGGATAGTCAGCCTGTTAGAAGGGACTTTAGTTAAAAAGAACCTGTATTTAAGTTTGTTTAAAGGTGAACTTACGTTAACACAAGCAACAATGGCGATAAAGGCAACAATAACAAAGAACTTCATTTTGAATTGAGATAGCAGGAAGCTTCTTAACTGGGCTTAGGATTTAAACTGAATTCTGCGCTTAAACAGAGTGCATTTTTATACCCTCTATCTGAAGCACAACACCGGCACTTGTTACAATAAACAATTCAATTAAATTCTTAATAACATTGAATTTAGTTAAAGAAAACCGATAAATTAAGTTTGAAAATGCAAATGAGTAAAGAAAACTACAAGGAAAATACTTAGATGGTTAGAAAAAGATGTTTGATTCCAAGCATAAAAGTATGAACAGTACTGAATACTGATTCGCATATTTTTATAAAGTCTAGAAGAAGCCGGTTTCCCGCTGTCTATTCTGAGAAGTCATAAAACCTGTAGTCTATCGGATATTGGTCGAAGAGGGTGCTCATTATAATCGATAAGTAGCGACAACAGATTGGCCAACATGTAATATTAATTGTTTAACTGGTTCATCTCTTACTGAGTAGTAACAACGACAAGATTATGCACTAGATCAAATAAAAATGAATAACAAATTACAAAATTAACAACAATTATAAACAATCAAGTAAAAGGTCCGTATAATTATTTAAGCTGTTAGAATATTAAGTTAAGAACGTGGTGATGCATCTTCAACATTGTATTGAGAATAATTTAATTTATATCGGAATCAAGGAGTTTTGAGTTCTTGAGGTAATGGCCTTATGAGTTCCTGAAAGGCTGTTTAAAAGCTGGGAAATACTCCATTAAAAAGAATGCCATCAAATAGATATATTAACTGCGACTCAACGGACTGGCACGGGAATCTTAGGGCCTTGAAAAAACTTTACTTTCCAAGGCAATAGTTCATATATACGGTTTCTTACTAATGAGTGACTTTTTTGCTATTTTCTTTTTGGCAACACTAGTTTTGACAGCTCACGCACGTTTCATGTTTTGTGCCACTGTCAAACATCTTCAGTTTGGTCTATAATCTAACCATGAATCGTCTTACAAACGAACAACGCTTGCAAATTATTGAATTTTATCATCAAAATGCGTGCTCTGTTAAGAAAGTTCATCGCGCGCTTCTTCCATTTTTTGGTCAGTTTAATCGACCTACTGAGGCAGCTATTCGGGCTATTGTGACTAAATTTCGCACCAAATTTACGTTGTCGGACATTAAACCACCATCACGCTTACGTAGAGTGCGAACTGAGGAAAATATCGCAGCTGTATCGGCCAGTGTTTAGTGATGACCGTGAATTATCGATTCGGCGCCGCGCGCCGTTCGCAGCAATTGGACCTCTGTTACTCCACTACGTGGAAAATTTTGGGGAAGGATTTAGGTGTGAAGCCTTTCAAAATACAGCTGGTGCAGGAATTGAAGCCGAACGACCTAGCACAACGCCGAATTTTTGTTGAATGGGCTCTTGAAAAGTTGGCCGAAGAACCCCTTTTTTATCGACAAATTGTGTTCAGCGATGAAGCTCATTTCTGCTGGTTGAATGGATACGTGAACAAGCAAAACTGCCATATTTGGGGTGAAGAGCAGCCAGAAGCATTGCAAGAGCTATCAATGCATCCAGAAAAAGTCACTGTTTGGTGCGGATTATGGGCTGATGGCGGAATCATTGGGCCGTATTTCTTCAAAGATGATGCGAATCACCGCTACCATGCCATGATAACAAACTTTTTTACTCAAAATAGAAGAGCCTGACTTGCCTGATATTTGGTTTCAACAAGACGGTGCCACATGCCACACAGCATGCGTAACAATGGACCAATTGAGAAGCGAGTTTGGTGAACAGTTTATTTCACGTTTGGGGCCGGTCAATTCGCTATGTTAAGGCTCATGTCTATAACGACAAGCTTCGATAGACTGAAAGCCAACATTGAAGCATTTATTCGTTAGATACCGGCCGAAATGTTAGAAAGGGTATGCCAAAATTGGACTAAGCAGATGGAATATTTGAGGCGCAGCTGCGGCCACCATTTGCATGAAATAATCTTCAAACATTAAATTATATCGACCGCATTATCAATCCAAATAAAGATTATTTTCTGAATTTTATGTGTTTTTTTTTTATTTCTGATAGCTCTTAAAAAATCACTCGTTAGAAACACACGGGCTTAAAAAAAAACCTACCATCATGTTGGACAGCCAAGGTGCCCCCAAATCAATAAATTCCTATTGAACATTAGTTCAAAATAGAAATGGAAGTATCCGAGGTCCCATGTGGATCGCTCTGATGAAAAGACAAAAACTGTTTAGCAAAATCTTAATGAAAGACTATTCGTTTACTTAAGACAATCATATTTAAAAATAATAGCGATTTAATGCGGACTTTGGAGACTGATATTCTGGTTAGTTCTGGCGGTTAAGTGATTCAGTTGTTCTAGTCGACGTTAATTCTGGATACTTAGAAAGGTTTCTGGGTTCAAATGCTGAACTTTGATACTGGATAATAATGTTCTCTCATGCATTTAATTTTAGTTGTCTCGGTTTCAGTACGTGGAATATGGTAATCTGCTTTTTGATGATTCGATTTCTTTTTTTATTACGACCTGGTATTCTGAAATCGAGTTTCTGCTCTCTTAGACTCAGAGTTCGGAATGGGTACGGCAAGTATTACACGTCTGGTTGTACTTCAAAAGACTTCAGGCATAA
Source organism: Philhelius festivus (assembly GCA_963931855.1). Classification (NCBI taxonomy): domain Eukaryota; kingdom Metazoa; phylum Arthropoda; class Insecta; order Diptera; family Syrphidae; genus Philhelius; species Philhelius festivus. Next base: position 60,612,541 of record OZ007557.1, read on the forward strand.
GCGCTATAATACATCACCAGATATTATGCCCCTGATCGCACTAAGACCCTCTGGTACATTAGCAGTTACTACGGTCCTTATAGCACTTACAGAAGGTTCATTTTGGCACATCAGCAACTACTAGTGGTATCAGCATGCAAAATGGTTTGGTACGATGCAGCTACTATCCTCTAAGTCGCATTCAAGATATGAGGGTAAAATACGCTGGTCCCTGAGCAGGTACCAGGTGCTTAAAAACAACTAGCTAAATGCTCAAAAGGAACAAAACACTTGCAGGTGACATTAAAAACCCACAGATACTATGCTCCTGGTGGGATTTCCTGTTTCTGGTGGGGTAAGCTTCGAGAAGTCTAATAACCCAATCGACTTGAGTCTCTTGGGCACGGAGTTAAGCTGATCAATAAAACCAAGTTTGTTGTTGGTTTTTGAGTTTGAGTTAATTGTCGTCCATCTAGTGGCATACTTATGATTTTGTAAAGATCCATGAATGCGTCCAGAGAAATAAGGGGACAAAATATTTTTCGAAAATTGCGTACTCGAAGAAATTGTAATTTGAAACAAAATTCAAACACAAGAGATGGGCATAGGAACAGAAAAATGGGTAAAACTCCCAAAGCTGCGACTTATAGGTACAATAAGGCAAGTTATCTCGAATTCGAGATTTTGATCAAAGTTGACATTACGATGGTAGAGAACACAAAAAAAAGTTGGTCTCGCCATTCTGTCTGTCTTCTCGACTACAGCCTGAACGACTCGGCCGTTTTTCTTTAAACTTGGTAGATAGCTTCCTTAATTAACCAAAATGTTTTTTTTTTTTTTTAAGTCCAAAAATAACGTAACCGTAAGATTTTTTTCCGACAGATTTTTTTTTTATTTCAAAAAATTTCATTTAGCTAAAGTTAGGTAATCTTTGGGAAATATTTTCCGAAAAATGGTTCTTAATGTTACCCCACACTAGAACCATTTTTTTTTTGCTTTTTTTTTTCAAAAACGGTACATTTGATTTTGACCAATTTTACTTGCGATAAAGGGACTATAGAGCAATTCTGCATTTGGAAAAAAAATCGAATTCGAGATTTTGATCAAAGTTTACATTACGATGACAGCGAGGACGAATAAAGTGGGTCGGGCAATTCCGTTTGTCTGTGTCTGTATTTCTATATGTCTGTATGCTTGTATCTCGATCTACAGCCTAAAATACTGAAGGTATTTTCTTAAACCTCGGTACTTAAGGGTCTCCGGTTATTCCCTAGAGAAGAAATTGAAAATTTTTTTAGCTCTAAGACTATTGGTGTCCCCATTACAATTGTAATGCACAATCTTATTTATCTCGAAAACGGCTCTAACAAATTTTGGTACAAAATCAATTTAGTGTGCTATTATATAATATAATATGAACATGAACTACATTTTGGTCAAAATAATTTTGGGAAAAAACTTTATTTTCTGTACCTATCATAGAACCATTTTTTTGATTTTTAACTTTCTCATTTTTTAATTAGGAGCCGCCTTAAGTTCAAAATAATATTGTATATAAAAATATTCCCAAAAATATTTTTTTGGTTTTCTTGAAAACAAAATTTATTTTTTTATTGAAAAATTAATATCTTCAACTATTTGTTTTTAAAATGATTTCCTAAAATCGATACTACTAAATTCTCAAAATTGGCAAAACGATGCATTAAATTTCTGTCTGATTTCTATGGAAGCAAACTTTAAAAAAACTTTTTTTTATATAAAAAATTTCTTTAAAATTTTTCAAGAAAAAAATGGAGGATGCGAATTTTAAGTATTTAACAATATTGATTTTGGGAAATAATTAAAAAAAAATCGTTCATAGGTTTTGAAGTTTTTTTTTTTTTTTTTTTTTTATAATCTACACGCGCTCAAGGGATTATGATTACCCTTTAAATGTTTGAACACAGCGCGGGCGTGAAGTTAATGAAGAGAAAGAAGGATAGGAAAGATGTGTGGCACGATGTTCTGAGAATGAAGGTTGTTGTCTCAGATATTTTATCTTAAGGGATGGCGTCTGAACTAAAGCGGAGAATGCCGTGTCTTATTTCTATGCCGCTTATAATTCACATTATTTTATTCGTGTTCATCCTTGTTGGGCATACTAGTTTAACTCAATTACATGTTGTTAGTGTTATGCCTGAACAACATGTAATGAGTAAACCAGCAACCCATTGATGAAAATTTTAGAAGGTTTTTAATGGAATTAAAACGACATAGACGACGGCAGGGATCAAACCTGTGATCATGAGGTTCACAGGCGAGCACACATCTATCGCGCCACGGCCACCCCATATTGATTTTTCAAAAAAAAAAAAATTAAAAAAAAAAAAAAACAACAAATATTTTTTCGAATATTCTTATATATTATGTATTTTTAACTTAAAGGGACTCCTGCTGAAAATGTTTGGCTCAAATCCTTAGAGCCGTTAATGAGAAAGTCAAAAATAAAAAAAAAAACGGTTCTATGACAGGTATACCGTTAGTAACATTTTGGCCCAAAAATTTTTTTTTTACCAAAATGTAGTACATGTTCATAATATCACACATAATTTTTTTTATCAAAATCGTAAAAGCTTTTTTCGAAATAATTAAGATTATGCATTACGGGTGTATGGGGGGTACCGTTAGTTTTAGAGCTAAAAAAAATTTCAATTTCTCCTCTAGGGAATCACCGAAGACCCTTAAGTACCGAGTTTGAAGAAAATAGGTCCAGTGGCTTAGGCTCTAGATCGAGATACAGACATACAAATATACGGACATATAAACATACAGACATACAGACATACAGACATACAGACATACAGACATCCAGACATACAGACATACAGATATACGGACATACAAACATACAGACATACAGACATACAGGCATACAGACATACAGACATAAAGACATACAGGCATACAGACATACAGACATACAGACAGACAGACGGAATTGCCGGACCCACTTTTTTCGTCTTCGCTATCATCGTAATGTCAACTTTGTTCAAAATCGCGAGTTCGATTTTTTTTCCAAATGCAGAACTTCCCCTATGGTACCTATATCGCAAGTAAAAACGAAAAATCGTATTTTTCTCGAAAACAGCACCTAAAATTTTGATAAAATTTGTTTTCTCTCGATTCATTTTTACGATCTATAATGCAAAAAAAAAAAAAACAAATTTTAAAATTAAGATATTATAGATAAGATACGAGTAGAACCATTTTTCAAATTTTGAATTTCTCATTATCGATATCGCACCTCCGGTGGTACAACGACGTAAGTGCAAAAATCTCCATTCTTCAGAAAACGCGATTTAACATTTTGAAGACGTTTTTGACTAAAAAAAACATACAATTTTTCTTTTTTTTTATTGAACAAACTTTTTAGTAAAGGAAAATTAAACATAGCAAATAAGTCGTTGACTGACTGATCAAAGTGTTGTTTGTAGATATTTGAAACACAAGTGACATTTAAGGCTATTTTTTCGCAATATATTAGTTTGAAAACAATGAAATGTTCCAAAGAAATTTCTGCCCCCTGGATGCAAATAGTACATTTTCAATTGGGTCTTTGTTTCATCGGACGGAAATACCTTTTTTTAGAACTATGGCATACTTAACTCAGAAAATTTAAAATTTGCACTTACGTCGTTGTTCCACCGGGGGTGCGATAAGGAATTTTAATGAACATTTTTATAAAAAAAAAAACAAATAATGTAGTGAAGAGTTTCTTCACTCATTAAAGTTGAGTTCTTGAAAATGTATTCTTGTTCTATCGGGTCAAAAGAGACAGCATAAATGCGTCTTCAAATGTCCACGATACTAAGCAATCCAATAAAACAAAAAAAAAATGATTAGCCACCAGAGCCCCTGAGGTCTACGGGTGTCTTAATAAAAAACTTGTTTTTGTAGGAAAAAATTAAGACGGTAGGGTTTTTTTTTATAGAGAAATTTACTTCTTTTCTGGTTGAACGTCTACAATCGAATGAATCTTAAAATTTTCAATAAATGAAAAGAATAATATTTGACAGTTAATAATATAATTAAAGAAACGAAAATAAAATGAATGTAATAGCTTACTTCGGTCAGTAACAGTGACTCAAAACTATGTATAGATAAATTATATGAAGTGTACTGATGTACCAAATTTAATTTTAAACAATCAATAAATCAACATATTTCGTGACATTAGATTAAAAATTTAAATAAACGACATATGTATGTAATTGTTGATGTTAAAATATATATTTTAATATATATTGATTAATGTATTTCAGTCTGTTACAATAATAATTTTTTTTTTGAAAATTCAATATCTCGAAAAGGGATCAATATTTTTTTTGAAAACTTAATTTTATTCGAACAATCATAATAAACTTTAGGAATGTTCATCAAAATTTGTTCTTTAAAATGATTTTAAAATTTTGTATATAAATGTTTAATTTTTTAAGAAACCGCTAAAACGACTTATAATTTTTGTTCTTGCATAATCTAATACTTGCTTGAATCACATGGCATCCTGTTTTTAGCTCCAAGCTCCAACTACGAGAGGAGTTGTTTTAGTCATTAAAAATTGAATTTTATGCTTATGAACAGTTTTTCTCTTACAACATTCGTTTTTCTCAGTCTATTACACAAGAGCAAGTTCGTGTGACCTAGTCGTGCATTTTATTTTTCTCAAAATCGTTAGAACCGATTTCGATATAAAAACGATTTTGCATGGCAGGTATCGTTAGTTTTGGAGCTAGAAAAAAATTAAATACCAAGCTTAAAGAAAATCGAGTCAGATCAGAGGCTAGGGATTATGTAGGTCGAGAAACAGAAATACAGTGAAAAAGATAGACAGATGGAATTGCTTTGTTTGATCAAAAATCGATTTTTTCCACATGTAAAACATGACATGTTTTTCAAAAAGGCTGAATTCAATTTGCAAAAGGGCGAAAGATTTACGTGGATTCTCCGCTGGCTGCTAAGTATTAAATATTTAATATTAAATTTTATCAATGTTTTGTATTCTTCTCGGAAAAATCTTTTGATAAAAAAAATGACACCACCAACTCTCTTAATTAGTGTGGGAGTGCATAAGCAGGCTTAACGAACTTGGCAAACAGAATGTTGTGCATATCATATCAATAAACAATTATAAACAATTATAATTAAATGAATAAAAACAAAAATGTAAATAACACGACAATGCACTCCTATGGTTATTATGTTAGGAATGGTCAGACATCACCCATCGACACCATCGTACGTTGACCTGATCATATGACACAACATGCCACAGTCGGTCGATATGCATAGAGTGTGAAAGAATAGTGTTTCTGACGAATTTTGTTTATGACTGCACTAATTGAGTAAGAAATTGGAGTGCCCTTTTTTTTTTTGTTTTTTTTTTTTTATAATCTACACGCGCTCAAGGGATTATGATTACCCTTTAAATGTTTGAACACAGCGCGGGCGTGAAGTTAAGAAGAGAAAGAAGGATAGGAAAGATGTGTGGCACCGATGTTCTGAGACTGAAGGTTGTTGTCTCAGATATTTTATCTCCAGGGATGGCGGCTGAACTAAAGCGGAGAATACCGTGCCTTATTTCTATGTCGCTTATAATTCACATTATTTTATTCGTGTTCATCCTTGTTGGGCATACTAGCTTAACTAGCTTGACAATTTTAGAAGGTTTTTAATGGAATTAAAGCGACATAGACGACGGCAGGGATCGAACCTGTGATCATGAGGTTCACAGGCGAGCACACATCCATCGCGCCACGGCCACCCCCTTGAGGAAATACAACTGAAAGTTTATTTTGTCAAGTGGACATTAAATTATCTTGCGAATTCTTTTGTAGGTCATAAATAAAACTATGTAACACTGAATGATAGATATTTAAAGAAAAATATATGTAAGTACCGATAAGCAATACATTGATTTAGTTAAGTATAAATAGGAGAAAATTTTGTTAATAAAAGTTAGTCTAGTTTTATACTGAAACATCACGACTCTTATTATCGGCTGAAGAGCTCAGACAATACTTGTAATCGTGCAGATTAAGTGCTCGGATGTATAAGCGCCTTTCGAGCTAAGAACATACCCAATACACCCGGTATAAAATAACTTTACAGTAGGTATTAAACCGAATTTATCACATGAAGAATTTTCAAAAAAGTAAAGTCTGTTTTCTGCTCTACAAAATGAGATAATTTCAAAAAGCTTTGAAATACTTGATACATTCTCCTTACAGTAAAAATAAATACTAAGCCGATCCGCTCAGTTTTTTTTTTTAAACCGTTTTTTTCAATATTCACTCTATTTCCAAAATTATTGAACAATTAGGTACATTTTATCATTATAACCTAATGATATCCATTTTTAAGAAAACATTCGTGCAATTTGTATGCAGTTTCACATTTTTCTGGTCCAGATTCACCACGGCATGCTTCTAAAATGGTCTTAGCCTTTGCTTCACTAACTTTCTCTTGTAAAATTTTTGAAACTATATCTAGTTGAATAGCTCCATCCTTAAGGGCACCAACCGTTTCCATAAAACAGTTAACCATGCATCGCATATTTTCATCTGGCTTAGTTTTTAGTTCACCACGTTTCAAATTGGTAAACTCTTCATCACTCATTTTGAATTTAGTCAGGCATTCAGCAATAATTTTGTTATGCTCTTCATTTGGTTCTTTTGGATAGTCAGCCTGTTAGAAGGGACTTTAGTTAAAAAGAACCTATATTTAAGTTTGTTTAAAGGTGAACTTACGTTAACACAAGCAACAATGGCGATAAAGGCAACAATAACAAAAAACTTCATTTTGAATTGAGATAGCTAGAAGCTTCTTAACTGGGCTTAGGATTTAAACTGAATTCGTCGTTAGAACAGACTGCATTTTTATACCCTCTATCTAAAGCACAACACCGGCACTTGTTACAATAAACAATTCAATTAAATTCTTAATAATATTGAATTTAGTTAAATAAAACCGATAAATTAAGTTTGAAAATGCAAATGAGTAAAGAAAACAGAACAAGGAAAATAGATGGTTCGAAAAAGAGGCTACTGATTCGCATATTTAAAGAGTCTAGAAGAAGCCGGTTTCCCGCTGTCTGTTCCGAGAAGTCATAAAACCTGTAGTCTATCAGATATTGGTCGAAGAAAGTGCTCATTACAATCGATAAGTATCGACAACAGATTGGCCACTTTGTAATATTAATTGTTTAACTGGTTCATCTCATACTGAGTAACTTAGAACAACGACAAGATTATGCACTAGATCAAATAAAAATGAATAACCAATTACAAAATTAACAACAATTACAAACAATCAAGCAATAGGTCCATATAAATATTAAAATTGTTAGAATATTAAGTTAAGAACGTGGTGATGCATTTTCAACATTGTATTGAGAATAATTTAATTTATAGCGGAATCGAAGAGTTTTGAGTTCTTGAGGTAATGGCCTTATGAGTTCCTGAAAGGCTGTTTAAAAGCTGTAAAATACTCCCTCAAAGAACTGGCACGGTAATCTTAGAACCTTGAATCAAACTTTACTTACCAAGGCCATAGTTCACATACGGTTTCTTACTAGAAATACACGGGCTTAAAAAAAAATCTACCATCAATAAATTCCTATTGAACATCAGTTCAAAATAGAAATGGAAGTATCCGATAGCGTTCAGGCATAAACGCTATGGTACATCAGCAGATTTTATGCCCCTGATCCCGCTAAGGCCCTCTGGTACATTAGCAGTTACTACGGTCCTTATAGCACCCGACGCCGTTTTGCTTTCTGAAACTAAACTAGTCTCAAGGCATCGGCTTTACTTCAATAAGTACACTCTTTTCAGCACAGACAAAGATCTTGCCAGAACTGTTACTGCCATTCTGATAAAATCAAGTTTTCAATGCCAAAAGGTCATTATCCACGGTTTGACTACATTTGAAGTCACTTGTGCAGTCATTGCACTCGAAAATAACGAAAATATCCTTATGGTATCTTTGTATAATAAGTGCTCCGCATCCCAAACTAACATCAAACACGATCTCGATTTACTTAACGCATTCTGCCAAAATTACACTCAATTTATAATTGGGGGCGATTTCAACGCGCGCCATCAACTATGGAACAATTCCTTAAGCTCTCCTCAAGGAGTAGCTATCTCTGACTGGCTCTGTTTTAATTCGTACAACCACAACTTAGAGATTGTATCTCAACCAATCCCTACATTCCCCCGAACTCCTTCGACACTTGACTTCGTCATGTGCTCTCCACATCTTATTTGTAGAATTCCCTCACTTATTAATTTCACCTGCACTGCAATTGTATCAGATTCTGACCATTTAGCGGTAAAACTACTTATTCGTCTCCTGACAAATCTTAATACTCTTGCTACTCCTCAGCAGGAATTCATAAACTATACAAAAATTAATTGGGAAGTATTCCAAAGTTCCTTAACGGATAAGCTTGGGAATAACACGCCCAACACATCCGAAAACCTTAGCAAGCAAGAAATCGATTCCACAATCGATATTATTGAAAGTTCAATCACTGATACTATCGCTGAACAGGCACAACCGCGAAATTTCAAATCAAAATACATAGACCTTCCCCATCATATACAAAATATGTATAAATACCTATAGGCAAAAGCTTCGGAAAATTCTGCAAAGAATTTCTCATCGTACTTGAAGTACACACGGAGATGAATACCAGAGTGTTCATTCCCAACTCAAGTGCCTCAATACTCTCATCAAACAAAACACCAAAGCATTCATAGATTCCCAATTCAGGAAAAGACTTAACGTCATAAAGCCTGGACCAGACACCTTCAAGCAAATTATTCAAATTGTGGGAAAGAAATCACCTATACTTGGTGAACTCCAACACAATGACGTCGTTCTTGTATCTGACCAAGAAAAAACGAATGCTTTTGCAGACTTCTTCGAAGGAAACTTCAAACCCAATCCTCCTGCTCATTTACCCCACTTTCTCACCAACGTCAATAGCGAAATATTTGGATTCATATCTCAAAACTCAGACCCTATTACAAGATTCTCTGAAGCAAATTCATCAGTCTATACGACAGCCAATGACATTTTTACCAATCCATTAGACCTTCACGACTCAATCCACTATGGTAATTCAAAAAAATCTTCGGGACCAGACAAGATTTCCAATTTCGTTATCAAAAAATTCTCTTCAACCGCAATTGCTATTCTCACAATTATTTTGAACAATTGTATCAACAACAGCTATTTTCCAAATAAATGCAAAATAGCCGAGATATTCCCAATACCAAAAAAGTCAGAGGCAAATTATATAAGCAACTACTGACCAATCTCCCTCCTCCCTAACCTCAGCAAACTTCTTGAAATGCTGATTCTTTTCAAACTGCGCTCATTATGCTCTTCAATGGGACTAGTGCAGCATAACCAATTTGGGTTTAAAGCATCCCACTCCACTTTCGACCCGTTGTTGAAGCTCCACGCTGATACAACTTTGGCTCTTAACAAAAAAGAGACCACTGTAACATGTCTGCTTGATATTCAAAAAGCATTTGACTCTGTCTGGATAGATGGTTTGGTTTTCAAGTTGAAGTCTCTTCACTTGCCTAGACATCTTGACCTCATCATCCATAGTTTCCTCACTAACATAACTAACACTAACTAATGCTTAAGAATATCTTAGCTGGAGTCGCTCAAGGATCCCGCCTTGGACCCGATCTATTTAACCTCTATACCTCTGACCAACTTGCAAACCTGCCAATGACAAAAACTCTGCTATTCGCTGATGACTCCATCACATATAGCTCATCCATTAACCCTGGTCTTAAAAACAAAAAGAAAAAAGCGTGTGGGGGGGAAAAATCAAAACCCATATCTACCAAGTTTGAAGAAAATCGGCCGAGCCGCTTAGGCTGTAGTCGAACCGACAGACAGAATTGCGAGACCCACTTTTTTGGTTTTCGCTATCATCGTAACGTCAACTTTGACTTTGAAAAAATCTCGAGTTCGAGTTTTTTTTCCGAATGCATAACTTGCATTAGTCGCAAGTAAAAATTGTTTCCATTTTTAAAAACAATTTCAATTTTTTTTTTCAAAACTCAATATTTCGAAAAGCCCATGCTCGAGTTTTTTTTTAAACTTGACAATTAAAAGTTTCTGTATACAATTACAAGATGTGAGAAAAAAAATTATTTTAGCTAAAAATAAGGCATACCCATACTAATGTTAAGAAATGGTTTTCGAAAACGGCACCTAGAATTTTAATAAAAATTTTTTCTCTCGATTCAATTTTACGATCTATAATTAAAAAAAAAAACAATTTTCAAATTAAAATATTACTGACTGCACTTATCATAGAACCATTTTTCAAATTTTGAATTTCTCATTATCGACATAACGGATTTCAATGAAATTTTTTATGAATAAATAAAAGTTTCTTAGTATAATCTACAAGATCTGAGGAAAAAAAAATTGTTTTAGCTAAAAATTAAGGTACCCACCATGCAAGTGTTAAAAAATCTTTTTAGAAAATCGTATTTATCTCAAAATTGGCTCCGAGAATTTTGATACATTTTAATTTTAATGTAATAAAAAAAAATTAAATTAAGACATTACTGAGTGTACCTACCATAAAACCAGTTTTTCGAATTTTGAATTCGTCATTATAGGCAGAGCAGATTTCAATGAAATTTTGCATAGAGAAGCTTCTAGTTAAAATTGGCGTACCAAAATTTTTTCTCAAATACCTATGTTTTAAAAATCTTTTATAAAACATATTATGTATTTAGCTCTAACTACTAAACTACTATTTATGAAATAATAACTTATGGAGTTGTTTTAGTCATTTAAAAAATGAATTTTATGCTTATGAACATTTTTTCTCGAGAAATATTAATTTTTGAACTTCATAATCTTTTACATAAAAGCAAGTTCGTGCGACCCAGTCGTGCATTTTATTTTATGTGTCTTCGTATTTTAACGAAACTGTCCTATTTTGAATTGATCATTAACAAATAGACACACGAAGCCAGCAGCAATTACGTTTTTGATGATTGACATTATGTGTTTAAGTAGGTACTTATATGGGCAGTAGCGGAGCAAGTTTCAGTTTTTGATGGCTCCAAGGTCGGAGTGTGTTGTATTGCAGCAAAAAAAAAAACTAACTCATTTCGTTTGTTCGAAAGTTACAGTTACTGATGAGTAGCACATAGTACTTTCTGGAAGCGTTGTGGTTATAATTATGTAGTATAGTAGTTAACGTAGGTACCAGTTGAGTGTCCTTATGTTTTCGGATAGGTAACTCTTTTTCGTATGATCGCAAAAGTACAACAAGATATGATTTCACGTATTAATAAATTCGGGAAATAATTTATTTATGAAAATCTCATATTTTTTTGAAATTTTAATCATACAAACACTTCGAAAAAGTAAAAATAGTCTAAATTCTGGAAAAGAAAAAAATTGTAAGCCTGTGAAATTCCAGCTCACTTTGCTTCTATAGAGTCATATTACAGCCAGCGGAATTCTAATAAAATTTAAAAAAAAAAACACTTTTGTTCCACTTTTTTTCAAAATTCACTGTATTTTCCACAAAAAAATATTGATCAGTTTTAAGAACGTTTTATCACTATAACCTAATAGGCCTTACGTTTGAGAAAACATTCGTGCAATTTGTATGCAGTTTCACATTTTTCTGGTCCAGATTCACCACGGCATGCTTCTAAAGTAGTCTTGGTCTGCTCATCACCAACCTTCTTTGATAAAATTTGAGTGGCTACATCTAATTGAAGAGCTCCATCCTTAAGGACACCAGCCGTTTCCATAATACAGTTAATCAGACATCGCATATTTTCATCTGGCTTAGTTTTTAGTTCACCCCGTCGCAACTTGGTATACTCTTCGTCAGTCATTTTGAATTTAGTGAGGCATTCAGCAATAATTTTGTTATGCTCTTCATCTGATTCTTTTGGATAGTCAGCCTGTTAGAAGGGATACTTTAGTTAAAGAGAACTTATATTTAAAGTTGGTGCTAGATGAACTTACGTTAACACAAGCAACAATGGCGGTAAATGCAACAATAACCAAGAACTTCATTTTGATTTGTTTAGTTTACTTTGAGATAGCTTGAAGCTTCTTTACAGAGCTTAGGATTTGAACTGGATTCGTCGTTAGAACAGACTGCATTTTTATACCCTCTAATTCAGGTACTGCACAGGTACTTGTAACAATAAAAAAATCAATTAAATTCTAAATGACATTAGACTAACCAAAAGAAAATGGATAAATTAAGTTTGAAAATGCAAATGAGTAATAAAGAAAACTACAAAGAAAACAGATGGTGAGAAAAAGAGGCTTGATTCCAAGTATGAACATTACTGATTATTGTTTCACATATTCATTGAGTCTAGAAGAAGCCCGTTTCTATCTGACTGTTCTGAGAAGTTATAAAACCTGTGGTCTATCAGATATTGGTCGAAGAGGGTGCTCGTTGTAAACGAGGTGTCGCCACCTCAAATTGGCCAACATGGAATAACTGTTAAAATGGTTGATCAGATAGTCAATAGCTAGAAACTACGTGAAGATGTTATACGCTAGATTAAATAAAAATTAATAACAAATTACAAAATTAACAGCAATTATAAACAATCAAGCTATAGGTCCATATAATTATTTAAATTTTTAGAATAATAAGTTAATCATCATAAGAAATCAAAGAGTTTTGAGTTCAAATTGAAAAAAAATCAGAACTATTTTGCGATAAAAGCTGTTAAATGGTCAATCGAAGACAATGCCATCAAGTGGATGGACCAGATGCAATTCAAGGGACTGGTACGGAAATTGTAGGGCCTTGAACCAAATTTTATTTACCAATGCTATATTTTATATATAGTTTGTAACAGGAAATACACGGTATAGGGCTGAAACAAAACTCTGCCACAGCTAAGGCATTCTGAAATCAATAAACCATTAGGTCTGAAAAGAAATGGTAATATCCAAGGTCTCACCTAGAACGTTCTTGAAAAAAACACGAACAGGTCTTTTAAGCCCTTAGCAAAATCTTTATGCAAAACAATTATTTTATTTTATACAATTACAGTTTATAATAATAGCGAGTTGAGAATTGAGATAAACTTTCGAAACTGATATTCTTGTTAATTCTGGCAATCGACAACTTTGGTCATTCCATATCGTTCAATTTGAAAAGTCCCTATCAACATTGAAAACAATCATAGCTGTAGTTCTTCAATAATTTCAATAAGAACCATTCCTCTTCAATATTTACACTTCAGCCCAATCAGTGGCAGAATACGCACAGATTCTTCTCTGTATATTTTACTAGAAGATTCCAAGTACATATCACACGAATCTACGAGTACTAAATGTACTGATAATCGACTCGGTCAAATGCGTAGTGAGAAGAAGAAGTTTGACGAACTGCTAGAACAGTAAGATCACATTATCGGACTATTACCAAGAAATAACGTCAAACAGCTGGTAAAATAGTACTACACGAGTATACTAACGGGTGATTTTTTAAGAGCTTGAGAACTTTTTTTAAAAAAAAACGCATAAAATTTGCAAAATCTCATCGATTCCTTATTTGAAACGTTAGATTGGTCCATGACATTTACTTTTTGAAGATAATTTCATTTAAATGTTGACCGCGGCTGCGTCTTAGGTGGTCCATTCGGAAAGTCCAATTTTGGGTAACTTTTTCGAGCATTTCGGCCGGAATAGCCCGAATTTCTTCGGAAATGTTGTCTTCCAAAGCTGGAATAGTTGCTGGCTTATTTGTGTAGACTTTAGACTTGACGTAGCCCCACAAAAAATAGTCTAAAGGCGTCAAATCGCATGATCTTGGTGGCCAACTTACCGGTCCATTCCTTGAGATGAATTGTTCTCCGAAGTTTTCCCTCAAAATGGCCATAGAATCGCGAGCTGTGTGGCATGTAGCGCCATCTTGTTGAAACCACATGTCAACCAAGTTCAGTTCTTCCATTTTTGGCAACAAAAAGTTTGTTAGCATTGAACGATAGCGATCGCCATTCACCGTAACGTTGCGTCCAACAGCATCTTTGAAAAAATACGGTCCAATGATTCCACCAACGTACAAACCACACCAAACAGTGCATTTTTCGGGATGCATGGGCAGTTCTTGAACGGCTTCTGGTTGCTCTTCACTCCAAATGCGGCAATTTTGCTTATTTACGTAGCCATTCAACCAGAAATGAGCCTCATCGCTGAACAAAATTTGTCGATAAAAAAGCGGATTTTCTGCCAACTTTTCTAACTAGGGCCCATTCACTGAAAATTCGACGTTGTGGCAGATCGTTCGGCTTCAGTTCTTGCACGAGCTGTATTTTATACGGTTTTACACCAAGATCTTTGCGTAAAATCTTCCATGTGGTCGAATAACACAAACCCAATTGCTGCGAACGGCGACGAATCGACATTTCACGGTCTTCAGCAACACTCTCAGAAACAGACGCAATATTCTCTTCTGTACGCACTGTACGCATTCGTGTGGTTGGTTTAATGTCCAATAAAGTAAACTGAGTGCGAAACTTGGTCACAATCGCATTAATTGTTTGCTCACTTGGTCGATTATGTAGACCATAAATCGGACGTAAAGCGCGAAACACATTTCGAACCGAACACTGATTTTGGTAATAAAATTCAATGATTTGCAAGCGTTGCTCGTTAGTAAGTCTATTCATGATGAAATGTCAAAGCATACTGAGCATCTTTCTCTTTGACACCATGTCTGAAATCCCGCGTGATCTGTCAAATACTAATGCATGAAAATCCTAACCTCAAAAAAATCACCCGTTAGAATGAGTTAAAAATACAACTGCGTTGCGCTGCGCTGTTTTGCTTCAAATGAGTTGAAACAAAAATTGCGTTATGGCGCAAACTGCGTTAATGCATTTCGCTGATACAGTGAAGTGCGCTTGAGTTAGTGTATCAACGCACCAATTTTTACTGCGTTACCCATGTCTAATGTTAACCGACTTTGTTATGTATGGAAATTGAAGAACTGGATTTGGACGACCTCTGGTTCATGCAGGATTACACACAATGTAACACAGCACATGCCACAATCGATCTTTTGCTTAAAATTCCCAAATCATGTTATCAGCTGCCTTGGCGATGTCAATTGACCGCCTGAGAGCTGTGATTTGACCCCTATAAGGCAAGTTATGCATTCGGAAACAAAATCGAACTCGAGATTTTGATCAAAGTTGATATTACGATGATAGCGAAGACCAACAAAGTGGGTCTCGCAATTCTGTCTGTCTGTCTGTCGGTTCGACTACAGCCCAAAAACGGCTTGGCCGATTTTCTTCAAACTTGGTAGATATGGATTTTGATTTTTTCGCCCCACACGTTTTTCAAAAAAAAAAATTCAAAAAATTTCATTTAGTTAAACCTAGGTAATGGTTGAGAAAGAAATTTCCAAAAAATGGTTATTTTTGGTAACCCCTTTGGAACCGTTTTGTTTGTTTTTGATTTTCTCAAAAATGGTACCACTGATTTTGATCATTTTTTGTATGTTAAGGCTCCCCAGCAGTTTCATTATTATTGTGTATTCAAATTTTCAAAAAAAAAAAAAATTTGGATCTTTAAAAAAAATTTCAAATTTTTTTTTTGAAAACTCAATATTTCGAAAACCCCATGCTCGATTTTTTTGAAACTTGATAAACAAAAGTTTTTTAATATATATTATAAGATGTAAGAAAAAAAATTTATCTTACCTAAGAATAACGGTGCCGGCCGTCCATACAAATGTCAAAATATGGTTTTCGAAAGTGGTTTTTTTCTCGAAAACAGTTCCGAGAATTTTGCTAACATTTTTTTAATTTTGATTAATTTGTACGATCTATAATCAAATAAGAAAAAATTTTAAATCAAGATATTACTGACTGTACCTACCATAGAACCATTTTTTCAAATTTAGAATTTCTCATTATCGACCGAACGGATTTTTATGAAATTTTTTATAGAGAAGCTTCTAAGAAGTTTGAAAATTATTGCATTTCAAAACTTAAAAAAAAAATAATTTTTGAGTTTTTGAAAAAAAAAAAATATTTTTTTATGGAAAATTCGATATCTTAGAAACGGCTCAATATTTTTGTTTGTAAATTTAATTTTTATTTGAAAAATAATAAAAACCTTAAATTGTCATACCAAAATATTTTCTTATAGACGTTTTATAAAATTTTGTATATAAAAGCTTAATTTTTGAGGAAACCAGTACAGACTTATAATTTTTGTTCTTGCATAAGCTAATATTCGCTTGAATCACATGGTATCCTGTTTTTAGCTCCAACTACTAAAGGAGTTGTTTTATAGTTTATTAAAAAATGAATTTTATGCTAATGAATAGTTTTTCTCTAATGACATTCATTTTTGAAATTCTTAGTCGTTTACATAGGAGCAAGTTCGTGCGACCCAGTCGTGCATTTTATTTTTTGTGGGGAAGCGTGAAACATCGATGTAATGCCAACAATTCCACAATTAATGGGAATGTTTGCTCTTACTAAGAAAGCCATAATACATGGAAAACATTTTATTTTGTTCATTTTATTGCATTTTTAAAAAGAAATTTGTATTTAGCCCACCCTATATATGGAGTCGTAGATATTAGAAAGCTTAGCTATAGGACGGTATTTTAATACGTCATTCCTATTGTCTTTCTTATGGATTGAAAAGACGAAAAAATAAAAGTAAAAGTGAACTGAGAAATAGAGAGCTGAAATAAAGTCGTGACTCGTGAGAGGCCGAAAGTGGGATTGGCAGAGTTTTTGAGTAAAATTGGCAGGAAGCCCGACAGGGACAGTGGAGAAGTAATGTTTAAGAACATTGATTTTGTCTCTTACTGTTAACGATTCTAAGACCAAGGAAACAAAAGAGGTTTATGGACAGTTAAACAGGTATATAAAATAGTCTATTGCCTATGTATCGAAAGTAAAACCGCTTTTCCAAAATGCCTGATTGCAATCATCACAATTCTTAGTGTTGTTGCAAGGTTAGAAGTCTAGCTAAATTGAGTGATAAGAGCCTTCATCGGAAATCTGATCTTCCCATCCAACATAGAGTATGGAAAGACTTTAATGAGCTTACGGCTTAGCTTATAGTCACAGTCAATATCCAATTTTGCGTCTCTTGAGAAATCAGCTACACGTAGTCGTATGATTGTACATATATAATACATATAAAATATATTTTAGTAAAAAATGTCTTCAAGTTTTTTCTTCACTTTATTTTTACAAATATCGATCAAATACCTTATTATCGTTTTAACCTAATAAGCCTTAGTTTTGATAAGACACTTGTGTAATTTGTATGCAGTTTCACACTTTTCTGGTCCAGACTCACCACTACATGTGTTTAAAATATCATTGGCCTTCTCTTCACCAAAACTCTTGATCAAAAATATACTAGCTACTTCTTTCTGTAATTCTCCACCCTTTAAGACTCCAACCTTGCCCATGAAACAATCAATCAGACATCGCATATTTTCATCAGGCTCAGAAATCTTATCATATCGTAAGTTTGTATATACTTCATCGGTTGATTTGAATAGCTCGCGGCATTCGGAAACAATTTTGTTATGTTCTTCATTTTCTTCTTTAGGATAATCAGCCTGTGGGAGGGGCCTTATGTTAAAAGGCAACCATTATTAAATTGGTTTTAAGGGAAACTTACGTTAACAGTTGAAACAAAGGCGACGAATGCAGCAATTATGAAGATCTTCATTTTTGATAGGAGAATTAATTTTATTTTTGTGAGATATTTAGAAGCAACTTAAATGCAGTCAGGATTTAAACTGAATATATATGTTGAATAGACTTGGCTTTTATAGCCTCCTAAAAACCAATTTCGGAACTTATGACACTTCGATTAAAATTTTAATCGCATTAATTTAAAACAAACATTTATATTATTTTTGAAACAAAAAAAAAGAAACAGATTAGTTCAGTCTTAAATGCAAATAAAATAAATGCAAAGAAAACATAGATGGATGAAGAAAGTGGTTTTATTTTTTTTTTCAACTTCTCAATAATCTCTTCTCAATAGATACACAAAATACAGTGCGGTCCACTCGGATAGACACTTTATATTTCTATTCATAATTATTTTATTTTGTTTTCTCTTTTTTAATAATAATAATTTACGATATTAGGTGACTCAATCATAATATTTATTAAGCAAGCAACAAAAATGAAAAAAAACAATTGGGCGAAAATAAGCTTTGATTGTTGAAAACTTTTTAAAATTTGCTGACTTGCTCCTATGTAAACGACTAAGAATTTCAAAAATGAATGTCATTAGAGAAAACTGTTCATAAGGATAAAATTAATTTTTTTAAATTCTTTTAGCAGTAAGATATAAAAACAGAATGCTATACAAATAAATGAACAAAAATTGTAAGTCGTTGTAGTGGCTTCTTAAGAAAATTAAGCTTTTATATACAAAATTTTCAAAACATTTTTAAGAAAAAAATTTGGTACGCCAACTTTAAGTTCTTATTATTGTACGAATGAAAATTAAATTTCCATAAAAAATATTGAGTCGTTTTTGAGATATGGAATTTTCCAAAAAAAAGGCTTTTTTCCAAAAATTCAAAAAATATTTTTTTAAAGTTTTGAAATGCAATGTTTTTAAGCATTTTAGGAGCATCTCTAAATTAAAATCCGTTCTGTCGATAATGAGAAATTTAAAATTAGACAAAATGGTTTTATGGTAGTTACATGATGGTGTAATATCTCAATTTCAATTTTTACTTGCGACTTTTAGGTACTATAAGGCAAGTTATGCATTCGTTAAAAAAAACTAACTCGAGATTTTGATCAAAGTTGACATTACGATGATAGCGAAGACGTAAAAAGTGGGTCTGGCAATTCTGTCTGTCTGTCTGTTCGATTAGGTACAGCTAAACGGCTCGGCCAATTTTCTTCAAACTTGGTAGATATGGGTTTTGATTTTTTACCCCCGAATGTTTTTTGATTTGATTTTTTATGACCAAAAATAACGGTACCTGCCATACGATTTTTTTCCGAAATTTTATAAATATTTTTTTTTCTCAAAAACTGTCTAAAAAAAATTCAAAAAATTTAGTTTAGTAAAAGCTAGGTAATGGTCGAACAAATTTTTCAAAAAAATGAGTAGTTTTGGTACCCCCCTTGGGACCATTTTTTTTGTTTTTGATTTTCTCAAAAACGGTACCACCGATTTTGATCATTTTTTTTATGCTGAAGCTTCCCAGCAGTTTGAATATTATCGTGTATTCAAATTTTCCGAAACAAATTTTTTGGATTTTTAAAAAAACTTTCAAAATTTTTTTTTGAAAACTCAATATTTCGAAAACCCCATGCTCGATTTTTTCAAAACGGATAAATAAAAGTTTGGAAAAATAATCTACAATATATGAGTCAAATAAATTCATTTTACCTAAAAATAACGGTACCCTCCATACAAATGTTAAAAAATGGTTTTCGAAAATCGTATTTTTCTCGAAAACGGTTCCGAGAATTTTGCTTAAATTTTTTTTCTTTCTATCATTTTTTTATATCAGTAATTTAATAAGAAAAAATTTGAAAACAAGATATTACTGACTGTACCTACCATAGAACGATTTTTTAAAATTTTGAATTTCTCATTATCAGCATAACGGATTTTAACGAAATTTCGTAGAAAGAAGCTTCTAAAAAGTTTAAAAATCATTGCATTTAAAAACTTTAAGAAAAATATTTTTTTGAATTTTGAAAAAAAAAAACAATTTTTTTTTTTGAAAATTCAATGTCTCTAAAACGGCTCAATACTTTTTTTGTAAATTTAATTTTTATTCATACAATAATAAAAACTTCAAATTGGCGTACCAACATTTTTTCTTAAAAATGTTTTAAAATTTTCTTATATAAAACCTTATTTTTTAAGAAACCACTACAAAGACTTATTAATTTTGTTCTTGCATAAATCTATATTTGCTTGAATCACATGGCATCCTATTCTTACCGTTAACTACTAAAGAAGTTTTTTTTAGTCATTTAAAAAATGAATTTTATGCTTATGAACAGTTTCTTTAATAACATTTATTTTTTGAAATTCTTAGTCTTTTATATAGGAGCAAGTTCGTGCGACCCAGTCGTGCATTTTATTTACTTGCGATATAGGTACTATAGGGCAAGTTCTGCATTTGGAAAAAAAATCGAACTCGAGATTTTGATCAAAGTTGACATTACGATGATGGCGAAGACGAATAAAGTGGGTCCGACAATTCCGCCTGTCTGTCTGTATGTCCGAATGTCTGTATGTCTGTACGTCTGTACCTCGATCGAGAGCCTAAGCCACTGGACCTATTTTCTTCAAACTCGGTTCATAAGGTTCTTTTGTGGTTCCCTAGAGGGTAAATTGAAATTTTTTTTAGCTTCAAAACTAACGGTACCCCCGTATTGCAAGATCTTATTTATCTCGAAAACGGCTCCAACAATTTTGATAAAAAACTTTAAGTGTGATATTATGGACATGGACTACAATTTTGAAAAAAAAAAAAATAGGGACAAAATGTTATTAACGGTATAGGTGTCATAGAACCGTTTTTTTTTGATTTTCGAATTTCTTGTCAACGGCTCTAACGATTTTAACCAAAAATTTTTTACCAGGAGCTCTCTTAAGTTTAAAATAATATTGTACATACAAATATTCGAAAAAATATTTTTTTTTTGTTTTTTGAAAAAAAAAAAAGATTCCAAATTATTTTTTGAAAAATCAATATCTTGAAAACGTGTCAAAGATTATTTTTTGAAATTATTTCATAAAATTTATATCACTAAGCACTTAAAATTGGCATCCCAAATTTTGTTCTAGAAAAATTTGAAAGAAATTTGTTATATACAAAATTACTTTAATAAATCGATTTTTAAACTTTATTTGCGTAAATTCATACTTTTCCGGAGATCAGACGGCAATATTTTTATCTCATTAAGTCCATGTTTTGAATTTATGAAATGTATTTAATATTCCAAAGTACTTTTACATAAGAGCAAGTTCGTGCGATCCATTATTTTTCTCACATCTTGGGTATTATATTGAGAAAAGTTTACTTATCAAGTTTAAAAACAAATCTAGCATGAGGTTTTCGAAATATTGAGTTTTGAAAAGAAAAAATTAAAACTTTTCTTAACAATAAAAAAAAAATAATTTTTGAAAATTTTAATACACAACTCAGTTCAAATTGGTGGAGAGCTTTAGCATAAAAAAATTATCAAAATCGGTGGTACAGTTTTTGAGAAAATCAAAAACAAAAAAAAATGTTCCAGGGATGGTACCCTCAATAACCATTTTTGCCAATTTTTTTTCAACCATTATCTAGCTTTAACTAAATGAAATTTTTTTGTATTTTTTACTTTTTAAATATTTTGAACAGATTTTGAGACAAATTGTATGGCAGGTACCGTCTTAAAAACAAAAAGAAAAAAACATGTGGGGGGGGGGGTATTTAAAGTGATATATTCCAAGTTTAAAGAAAAGCTGTAGTCGAACAGACAGACAGACAGACAGAATTGCGAGACCCACTTTTTTAGTCTTCGCTATTATCGTAATGTGAACTTTGATCAAATTCTACCAATAAATCGCAAGGAAAAATGATGTTATACGAATTGAGGAATGAGGATTGGTGGATGTCAAAATGGAAAAGCTTGGGAGATGTCCATGGAGAAATCCTTTCGATGAATCCAGTCAACTCCTTAAAGAACAGCTATACCGCATTATTCAGTGTCATGAAAACTCTGTCCGTGATACACTTATAGTTTAAGCTCGTGAATCAGAAAGAACACTAACTGAGCTGACGATAAGGCCATAGCTTTTAAATTATTTTTGTTTTTGTTAAACTATGTTGAAGGAAGTAGAAATAAAGGAATAACTAACTTACTATAAACCTCTAAGATAGTTTTTTAATTAAAATGCGTTCTTCAGTTCTCATTGATCCAAAACATTTTTGGAAGTTCATTTTTAACAAAAGAAAATCTGGCGGATTTCTTGCTACAATTAAGTACTTGGACGAGACAAGCAACAATTAAGAAATCTATACAGACTTCATTAAGGCCTACGATAAGCTGTTTCATAGTCTTATTTTGTTCAAACTTTCATTTCTTGGTTTTATTTCAGCTTTCGTTGAATAGATCAGGTCGTATTTGTAGGGAAAGGCTTGTAAAATAATTTTTAGAGGAATCATTTCTTACTCAATAAGCGCAGACTCTGGTGTACCTCAAGGTAGTAACCTGGGTCCATTACTCTTTGAATATGCTATCAATGTCCTTGTATCAACAGTAAATGACTATAGAGTAGTTATCTACGCTGATGATATTATTTAATTAAATTTATTTAAATAAATCACTTATATATTTTTCCGTTTGACGTTCTGATAATAATCTGTTTTTGAATTTTTCGAAATGCCAAACAATGTACTTTAAAGTAAAAATCCAATATGCTGTAACTATACAGTAAAAATCAATAAGAGTAAAATCAACATTTGACCTGGGTGTAAACTTTGGGCTCCGCGAAATTAGGCCCCAGGAAATTAGGCCCCAAAAGAAAAAATGAAATAAGGTCCCAAATTGGGGTAATTTTTTATAATGAAATTATGCCCCAATGAAATAAGGCCCCATCGAAATGAGAAAAGGCCCAAAAATAAATGAAATAAGGCCCCAGCTTGTTTTGTCTTTTTTTATTTTTAATGAAATAAGACCCCAATTTGTTTTTTTTATATTAAAGTTTATTTTCAAAAATGAAATAATACCCCAAACCATCAAACAAATACTTGGATTGTATCCTGTACAATTTCCCTGCAACAAGGACACTACTTGTAACTCTTACCAGCAACCGATTAATTTTGCCTGCGGGAAAACATTTTTAATGGCTTGTCTCATTCCTTGTTCATAATCCGTTAAACACTTCGAAGGGTTTAAATCAAAAATATGTTAAAAATTATATATGCAAGTAAAAATCCGCTGATGGTTTTCAACACGATCCTTATATTAAAAAGCATCAGTAAGTAACAGAATAGCTGAAAAAATCGCGCGATTTTTGTCAGCTATTCTGTTACTTACTGATGCTTTTCAATATAAGGATCGTGTTGAAAACCATCAGCGAGTAACAGAATAGCTGACAAAATCGCGCGATTTTTTTCAGCTATTCTGTTACTCGCTGATGGTTTTCAACACGATGGTTTTCTCTTCAAGCTTTTACATCACCTCGGTTTTACATTGAAACATGATTGCTGGGACCACACTGAGCGGTATTTTGCTAGCTCTGGGTCCTCGATTAGCGGATTTTCTTAATACTTTTTGTGAAAACAATGTTGTTTTGGCAATTTTAAGTAAATTATGGAAAATGAAATAAGGCCCCAAATTGTTTTTCAAAATAAAATGAAATTAAGCCCCAAATTTAATGTTGGGGTCTTTTTTCATAATGAAATAAGGCCCCAAAAAAAAATTGAAATAAGGCTCCAAAAAATGAAATAACACCCCAAAATTCAAGAATTTTCATTGTTGTTGTTTTGTATGCATATATTATTTCATTTTTTTTTTGGGGCCTAATTTCGCGGAGCCTAAACTTTGCACAAAACCATATTGACGTTACACTCCACAATGATGAAATTTTAAATAAAGCCAATCCAATGCTTGGTTTTATTCAGCTAGGGGAATAGGGAATTTTCATGTAACCTGATAACGTCTTCATTGTTCGTGACAACTTTAGAATTTGTGAGTACTTTATGGTGGCCATATCTAGTACACTGTACATATTGATCGTATCAAATTTGTTCAGCGTAAATATATACGTTTTGCATTAAGTCACTTAAACTGAAATGACCCAACTAACCTTCCACCAGTAGGTACTGAAAGCGTTGAAAAAATAAAATGCACGCACGAACTTGCTCTTATGTAATAGACTAGGAATTTTAGAAACGAATGTTATTAAAGAAAACTGTTCATAAGGATAAAATGATTGTTTTAAATTCTATTAGTAGTAAGAGATAAAAACAGAATGCTATGCAAATATGAATTTATGCAAGAACAAAAATTATAAGTCGTTGTAGTGGTTCCTTAAAAAATAAGTTTTTATGTACAAAATTTTTAAAACATTTTTAGGAAAAAATTTTGGTACGCCAACCTTCAGTTTTTATGATTGTACGAATAAGAGTCTAATTTCCAAAAATATACGAAGCTGTTCTTGAGATATCGAATTTTTCAAAAAAAAAAATGATTTTTTTTTTCTAAAAATTGAAAAAATATTTTTTTTTTAAATTTTGAAATGCAATGTTTTTTTAACTTTTTAGGAGCTTCTTTATAAAAAAAATCATTAAAATCCGTTATGCCGATAATGAGAAATTCAAAATTCGAAAAAATCGTTCTATGGTAGGTACAGTCAGTAATATCTAAATTTAAATTTTTTTTATTAAATTATAGATCCTTAAAATTAATCAAAAGAAAAAAAATCTTAGCAAAATTCTCGGAACCGTTTTCGAGAAAAATACGATTTTCGAAAACCATTTTTCAACTTTTGAATAGAAGGAACCGTTAGTTTTAGATAAAACAAAATTTTATTTCTCAAATCTTGTAGATTATGTTAAGAAACTTTTATTTGTCAAGTTTGAAAAAAATCGATTTTGGGGGTTTCGAAATATTTGGTTTCCAAAAAAAAAATTTGAATTTTTTTTTAAATTTAATAAATAAAAAATTGAAAATTTGAATATGTAATAAAATTCAAACTTTGGAGCAGCTTTGGCATAAAAAAAATGATTTAAATCGGCTCTACCGTTTTCGAGAAAATCAAAAACAAAAAAATTACCCTAGGGGGGCTACCAAAAATAACAATTTTTTTGAAAAATTTTTTCAACCATTAGCTAGTTTTAACCAAATGAAATTTTTCAAATTTTTTTAAAAAAAATTCTGTGGGACCCATATCTACCAAGTTTGAAGAAAATCGGCCGGGCCGTTTAGGCTGTAGTCAAACCGACAGACAGGCAGACAAACAGAATTGCGAGACCCACTTTGTTGGACTGCGCTATCATCGTAATGTCAAATTTGATCAATATCTCGAGTTCGATTTTTTTTAAGAATGCATAACTTGCCTTATAGTACCTATAAGTCGCAAGTAAAAATATAAAAACATTCGTTTTTGCTAAGTTTTTGAGATCCTAAGAAAACAGTGTATATTCAAGTGAACCAAACAAAAAATAAAATGTTATTAGAGAAAATTGTTCATCAAATTCATTTTTGAAACTCTTTTTGTAGCAAGAGATAAAAACAGATTACCATGTGATTTCTTAATCAAACGGATTTTACTTAAATTTTGTTTATAGAAAAGCTTCTAAAAAGTTTAAAGAACATTGCATTTCAAAACATAAAAAAAAATATTATTTTTGGATAAAACTGTCATTTTTTCTTTTGGAAATTTCGATATCTCAAAAACAGCTGAATATTTTTGTTTTGGAAATTTAATTTTCATTCGTACAGTAATAAAAACTTAAAGTTGGCGTACCAAATTTTTTTTCTTAAAAATGTTTTGAAAATTTTGTATATAAAAGTATATTTTTTTAAAGAAACCACTACAACGACTCATAATGTTTATTCTTGCATAAATTCATATTTGCATAGCATTCTGTTTTTTTCTCTTACTACTAAAAAAATCTAAAAAAAATTAATTTTATTCTTATGAACAGTTTTCTCTAATAAATTTTAAATTTTCTACTCTATTACATAGGAGCAAGTTCGAGAGACCCAGTCGTGCATTTTATTAAATATATTGTAGTAAAAAATGTCTTCAAGTTTTTTCTTCACTTTATTTTTACAAATATCGATCAAATACCTTATTATCGTTTTAACCTAATAAGCCTTAATTTTGATAAGACACTTGTGTAATTTGTATGCAGTTTCACACTTTTTTGGTCCAGACTCATTACTACATGTTTTTATAATATTAAGGGCCTTCTCTTCACCACAAAGCTTGGTGTAAAATTTACTAGCTACTTCTTTCTGAAATTCTCCACCCTTTAAGACTCCAACCTTGTTCATGAAACAATCAACTAGACATCGCATATTTTCATCAGGCTCAGAAATCTTATCATATCGTAAGTTTGTATATACTTCATCGGTTGATTTGAATAGCTCGCGGCATTCGGAAATAATTTTGTTATGTTCTTCATTTTTTTCTTTAGGATAATCAGCCTGTTTAAAATGATTTGTTTTAACAACAATTATTATTAAATTGGCTTTAAACAGAACTTACCTTAGCAATTGCAACAAAGGCGACGAATGCAACAAATATGAAGAGCTTCATTTTTGATTAAATAATAATTAATTTTATTTGTTTGAGATATGTAGAAGAAGCTACTTAAATGCGTTCAGGATTTAAACTGAATATTTACTTAGGATAGATTTGGCTTTTATAGCCTTCCAAAAACCAATTTCGGAACTTATGACATTGGGACTAAAAATATAATCACATTAACTTAAAACAAACAAGTGCATATTAGGTATATTAAAAAAAAAAAAAAAAACAGATTAGTTCAGTTTTTATTTTTGTTTGAACTTCTCCATAATTACACAAAATACAGTGCGGCCCACTTGGGTAGACATTTTATATTTTTATTCATATATATTATTTTGTTTTCTTTTTTAATAGGCAGACAATTAATTTACGATATTTAGTGACTATGTAATGAATTCCACATAAAATTCCGACCCATACGAATATTAAAATTTAATATTCACCACAACTCTTGTGTTCCTATCCCAAAGGTACGAAGCTTATTGTTCGAAAAAACCTCTAAACTAATTTTTTTCTATTTTCGAAGTTTCGAAGATCGACCATCGGCTGTTAAGCGATTTCCGCAGCTCGATCTGCCCTTTTTTGATAAAACCATTTCCGCGATCAGTCGATTTATCTGCCCTCGTGGCTTGTACCAAAAAACTTTATTGTACGAAAAAACCTCTGAACTAATTTTTTCTATTTTCGAAGTTTCGAAGATCGACCATCGGCTGTTAAGCGATTTCCGCAGCTCGATCTGCCCTTTTTTGATAAAACCATTTCCGCGATCAGTCGATTTATCTGCCCTCGTGGCTTGTATAAAATCAAGTTTATAAAATTAAATTATTGACAAACGTTAATTTAAAATTCCTTAAGTATGAAAACTATAGTTTCGGGAAATTTTAATAAGAAAATTCATCAATTAAAAAAAAATAAAAACAAAAAAACTTTAGTCGTATTGAGGAACTCAGATCCAGGCTGTCAATTGGAAAGTCCCATCGGCCCATGATACTGTGTCCATATCATAAGCGGTCCTCGTAGCGATCATCACGACCGACGTTTCGAAGATCATGCTGATGCTACTCAAGCGACCCACCATGAAACAATTTCGATACTCTACACATGAGCCGAAAGCAGTAGCCTACCAAAGCCAACAGACAAAAGTCCAAGTTCCCTAACCCAACCACAAACTACAGCATCTTCCTTATGATGACTCTATCAATTAATTAAAATTATAAAAACAAAACAAAATTAGAGAAAAGTTAATAAAATACTTAATAACATAATTGCAGATCGTATTTATAAATTGTTTAAAAGTTTAAAGTCAAAGTCTTAAGCTATAGTTCCCAATTTAGAAAATTGCTTAGTAATTTTAAATTGTGTGAAGTGTAATAAAAAGAAGGAAAAAAATAAAGAGTTAAAGAGAAAAAAAAACCTTAAATAGACTATTTAGTTTTTTTATCAGTAACATACTCGTAATTCGATCATAATTCAAAACAGCGAAGAGATCATCAACCATTGTGCGCACAACGTTGGACAGATCCCGATAGTCATCTTGAATTCATTTGTGAGTATTTTTAGTTATGATTTTGGTTTTCTATTGAAATGCATAATTTTGTCTTTAATAAAAAGTAAATAAAGAAATATTTTTTTATCACTCTATTTGAATTGAAATTAAAAAAAAAAAAATTTATTGTATGGTATAATACTGAGAAGATCTACCTCTCTTAAAATAATTATATAAC
The DNA here is from genome assembly GCA_963931855.1 of Philhelius festivus. Lineage (NCBI taxonomy): Eukaryota > Metazoa > Arthropoda > Insecta > Diptera > Syrphidae > Philhelius > Philhelius festivus. Next base: position 60,640,608 of record OZ007557.1, read on the forward strand.
ACGATCTATGACGCATTGTTCTGTAGATGTTCATGTCTCTTAAATTTTTTTTTTTTTTTTTTTTTATAATCGGCGCACACTCAAGGGGTTTGTATACCCTTAATATGCCAGAGACACAGTGTGAGCATTAAGAAAAAAGGGAAGGGTTAGAAAGGAGGTGCCGGTGTACATTGGTTTTGAATTCTTGAACATTGCAATGACTGGGAAAGACAGAGCGTGGCAAGGAATTCCACATTCGCGTAGTACGGCTGAAGAACGAATCTCTGTACTTCACAGTACGCCCGAAGTTGGGCTCAAGGGTAAACTGATGGGCATTCCTAGAAGTGCGAGTATTACGGTTAAATTGTTTAAGGAGAGGAATGCAGCTGGCTATTTCACTAGAGCATAGTCCGTTAAAATAACGGTAAAAAAGGGTGAGGCAAGAAACATTACGACGATGTTGGAGTGACGTAAATGAGTCAATGATGTTATTGTCGCCAATCATTTTAAAAGCTCTTCTTTGAATACTGTCCAAGAGACTTAAGTAAGTAACTGGAGCACCAGCCAATAGATGGGAGTTATACTCAAGTTTTAGACGTATATAGGTTTTATAGATTGAAGCCAGATCAGAAGGAGAGAAAAATTTCTTGCACTCAGAAAGCCCAAACATCTAGCGGCATTTTTGGCAACATCGCGTATGTGATCGTTCCACAAGAGGTGGTTCGTAATGCACATACCGAGAATATCGAGATGTTCAGTTTCATCGATGCAAGTGCCACTCATAGATAGTGGCAATGGGGGTATATCACGCTTTAACGATACAAGACAGCATTGAGTTTTCGAAGCATTAAATTCGACACGGTTTCTTATTCCCCATAGTACAATGCTGGTTAGGTCGTAATTTAATGAGCTTATCATATTTTGTCGTTGCAGTTCCACATCCGAAGAGGAAGGATGTGAGTCTGAAAACGAATATGAAAAGCTGAGAGTACTATCGTCAGCGAAACAATTAATTGGATTAGAAGTTGTAGAGGAAATGAGGAAGAGGGTCGGTGACAAAACGGAGCCCTGGCGCACACCAGCATTTATATTGTGGGTTTCAGACTTGAATCCGTCTAGTACAGCTTGTATTGAACGGTTCGAAAGAAAAATTCTAATCCAAACAAGTAGAGCAAGATGCCAGACTTTATCATCAAAAGCCTTTGAAATATCAAGTGCAATAATCTTACTTTCTCCGAAACAATGTAAAGATTTGTTCCACTTTTCGGTTAGATAAACCATCAAATCACCTGTGGACCTATTGCTACGAAAGCCATACTGCCGGTCATTAAGAAGCTTTCGTTCCTCAAGATATTTCTTAAGCTGATAATTAATCAGCGTTTCCATGACCTTAGAAAGAAGGGACGTTAGTGCGATTGGTCGATAATAAGAGGGAGAAGAAGATTCGCCCTTTTTGGGAATTGGCTGAACAAATGCAGTTTTCCAACTACTCGGAACGAGCCCTGAAGAATAGGACAGATGGAAAAGCTTACACAGGGGTTTTGCTAGCGTGGAAGAACACCTCTTCAGAATAATAGCGGGGATACCATCCGGACCAGCGGATTTATGAATGTTGAGATCTTTCAGGACTCTTGCCACGGTACGAGTGCGAAAAAAGATTTGTCCCATAGAATCACTAACGCGCTCAAGAATTGGGGGAGTCATGACACTATCCGGCAAGGTGGAATTTGCGGCGAACTGCCTTACAAACAAGTTAGCTTTATCAATAGAGCTAACGAAAGGAGTGTCATTGAAAACAAGCGTAGGAACCGAGGAAGAGGAAGAATTCCTCATATTTTTTACAAATGACCAAAAATTCTTACTGCCTTTGGGACATTGCAGTATTTTTTGCCTTGATTTTTGATCATGTAAAAATTTGGTCCGTCGAATATGGGCGTTGCAGGCCTTCCTGGCTTGTTTGAACTTTTTCCGGTTTTCCTCAGTTGGGTTGGCTCTAAAACATCGGAAGCTTACCTCTTTTTCCTTGATAACCTCTTTACAGCTCAAATCAAACCATGAATTATCCTTGGGTCTGATACTTTTAACCCTATTCGGGATAAAATTTCTCATTCCCAAAAGAATAATGTTAGTTATCATATCTGCGCTGGAGTCTACGTCACTGTCGAGGAAGCATAGTGACCAGTTAAAGATCCTGAAAAAGTTATTCAAACCGTGCCAGTTGGCTTTCTCGTACTGCCATACGGTTCTTCTAGGAGCTCTTTCTCTAACTGGGTTTGTTTGACACGAGAAATTTGCAGATATAACACTATGATCAGATGTGCCTAGAGGTGTCAGTACACTTCAAGAGTATTTTCTGCTCGGCCATTAACGTCCGATATTCGAGTGGGCTTTGTCAACGAGCCAACGAGTAAGGTGGTTAAACTCAGCAAAAATCTCAACACACATTCCTTCGGGTGTTGTCTGGCCAGAATGGCGAAGCCAAGAAGAATTGTGAACATTGAAATCGCCCGTAATAACGATTTCAGTGCGAGGATATAGGGAAACAATTCTTTGGATGAAGTCGGACAGAGCATCAAATTCGTGAGAAGTTGAAACTCTATCCAGATTTGGGCTTCGAATAATATTAAATAATGCAGTTAACAGCAAGCAGATATGTTATCACTTTGCGGAAATTCTCTGTGCTCACAAAATTAAAAACGATAACTTCTCTTAACTTCTGCTCTCAATGATTATAATCATTTCCATTTCCCTGGAGATAAAATATCTGAGACAACAACCTTCAGTCTCAGACCATCGTGCCACACATCTTTCCTATCCTTCTTTCTCTTCTTAACTTCACGCCCGCGCTGTGTTGAAACATTTAAAGTGTAATCTAATCCCTTGAGCGCGGGTAGATTATAAAAACAAAAAAAAAAAAAAAAAAAAACAGTTAATATTATTTCATGTTCACAGCAGAGAGCAAACAGTTTATTATCATTCGATAAATCAGCTGATTTGTTATATAATCTGTTTGTATAGTATATAAGGAAGCAAAAACATTATTTTGCTTTTCGATTTGTATTCTAAAAGAAGATACATAATCACCCCTGTTCTAATTTTCGTTCCGAATTGAATTCGTTACCGAAATTGATTTTCGTACGGATTTGAAAACGACGTTCTTAATTTCGTACGAATTTGCCTTGCAGTGGTACGAACATTCAGACATGTTTTCTGTTACACATGTGTCTTCCCCTTCATAAAAGACAAAAAAATAGTTTTTAAAGATATACTTTTAAAAATACTTATATACATTTTTAAATTTACGAATTCAAATTCTCCAGACAATATCGAAACGAAATGAAAACGAAAGTATTACTTTCGTAAACGAAAATCAGAACAGGGGTGAATATGTAATTTTTTTTTTGTTATAATACATTTTTGTAAATAAATGAAGAATGTAAATTTTGAAATTGAATTTTGTGGTTCTACATTTTTTTTCATGATGAGATGTTATTAGAGCATTTATAGGGAAAGGTAAAGGGTAAGTGATGATGGTGCATTAGAGAGTTGATACAAGCGCATTCTGGGGCTGCACTTTTATTAAAATTTTCTGGCTAGTGCAGTATAGAGGTAACGTTAACAGAGTTACTATAGGATAAGGGATGCCACGTAACCGAATGATTAACACAACACAATACCTGCAGTGCAGATTCAAAGGCGGAATAGTTATCTCTCTCATTGTTTGTGTTTTTTGGCACGAATTAACTTTATTTTGGAAGGTTTTATACAGCAAGATCCCCCCGGCTGACGAGCGTAGCCGAGCGTCGACAAGCGTGCCACCTGCTGTTTTCAAAGGGATTCTTAAATCTAACTCCCAACCTTCACAACTAATCCATAAAAAGCAAGCAACAAGAACGAGAAAAGAAAAGATTGGGCGAAAATTAGCTTGGATTATTGAAAACTTTGTAAAATGTTCACTTCGGATTCTATAATTGAAGACTCTACTGTAACTCAAGGTAGTCACCACGGCCAACTACTATTTATAGATCAATGACTTTGTTTCGATAATAAATTTCTGAAGGGCATTAAGCTGATGACAATAAATTATTCAAATAAATTTCTTAAATATTTTTTCTGACTGGCGGCGTTCTAATAATAATCTGTTTTTCAGTGGGTCTAAATGCCATTTAATGTGCTTTAAAAAAAATCCAACCAAGTAAAATCAGCATTTGATCAGCTTTTTGATTCTTTACAAAACTTTGATCTTACACTTTACATTGACAAAATTTGAAATAACGGCAATTCAATGCCTGGTTTTATAAAGCTGTGAGTGAAGGGAATTTTCATGTAATCTGATAACATCTTCAATGGTCGTCCAAACTTTGAATTTGTGAGTTCTGTATGGTCGCCACAGTACACTGTACACATTGGATTGACCCAACTAATATATATTACTATATAATATAATATATCGTCGCTGTAGATCGAATACCTCGTAACCCAGAAAAGTCGATTTTTCAGGAGAGACAAAAAACTTATTATTAAATCAATGTTAATTATGCGCGTGGCTCTGAAATTATAGTTTTTAGGTTCACAGGATATTTTTCATTAGATCCGGAATTTTTTTCACAATATAATTGCATCATTACCTAAAAATCGACTTTTTCTGGGTTACGAGGTATACGATCTACAGCGACGATATAGAACTTATGTTTTTATATTCTTTAGAAAATTTCTCAGCCATAGGCATTTTTACTTGCGACTTATAGGTGTACTGTTACGCACACACAGAACACCTACACAGAACTTTATACTCCTACAGCGCCATCTGTTGGAAAAAAGCATATCTACTTTATGGAAGGAACAAAAACAACTAGAACATTCTAAGACGAGAACCTTCGCGACTTTAGGTTCGAAAACAACCAATTTGAGTATATAAGGGAGTGTTCACGGTGAGCACGAGACAGTTTATTTTTGATTATGTGCAAAAGCTTTGCTTATTGGATTTTGGAAAGTGTTATTAAACGAGCGTGATTTAAATTTGAATAAAAGTATTTGAGTTGATTATAAATTGAGATTTATTGTTTGGAAAGTGTAAATAAAGAAGAAATACTAAAAAGAGTAATAAGTTTTATTTTTACAAACCTAGTAAAAATCCTACAATACTATAAGGCTAGGCGCGCACATTCAATTTTTAGTTGCACAACGCTTATAGAAAACAGAAGAACTATTTGGTTGAATGTCCGCGCATGTGCATATAATTATATGTATGTTACACAAAATAGCGAACTCATTCTAGGCAATCGTTTAGTTTGTGTCAAAACTCAAACTTATTAGTTGCTCGAACCAAGCAGTTGCAAAATTAAAAATTGAATGTGCGCACCTAGTCTAAGGAAAATTTTTCGTAACTCGTAAAAAAAATCGAACTCGAGATTTTGATCTGTACCTCAATCAAACAACAGCCTAAGCCACTGGAGCTATGTTCTTCAAACTCAGTACTTTTTTTTTTGCTCTTAAACTAACGGTACCCCCCTACATCCGTACTACATAATCTTATTTGGCTCAAAAACGGCTTTAACGATTTTGATAAAAAAAAAAATTAGTGTAATATTATGGACATGAACTACATTTTGGTAGTCTGCATGTCTGTACCTCTCCCTACACCCTAAACCACTAGACCTAGGTATGTTCTTCAATCTCGGTAGTTAAGGGTCTTCGGTAATTACCTAGAGGAAAAATTGAAATTTTTTTAGCTCCAAAACTAACGGTACTCTCTATACACCTGTAATGCATAATCTTATTATCTCGAAAACGGCTCTACCGATTTTGATAAAAAAATAAGGTCTGATATTATGAACATGAACTACATTTTGGTAAACAAAATGGGGGCAAAATTTTATTAATGGTACCTGTCATAGAACCGTTTTTTTTTTTTTATTTTCGACTTTCTCATAAACGGCTCTAACGATTTTAATCTGACATTTTCACCAGGAGCTCCCTTAAGTTTAAAATAATATTGGATACCAAAATACACAAAAAAACTATTTTTTTTTTGTTTAAAAAAAAAATCCAATTTATTTTTTTAAAAAATCAATATTTTGAAATCGTGTGAACGATTATATTTTGAAATTATTTCCTAAAATCTATATTACTAAGTACTTAAAATTGGCATTAAAAATTTTGAAGAAATTACTTTAATAAAACGATTTTTAAACTTTATTTGCGTAAATTCATACCGTTCCGGAAATCAAGCAATTCCATGCATTTTAACATTTTTATCTCATTAAATCCATGTTTTATATTTATAAAATGTATTTTAATTTCCAGAGTACTCTTACATAAGAGGAAGTTCGTGTGATCCAGTCGTGAATTTTATTTTTTTTAAGACCAAAAACAACGGTACCTGCCATACGAATTTTTTCAGAAATTTTATAAATATTTTCTTTTGTCTCAAAAACCATCACACAGAATTAAAAAAGAAATTCAAAAAATTTTCCTTTGTTAAAGCTTGGAAATAGTTGAAAAAAGTTATTTTCGGTACACCCATTGGAACCATTTTTCTTGTTTTTTGATTTTCTCGAAAACGGTACAACCGCTACACAATTTTTTTATGAACCTCAATATTTCGAAAACCCCATGTTTGATTTTTTTCAAACTTTATAAATAAAAGTTTCTGAATACAATCTACAGGATTTGAAAAAAAAAAAATTGTTTTACCTAAAAAGGTACCCACCATACAAATGTTAAAAAATGGTTTTCTAAAATCGTATTTTTTTGTTAAATATGTCCAAAAATTTTGATAAATTTGTTTTCCTTTCAATTATTTCTTACGATCTATAATTTAATAAAAAAATATTTGAAATTAAGATATTACTTACTGTAGAACCATTTTGAAAGAATTTTGATTTTCTTACTATCGACATAACGGATTTTAATGAAATTATTTATAGAGATGCTTCTAAAAAGTTTAAAAAACATTGCATTTCAAAACTTAAAAAAAAATTTAAAAAATTAGATATCTCAAAAACGGCTTAGTATTTTTTTTGGAAGTTAAATTTTCATTTGTACAATAATAAAAACTGAAAGTTGGCGTACCAATTTGTTTTTTCTTAAAATTGTTTTAAAATTTGTGTATATAAAAGAATATTTTTTTTTTAAGAAACCAGAACGACATATAATGTTTGTTCTAGCATAAATTCATATTTGCATAGCATTCTCTTTTTATCTCTTACTACTAAAATAATTTTAAAAAACTAATTTTATCTTTGTGAACAGTTTTCTCTAATAACATTTATTTTAAAATTTTCCTACATAGGAGCAAGTTCGTGCATTTTGTTTTGTATATATAAATAACGGTTGATACCTGCGATACAAAACCAATATTTTACGTTGAAGCGTTGAAGCTGAAGCTCACTTAAGGACACTTAGATCACGAAAAATACGAAACATTTTTAAAAAAAAATTCAAATTTTTGTTTGAAAACTCTATATTACGAAAACAACATGCTTGACATGTTTATCTACAAGATGTATGAAAGCAAATTTCATTTTATTTGAAAATAACGCTACCTACTATTTTGAAATTAAGACATTACAAACGTTACCTACAAATGAACCATTTTTTCGAATTTTGACTTTCTCATTATCGGGACAGCGGATTTTAATGAAGAAGTTATTTGAGCCTTCAAAACATGAATTTTATGCTTATGAACATGTTGCTCTAATAACAGTCGTGTTTTGTGAAAATTACATTACATTACATTACATATTACACTACTCCGTAGATAAATCTACGAAGCAGAGACACTGAAAGCACTGGCAACTGAGGCCATCGGCTTAGACAATACAACAGAGAGAGACAGACAGAAAGAAAGAACAACAGAAGAAACACATGTCAACAGCACACGGTTGGTATTTAACGGTCCTCCATCCATGCGCAATGATGCTTGATTTCGCTGATCGATGGGAAGCGATGCTTTCATCAAAGCCAAGGCCGTTGACTTTTGTGAAAATTAATGGCCACTGAGTAAGGAAAATTGAAAAAAAAAAAAAAACGATTATAGTCACTTTTATATTCACCCTCTTTTAATCTCAAAGTTTGACACGAATTTTAGAGTAATTTCAAAATTATTTTGATATATTTAAAATATTTCTTTCCATATTCTTGCCAGCCCTTAAATAACTATTTTTATGAGCAAAATAATCGATTTTTTGTTAAAAAAAATTCAGATTTTGTAGCTGTTTTTTAATCCATCGAGATCTCAGCCATCCTCCAATGGAATTTGACTTTTTATGGCTTGGTTGATGGGTATGGGTAATATACTATATTTTGACCTACTTAGAGTATTTTCTTCTAGATACCCTCCAAAAGCCCTAAGATCGCAATTTTCCTGAACAAAAAAAAATCCTAAAAATTTCGATTTTTCGGTGAAAAAATTATGATTTTTCAGAAGTTTTTCAATCGATTGACATTTGAGATTTTTTGTATGTCTTTTACAAAATAGACATGAAGCTTTATCTCCAAATGTCTTGTCATAATACAAATCTCTGTGAAAAAAAATGCATTCCAGAACACATCCGGGTACCAACCTTTCCGAAGCAAATGTTTTTTTCTACTCGATTTAAGCGCCATCTACATCTCAATATATCAACAATTTGTATTCATTGTATATTCACTCTGATTGCTGACCAGATTATATTCACTATTGATGTTTTTATTGTTTTACATGTAAAATTTTGCTAACTTGGCTATTCACTCTTTCAAAAAACTCGGCAAACTTCCATATTTTTGTTCATTCAATTTTCAAAATTCCTAGCAGCTTGAAGTTATAAGCGAGTACGTGCAACCCAGGCGAGAATTTAATTGTTATTATGTCGTCAAAACGAATCACAAGTTGTGAATTTCAAGTGATATAATTTAGGTTGATGCTGTTTTGAACTGAATTAGGAATGAATCATCCGGTTCCTATAAACTGTTATTGTTATTTTTATAGCTCATCCAACTCGATTATAAATGAATAAATTAAAACAATGAATAGATTACAGTAAATTAAAACAACACTTTTATAATTCGCGTGTGTAGCTAGATCTTGAAATAAAAAAACCGGCTGTGTTTTGCACTGTCATTATAACTAATTTTTAATCGCTATCTATAGTTTTTTTTTATTAAAAAGGCCCCTCATCTTCACATGCCTTTGCTTAGCATTTTCTTTGCATTTATAATTGCAAGGGCAATTTTCCTTACCTTCTGCTGGTGCAACAAGAATCTCAAATTATCTATGTAAATATATTTTTGATTTAATAAATGTTGTTTGAATTTAATTTTCCTATTTATCAAAACCAGTATTCATGACATTTACATGGTTCTTGATGTATAAAAGGTTAGCCGGTTCTAGAAATGTTTTCAGTTTGAATCTCTTACTCAAAAAAATAATGAAGTTCCTCATTATTATTGGATTTGTCGCAATTATACATGCAGCTGAAGAATACGGCGACGACGTAAGTTTCACCAAATAAGCTTTAGAAAATGTGTAATATTAATTATCTTTTGTCTAGAAAGTATTCGAAGAGCAAAAGAAACACATCATTGAATGTGGGGCCGAATTCAAAGTAACCAATGAAACAGCATACTACGAGCTGAGGACTGGTGAGATTCCGGAAGCTGATGTCAATGAAACCATGCAATGCTACATCAACTGCCTATTGGAAAAGTCTGGCCTGATCAAAGATGGTAAGTTTCAGGAAGATGCAACTCTTGTGCTAACCAGGGAATTTCATACTTCGGAAGATGAGGAAGTCGAAAGTATTAAAGAATCTTGCCGTGGCCTATCCGGGTCGAATAAATGTGAAACCGCATTCAAATTGCACTTATGCTTCCTCAACAACCTTAACTATGTTATTACACAAGTTCTTGTTGAATAAATTGTTTTTGTCGGAAAAGAGTTTTTATTTTTTGTAAATTTTAATTCGATTTCTTTGTAGAAGAATCATGTGCTGATTCAATTTGATTCAAATAGTAGTTCATTTGGAATTCAAATAACTTTCATTTATTTTCATGTTTGAAACGCTCGTAATTGGACAATAGCTATACCACCTCATTAGCGGCCTTCATTTAGTTATAAAACATTTTGCATCACCAAACTCCAACGATGCGCGAGACCACAATTGAAAAACTACTAATTACCTTACCTGCAAATTTTCCATTCATCTTAAAAAAAATTAAATAAAAAAAGCGGTCCCAGTTCGTCAATAATTAGTTGCATCCCTTTTACCATTTTCGTTTTTGTCAGAACAACCCTCGTCCCTTACGAAATCCCCGCAGCCAGCATCAATTTGCAGCTTTACAATGTTTTCGCAGAACAGCATATCTCTACGAATATTTCCAGTACTATGCAGCATTTTATACTTTTGTTGGGGATGCTTTAAGTACCTATTATTGTATTTATACGTATACACGTGACCCAATTGCTGAAACTTTTAATACTCCTTTAATTATACAATTATAAATTAATTAGGAATGAGTGGTTGAGTCGGCCCAATTGAAAGTCCTACCTCTTCTAAACTTACCATTCATTCGACTGGAATAAAACAACGAGATGACAACAAGCAATGATAATACATAGTAGTCTGGGTGGTAAAGTTGGAAGGACTAAGGTCAATTCACGGGGCCAGCGGATAACAGGTCCTTTCTGCATCTCAAATGTCAGATGATTGAGTATTAGTGGAGGGGATCACTGACTTCTGAAATAGGATATTAAAAATTTTATTTGAGGAATTATACGAGAATAGAGAAAAATATAACACTTATAACAGTTTATAAAAGTTGTCTTTCACAGGAAAACTGTGGGTGACCGAAATTATATCCACCTCTGGAGATGGCCCAGTCGCATAGTAAATTTAAAATTTTCCGACTTAACATTACGATTAAAAGAAAGAAGGCCAAAAGATCCAAAAACTGGAAGGAACTTTCAAAACAGAGGCAAGCCAAACAACTTCTTGCGAACTATAACCAAGATCGTTTCATAAACTGTATCAGCTTAAGTAGGAACAATCTACGAATAGTCGGGACTCCTCATTGGGTAACTGCAAATTAAGAAGACACTTGAGCATTCCTGGCCTGGAAAACAACTCCACATGCAGATTCTGCACTACTTATGACGAACACATAACAGGCCGTGGCGCGATGGATGTATGCTCGCCTGTCAACCTCATGATCACAGGTTCGATCCCTGCTGTCGTTTATGTCGCCTTAATTCCATTAAAACCTTATAAAGTTGTCATCAATGGGTTGCTGGTTTGCTCATTGCATGTTGTTCAGGCATAACACTAACAACATGTAATTTAGTAATACTAGTATGCCCATCAAATATGAAAAACGAATAAAATAATGTGAATTATGAAGGACATAAAAATAAGACACAGCATTCTCCGCACTAGTTCAGCCGCCATCCCTGGAGATAAAAAAAATCTGAGACAACCACCTTCAGTCTCAGAACATCGTGCCACACATCTTTCCTATCCTTCTTTCTCTTCCTTAACTTCACGCCCGCGCTGTGTTCAAACATTTAAAGGGTATAGTTATAATCCCTTAAGCGCGTGTAAATTATAAAAAAAAAAACAAAAAAAAAGGCGGATGTGAAACACTTATGCATCAAAGAAAGAAACGAGTATCTGGGACGCTACCAGGTAGAAGAAAATGATTTATCTTATCTGAAAGTACTCCAAACATTCAAGCTCATTAAAGGGATACACTTAGAGGAAGAGTTATAGGGTTAGTAACTGGATGGGGCACAATATATTTTTAGGTCGCAGTGCAATATTCATATTCAAGAGGAAGTGGAAAAATTGGAGTGACTCGATTTTTTGTTCCAGTCTATAGAAAATCGATTTTTTTTTTGAGCGAGTCAAAACTCTGCAGTCTCAGACAAAAATTCAGCTTTTTCACTTGCGATATAATATATTTACATAAGTATTTTATACATAGATATATGCATTCGTGAAAAAATCAAACTTATTAAAATTATGATAGGGAAGTAAAAAAAATTGGTTTGAAAATTCTATTTGTCTCTTCGACAGCAGTCTAGAACTCGGCAGAATAAATTCAAAAAATGTCTCTATGAAAGCTACCTTATGGTTAAAAACAATTAACATGTGAAACATATAATAATTTTTTACTTTTCATTTCATTTTCGAAAACGGGTCAACTGATTTTGATGAAATGACTTATGCTCAGATTACCAATTATATTCCACCAAAATTTTAAATTCTTTTTAAGCTCCATACTTCGAAAACCACTTGCTTGATTGTATACTCGGCAACTATTATTTAATAAGCCTTATTAACTTTTAAGTTGTGCTGAGCTCAATAAGATTTAAATTAAAATTAAAAAATTAATTCGAAATTAAAATTTTGTTCTCGGTATAAGCCTCCTATTCATTGCTTCCCGCATATCTCTTCACCAAGTATCAGTATACCAGTTTTGACTGAATTTTACCAGGTCATCAGCCCATCGCTTATTTGTATTGGTACTTTTCGCCTAAGCTTAAGGGTATCCATTTGGTCACTTGTTTGGTACATCTTTGGTCATCTCTTTTCAATACATGTCTTTGTCTAGCCCAGCTCTATTTTAATTGTTTTGTTCTTTGTATTACCTCGAGAAGAAGAGCCAAGTAGATCCAAAAACTGGGAAAAAAACTCCCAAAGCTAATGAAGGCGTAATTACTACTGGGCAATTATAAAGAAGAATGTTTTACAAACGACATATGAGCTTACGTAGGAACAACATAAGAATAATAACTAGTATCCTCACTGAACCCCTTGGCATAATTGTAAGTGCGTTGGACTGTCATGCAGAAGGTCTTTGGGTTCGATTCTCAGCAGCTGCAAATAAGTTTTTTTCAGGGTAGTACTGCCTCTTACGAGGAATTGACAAATCCTGTAAGAGTATCTCTTGTCAACAAAAGTCAACAAGAATCGGCAGAAAATTGTAGGTCTTCTCCAATCCTGGTAACATACACGCACGCAGGAATGGTAGAGAGTTGCAATTCACTAGGTCCTGGTTCTCTTCGAGCTGTTATACCACCATATTTTTTATCCTCACTGAACAATGCAAGCTAAGAAGACACCTAGGTTTAATTGGTGTAGTAGGCAGTGTCACATGTAGATTCTACAACATGCATGAGGAAACACCAGACCTCATAGATACTAGAGAAATGTTGTCCACTCATGCACAAAAGAAAAATCTATCTGGGACAATACCAGTTAGAAAAGAGTGATCTATACTCTCTGAAGATGCCCCCAATACTAAAATGTCTAACAGCAATATATTTGGAGGAAAAATGGTAGGATGATCAAGCTCATCCACAATTGACCTATAGGTACGGTGACCATTTTTTCAGGAGCAAAAAAAAGGACAGTCTTTTATTAACGTACAAAAGTTTAACAAATAATTATTTTCATTAAAAAGTTTTGTACTTCATATTACAGCTCAGTTCAGTTTTTAAACAAATAAATAAAAATGAATTAACAAAAAACGAAATAATATATACTTAGATATGTGCATGACTATAGGTATAAGATTCATTCAAAGGAACTATGAAAATGTTTAATGTTGGTATTTTTCTTCGCAATGTATTTTTTTTAAGATATCTTCCCGATTTCTTAAAAATGTGTTAAATTCTACGCAATCGAAGTCATAATTGCACTATTTTTTAGTAGCGTTGCCTCTAGCATATCAACTTTTAATTGTGTGTTAATGTTATTGGAAATTGAAAATACCCTTTCAGTCGGGGCATTTGAAGCCGGAAGCGAAAACTCTACAAGATTTAATATATTGTCATATTTAACATAATTCTTCTTCTTCAAAAAGCCGAACAAAAGCCAATGCGAACGACACTAACTTGCAGGTGGAGATGTAAATTTGAAAATCATTCACAATAGCAAACAATATGTGACGGAATTCAATGAAATAAAGCAGTCCTTGTCCTGCTAGTCGTAAAATCGTGGTTTGAAAGAGAAAAAGAGGAACTTGAAAAGACAATTCAGAAAAGAGAGGACAAATGTCTGTCCTCTCTAAGAAAAGTAAACAGAAAGGACACGACACAAAAAGAAAGGACTGTCCTCTCAAAAAGAGGACGGATGGTCACCGTACCTATAGGTCACAGTACAATATCCACAATATATAATTCATTTATTAACTTCGAGTCTTAAGACTGCATTATTATAGTTACTCTAAAACATTCACACAAAAATGTTCAAAAACTTCAAAAGACTTCACTAATCAAATAAGATAAAAAAAACTAAGAACTTGTAAACCCAATTAGACAAAATAGTAGCCAAAAAGCAAGATCTTGAAGAAAAAGAAAATTTATTTAAAAAATTAAATACATAGAGAAGACGTTAAAAAAATGAAGTGATCTATAAAATCACTTAAACAGAAAAAAATTATGTTTTAGTCTTTTTGAACAAAATTCTTGGCATCAGAACCAATGTTCTCAAATTTGATTTTGCTAGACAAATTGGGAAAAAAGAGGAAAGAACGTGACCACTTTTAGTTGGCTTAACCATGAAAATAAAATAAAGTAAAATACACGGCTGGATCGCACGAATTTTATTTTACGTAAAAGACTAAACATTTAAAAAGTGAATGTTCATAACCATAAAATTCTGTTCTCTTTTTTGATACCTAAGATAACTCTTCTAGTAGTTGGAGCTAAGAACATGTGCCATGTGACAAAAATTATATTATGAAACTTTTATAGACAAAATTGAAAAAAAAAAAATTTGGAACACAAACTTTAAATTTTTATAATTGTATGAATAAATATTAGATTTTTGAGATATCAAATTTTCTAAAAAAAAATTGATTTTTATTTATTCAAAATTCAAGAATATTTTTTTTTAATCCAAAGAAAAAACAATTTGTCAAAATATTTCTAAGAAAAATACGATTTTCGAAAACCTTTTTTTAATATTTATATTGTGCGCACCGTTATTTGTAGATAGAATAAAAAAAAATTACCACATCTTATAACTTTCAATTGTCAAGTTTTAAAAAAATCGAGCATAAGGTTTTCGAAATATTGAAATATAATTTTTTTTTAAATCCAAAAAAAAAAACTTTGTCAAAAATTGATCAAAATCGATTGTCCCGTTTTTTTTTTAAATTTAAAAATCCTTTATATTAAGCTTAATGAAAGCAAAGCCGATTAGGCTAAATTTAAATAGACAGACAGACCGACAGAATTGCGAAACCCACTTTTTTTGTCTTCTGATCAAAATATCGAGTTTAATTTTTTTTTTACGAAAAAATAACTTGCCCGAAATTACAAAACCAAACTTTGGCAACTAAAAGGTTTTCAATATTATTTTAAATATTTTGATAAAATTGTTCCCTTATCCAAAAAAAAAAAAACAAAATACATTTAAATTTAAAAGAAAACTGCTCATTCAATTTTGATTAAAGTTTTCCTGTATCGCTTAGTTTTATATTTCATGTTAAAAAATGCTATCAATATTTACCATAGAACCAAGATTTTTGAGTTTAAACTTTCTCATCATCGGTATAACGGATTTCAGTTAAACATTTTTTTCTAAAGAAGTTAAAACTTAACATATTGAAATTAGCATAAATTAAAAAAAGGATCAATATTTTTTGTTGGAAATCTTATTTCGAATGTTTTTTTTTTTTTTAATTTTATAAAATGCACGACTGCAATGCACGAACCTGCTCTTATGTGAAAGTGCTTTGGAATTTAAAATACAATTCATAAATATAAAACATGGATTTAATAAGATAAAAATGTTCAAATGCATGGAATTGCGTTTTATTAAAGTAGTTTTTTATATAACAAATTTCTTTCAAATTTTTCTAGAACATAATTTTTACGCTAATTTTAAGTACTTACTAATATAGATTTTAGGAAATAATTTCAAAAAATAATCGTTCACACGTTTTCAAGATATTGATTTTTCAAAAAATAAATTGGATTTTTTTTTCCAAATAACAAAAAAAAATATTTTTTTGGAGTATTTTTATATACAATATTATTTTAAACTTAAGGGGGCTCCTGGTGAAAATTGTTGGTTAAAGTCGTTAGAGCCATTAATGAGAAAGTCGAAAATCAAAAAAAAGGTTCTATGACAGGTACCATTAATAACATTTTGCCCCAAAATTTTTTTTTACAAAATCCTTAGAGCCGTTTTCGAGATTACGGGTGTATGGGGGGTACCATTAGTTTTGGAGCTAAAAACAAAATCTCAATTTCCCTTCTAGGGAATCACCAATGACCCTTAAGTACCGAGTTTGAAGAAAATATGTCCAGTGGCTTAGGCTGTAGATCGAGGTACAGACAGACAGACGGAATTTTCGGACCCACTTTATTCGTCTTCGCTATCGTAATTTCAACTTTGTTAAAAATTTCGAGCTCGATTTTTTTTTCCAAATGCAGAACTTGCCCTATAGTACCTATGTACATATATATCGCAAGTAAAAAATATAAAAAATATACAATTTACTTAAAAAATGGTTAAATTTTATAAAAATTAAATATTATGACTATACTTATAATAGCATGGTATTAAAAATTGCGAGCGTTTGGGTATGTAAATAGAAGAACATTTAATAGGACAAGTCGATCCACATTTTTTGAAAGCTTAAAGCTTGTGCAATGTGCACCCCGACGAGGAGACAAATCCGAGAAAGACAAAGTATTCCACGTTGAAATAGTGTGGTTAAAGAAAGAACCTCTATATTTAAAAGTACGTGTAGTGAAGAAAAAAAAGTACATATGTAGTTATATAAAATACATGTTTTATAATATAATATAATATATTATAAATTATAATAAAATAAAATGTAACTAAAACCAAACTTCAAATAAAGATTAGTGTCAAGTAGTGTTAACCAATTATTAAATCAGAAATTAATATTATATGAACTTCGGGTTAAAAATTTATTTGTAAACTGTTTTTACTTTCCGAACAGATTTAACAAAACTTTTTCTATTCTATTTTATTTTCTTTTTTTCTTTTTATTTTGTTTTTCACAGGATATAATTTTTTCAATGCATTTCATAAGCCGGACTTACTTTTCACCTTAAAGAGTAGTCAGTGAAAACATACCTATGTGAGGGCGCGCTGCTAGAATCTTATGCCGACATAATTTCGACGAATTTCTTTGAAAAGGTTGAAAATTGACCAAAAAGTTTGCCGAAATGCTGGATCTCTCGCAACTTGCAGTCCCTTATGGTTGCTTTGTACTTTCTTTCTCGGCAATCAAAAGTATAGATACAATCAACTTTATTTTCAAATGTGTCCCAAAGCTTCCAAATTAATAAATTTTTCATTTTCAAGATCTTTCGCAGCCGGAACAAAAATATCTCTATCGAGAAATCGAATAAAAGCCGCTATTTATGTATCTTGGATAAATTCTGGCTCTGCTTGTGACAGCTTGTCGTATGACACCAATTTAAATATTTAGGACTTAATTCCCAACAGCGGAACATTAAGCAAAAATTTAAT
Source organism: Philhelius festivus (assembly GCA_963931855.1). Classification (NCBI taxonomy): domain Eukaryota; kingdom Metazoa; phylum Arthropoda; class Insecta; order Diptera; family Syrphidae; genus Philhelius; species Philhelius festivus. The sequence continues at coordinate 60,658,085 of OZ007557.1, forward strand.
TTTGGAATCACCTAAGAGAGACTAAAGTCCCAAACATGAAAATAAGGGATTATGTTCGGCTTTGAGCTAAGAAATTTAAATTTTAGTAAGCATTCATCGGAATGGAAAGATATTATTGTGATTTTGCAATAATATATTTTTTTTTTGAAAATTCAATATCTAAAATGACGGGTGTTTTTTTTTAATTATGCTCGTTAATATATATATATATATAAATACTTTAGATCAGCCAATTTTTTTTAAGTAAAAAATATATTTTAATTTTTTAAACGTTTTACGTTTACTCATTGTCCCACTGTTTGTACAACGCACACAACAATAGAATAATTATTTCCCAACCTTTGAAAACCTTTTGCGAGTAACTTGGGTTTATTATACACAATTAAAAATTTCTTGATAAACTATGGAATCGGTCTATACATACAAGTTTACCTTGCGGACTATATTGCAATAAATTAAGCTGTTCATTGTTGGTGCATTGTTTGAAAGGACTTAAGCATTTGGCAAAATGCAGTCGTGGCTTAATTTTAAATGAAATACACAGGAATGAAAAAACAGGTATTTTCCAATATAAATTATATTTAATCCTTATTAATTAGCTATACAACTTACATTTATTTTGTTTTTTTTTTTTTTATTTCATTGATCTTATCAAATTGCGTGTTTTTAGCTATTTGCATCTAATGGTGTATTTGATAAATAAATCGTGATGAACTCACGTCATCGAACACAATAATTGAACAGGCGTAAAATTTTAAGTTCGATTTATGAATCCAAAATAAAAATGAATACCCTATTAACCCCCCTTTTATTCTAGTTTGTCCACCCCTATTCAATTGAACTCTATGTTACCCTACTTTTAACATGGGATGGACATGGATATATGGTCTGTGGGTTTATTTCCTTATAATAGAAAATATACCCACGGGATTTTTTTTCCTTTTTGAAATGACTGGAAACTGTAAATGACTTTTTTTTATGAAATTACCAATAAAAGGTCTTTTACTAAGGGTGGGAATGCTAAAATGGAAAAAAAGCTGTATGTGAGATGTTAATACTCGTATTAGTCTTTCTTTGAAAGACCCGTATGTCATTGTGTATGGAATATGACATCGATCAATTGCCCGCGTCGGTTTCTTACGGTGGCACGGATTCGAGTGGTCCAATTTTCAATAACTCTTCCGCATAGATCCGAATGAATTTGAACGATCGCCTGTGTTATGTTCACCTTAAGGGCATCGGTCGATTGTGATTTATTCGATAGACCTTCGACTTCTGGAAACCCTACAACAAAAAGTCTAGCGGATGACCTTGGTGGCTAATTCATATCACCTCTGCTAGAGATAACCTTACCCTCAAATCGTTCGTGCAGAATGTCAATCATAAAGTCCGATTTGTGGCACGTAGCACCGTCCTGCAGGAACCGTATGTCTTCTAGGTCCATATGGTTCAATATGGCCATAATAAATTGGTTACCATCATTCAGTAGCGCTCGCAATAGACGCCTCACCAACGTCGTTTTCGAAAAAGTACGGGCCAGTGATGGCGCCAGTCCGAAATCCACACCATCTGGTAACGTTTTGAGAATCCATTATCGTCTGGGGAACTTCGTGTGGGTCGGTGGCGTTCCTTATTTTACAATTCTGCTTGTTAACACTTAACACAGCCATTCATTCATAAATGCGCCTCGTCACTAAGGGTGATTTTACGGCAAGATTCGGGGCCCTCTGCCAAACGTTCAGAACCCCAGATAGCGAACAAACAGTGTTGTATATGGTCATTAACTTTGAGCTTCTGGGTCAGTTGGATCTTGTACGAGCTTAAGGCGAATTCTCGATCCGGAATTCGACAAGTTGAAGTCAGTTGGGAGACGATTCCATGTGCACGGCGAGCAATCGACTACCTCTGGTTCCGCTATACACTTTCACTAACCGCCGTGATGTTCTCGGTCGATTTTGCGCCCCGGCGTACAAATATTGGTTAGTTAATTATCAAACCGGTCGTCTTAAATTTGGCCACCAAACATTGAAGAGCGGGCTCTGAAGGGTCACCACGTCTACGGCAAAATGGCTGCATCTCGTGCATCGTTTGATCTAATGAACACTCATTTTGATTATAAAGTTTTATCATTTGGACAGCACAATTGTGTAACAGACATGATGATTTGACATCAGTAAATGAATAAATAGATTTGACAGATATCACTAAAACAACATGGCCGCTACAGGCAATTTTATTTGTTTCATACAAAGAAAAACAAACTCCTTATTTGGACTTAAATATTTTATCAAAATTAGCTTTGAAACACAAGTGAACCTTGTAGCCTGTCTCACACTTATTTTCGCCAGTTTCGAGCTGACATTTTTTTATAGTTTCTTCTCCTTCTTCCCCATTGATATATGACTTAAAAACTGCAAATACTTCTTGATCGCCGTTTTTCAAAGCACCAAATCCTTCCAAAATGCAATTAATAAGGCACATACCCATTTCATCAGCATCGCCATTATCGAACTCATCACGAAAAATTTGTTCGGCAACTTCATCAGGAGTTTCAAATTTAGCCTTACATTTATTGCTTACTCCTACAATAAAGTCCATAGTTTCTTCCGCGAAATGCTGAAAATATAACCAAATTATTAAGACAAAAATGATAAACTTTGTTATTTTTGAAATCCTACAGAACAGCTAACTACTATGCAAATAGAAGAAAACACCGCAATTGCCACAGCAAACTTCATATTTTTAATTTTTAGCGACCAGATTTTCAACCAATGTCTAATATATGGTCGGGCTTATATACCCTCATGGTGAGCGATCCTATTTTTTTTTATTTTGCTTGCGATTTGATTTGACACGCAAATATTATTTAATTGCAACTGTCATAATTCACTTTTTTTCTGTAAAACTAAGCTGAATATTCTTCTGTTGTGGAATCAAATTAAATATAGATAAAGAAAAACCAATGAAAAACAAAGCCTTTTGATTGTAGTTCTGTTGGCTTGTGAGCTTTTTTGTTGATGCTTTGAAAAACCTCCATGACTAATATTAGTGAGATACAAGTACATTATACGAAAAATATAGACTTTTGTCATAGAACGAAATAGATGCTCGCTAATTTTCTTCAATTTGAAGGAGGCTTTTTTGGAGCTTAAGTCCAGATTTTCCGGATCTATTTTCTGAACTTTGGGCTACATTTGTTGAGGTCAAAAAAAACTGTTTACTGAGGCACCTGCCAAACGACCATGCAAGTGTATAATATACTTCAAGGGGGGAAGGCATTTGCGTGAACGGTACAGACGACCAAAAAAGTAAGTTAAAATCCGTGAAGATTGGACGAAATGGCAATTGTCTTCTAAAGTTTTAATTTGCATGAGTCTTTGATTATATGGACCAAAACGCATAAACCTTCTTGCGATAAAGGTACAATAGGACATTTGGATTTGCATTTGGAAAAAAGCGAATTAGAATTTATGATCAAAGTTGACATCACGATGCTAGCGAACACGAAAAAGTGGGCACGGCAATTCCGTATGGCTGTATGTCTGTGCCTCGAACCACATCCTAAGCTACAGGAAGTAGTTTCTTCAAACTCGCTTCGTGATTCCCTATAGCTCCAAGACTAACGGTACCTGTCATACAGCCGTTATGCAAAATCATATTTATCTCGAAAACGAAGTTGAAGATTTTGTTAAAAGAAAATGAGTATACTATTATGGACATAGACTTCATTTTGGTCAAAACAAAATTTGGGAAAAACGTTATTAAATTTAATTTAGTTAAAGCTAGGTAATGGTTGAAAAAAAATGGTTATTTTTTGAACCATTTTTTTTATTTTTGATTTTCTGAGTTTCAATATTATAAATATTATTCTTCTTTCTTCTTCTTCTTCCTTGTTTCGGCGCTGTTATGATCTCGATGTCGAGGGGATCATAACTCTCCCACGTATCTGCTTCACACTAGTGATCCGCCTGTGGGGTTCGCCGGGTTGACCTCAGAAATCGGCGGCAAGCCTCCCGGTTTTGTATTGTTCCATTTCTGAGGCCAACTGAATGCTGGTGTTTTTGCATTTGTTTGTACCAGGAGTGTTTAGGCCTACCTTTCTTTTTATTCCGAATTGGAACGTTGTATGATATTGCCTTTTTGACGGGGTTCTCAGGATCTCTCCTTTGAACATGGCAATACCAACTGAGTCGGTCGTGTTCAATTTTTTGGGAAATGGTATTCTTAACATGAAGGCTTCCTCGGATCTTCGTACTTCTAATTCGATCAAGCTTTGTAACTCCTGCTGTCATACGAAGCATCTTCATCTCAGCTGCCGTTAGCTTACTCTCATACTTTTTGTACATTGTCCAACATTGTGAACCGTATGTGAGTGCTGGACGCACAACTGAAGTGTAGAGCTTTCCTTTCAGCTTAGGGGGCATTTTTCGGTCACAGAAGATAGCAGAATTTTCCTGCCACTTCATCCACCCTACGCTTACGCGATGATTGATATCGTCATCACAAGTAGCTTCGTTATTTATCATAGATCCCAGATATTTAAACTTTTCACACTTGGGAAGCACTACTCCATTCAAATAAATGTCTGGAATAGGCCTGTGTGGATCAGAAAATGGGCAGCATAGGTATTCTGTCTTTTTCGCGCTTATGCGGTACTCACTTCCTTCTAGAACATCCACCCATACGTCAAGTGCTCGTTGTAGGGATATCGGGTCTTCACTTATGATGGCTCCATTGTCAGCAAAGAATAACTGATGCACTTTTGGATCCGTCACTTTGCCTTCAAGCAGGTAATCAAGAACTGTAATAAAGAGCAGGGGACTCAAGACACTTCCCTGGTGTACACCTACTGTGATTTCGAATTCTTCGGTGACTCCAGCTGCGCATCTTACTTTAGTAACTGCTCCATCATACATGTCCATAATTATCCGCACATAGGTTTCTGGAACTCCTCGTTGCCTGAGGGCCACCCATATTAGATCTCGTGGTTGCCGATCGAATGCTTTTTCAAAATCAACCAATACGACATGCAAATCCTCCAAAGAATCCCGATGTTTTTCCATAATTATTCTTATACTCTGGATTGCATCCGTGGTTGACTTACCCCCGACAAACCCGCACTGGTCATCAGATAGCCTAATTATTTTTCGCAGTCGGCTACCCAAGACTCGCTCAACGATCTTCATGGTGTGTGACATCAGCTTAATCGAACGGTAATTACCACAGCTTCGAGTATCACCCTTTCCTTTATAAATTGGAAGAAGGTAACTTTCCCTCCATTCATTAGGCATGCGATCACCTCGTATAAGTTTGGAGACAAGAATCATGAGCCATCTAAACCCGATGTCTCCCATCTTTTTCCAAAACTCTGAGGGTATTTCGTCTGGGCCAACAGCTTTTCCCTTTTTGGAGTATTTTACCGCCTCACTAACTTCTTCGACTGTGACGTCGGATACTTCGCTTAAGTTAGGTGAAGCTATTGGAAAGTACAGCCTTGGAAATTGTTCGTTTAGAAGTCCGTCACAATACTGTCGCCACCTGTGAAGAATTTCGTTGTCTTCCACAAGAAGTTGGCCTTGAGCATTGTTAATGAACTTTGGCGAACAAATCTCCTGGGCATTTCTTCTTCTTTGAGCGGCTATTTTGAAGATAGTTGGGCCCTTATTCGTGTTTTGCCGTAGCTCTTGAATAGCACCAGCTGTCGGGGTAGAAATTTCATCCAGCTCCCGATACAGGTTTTCTGTATTCTTTGCTTGAATTTGGGCGCACTTCTTCCTCGCTTCTTTCTTGCAGTTTCTATATTCCACTTCGAGGCGTGACTTTTGCTCTGTATCATTAGAGGGGCACTTCGACCAAGCCTTGAAAGCCATTTTCTTTTTACTTATAACTGATTTAGCTTCATCATTCCACCACCATGTTTCTTTGCCTTGTTGGTTGTGTCCTTTTGAAACCCCTAACAGTGTTTTGGCTTTTTCTTTGCAAGTTCTCTGTAGGAGATCCCACATACTTTGTGCTGTACTCTCTTCATTTCGAACTATATCGGTGTTGTTATACAGAACGTTTTGCATATTCGAAATAAAAGCTTCGCCTTTTTCCTTATCCAGATTATACCATTTGATCTTCCCAAAAGTTTTTGTATGTTTGTTGTCGTTCACTGTCTCCATAAAAAATTCTGTCAGTAGGAGACGGTGTTGGTGGGCGATCGCTTCTCCTAGTATCACTTTGCAATCTTTTACCCGGGGTTTCATGAAACTAGATACCAAATGGTAATCAATCTGGGTTTCATTTCCACCACTGCTGTAAGTGACCAGGTGTCGGCTTTGTTTGACGAACATGGTATTTAGTACGATAAGACCGTATGTTTTGCACATGCTCAAGATGTCTTCACCAGAAGGGTTCCTGGTGCCGTATCCGAGGCCTCCATGGCAATCTTCATAGTCTTCGTTTGTCTTCCCGACATGTCCGTTCAAATCTCCGCCCACGAACAAAAACTCTTCCTTTGGGATGTCCTTAAGTAGATTGTGAAAGTCTAGCCAAAATGCATCTTTTTGCACCTGCTTACATCCAATTTGGGGAGCATATGCAGTGACAATATTCCACAACTTTCCTTTAATCACCAATTTAAGGGACATCAAACGGTCGCTGGGTTTCGAAATGGTCAATACGCTGCCTAATAGATGTTTTGCAAGGATGATTCCGATTCCGTTTTTACCCTTTTCCGTTCCATAGTAGAACATCTTATAGTTTTTTTTTTCCTCGTATCCAAGAAACGCGCCCTGTTTCCCGTGTTTCGCCATTTTGTTTCTTGAACACATAAGATGTCCACTCGCCTTCTTTTCATCATCTCTTCCAGCTCGAAGCTTCGACCTGTCATACTGCCAACGTTCCAACTCGCAACTCTCAGATTTTGTATAATCTGCGGCATTACTTTGCTAGCCCCCGGAATCCGTCTAGCTCTGACCCGAGCATTGCTGCTCGGTCCAGGATCAGTACCATGTGTAACAATGGTAGTGCCTGGCGGGGTAGTGTCATTTCTAACGAGTATTTCCATAATGCTTGAATTCACAAAATTATCGAGTATCGACGTGTGCATGCTCCAGTTTTGTATTTGATCTCTCTTTTACGGCACCGGTGATCTCCAGTCGTGCCAACCCAGGGACTAGCATGCACACTTTTGGGAAAGTTTATAGGTGTTACGTGTCGCTAGGTTCACCTTGCTGTTTGTGGCCTAGATGTATTTACTCCTTTAGTCGCCTTTTACGACAAGCGGGGTGGCGCTGCAGGAATATTCTAACCCGTCCCTGCACAGGGAATAAATATTATTGTGTATTCAAATTTTCAATTTTGTTTTTATTTTTAAAAAAATGTTCAAATTTTTTTTTTGAAAATACAATATTTCGAAAAAGTTTCTTAACAGAATCTACAAGATATGAGAAAAAAGGAATTATTTTACCTAAAAATAAAGCTACCCTAATCGTATTTTTCTCGGAACGGTTCCGAGAATATTGCTAAATTTTTTTTCTTTCGGTTAATTCTTACGATCTATAATTTAATATGAAAATTTTTGATAACAATATATTAGGGGTATTCCCGATTTGGTGCAACGAGCCTAGTAAAAATGCGAAATTTTATTATTATTAGTAGACCGTGAACGCACTTTTTTTCACCTGTTTGCAACACTGAAGTAAATGTCAAAATGAGTTTGGCATTTGTTTTTTGTTTTGAAAATTTAATTTTTATAAGAATTGAAGTTTGTTCAAGTTTGTTAAGGATGCCAAAAAAAAAAAAAAACAGTAAAAGATAATATCACAGAATTTTTAATAGAAGATGCTGCAGATAAAATTATGTGGATCGAAGGTATCAAATAAAATTCAGGCCGAAAATCATGAAAAAGCTACATACATAGATGCATGTATATTTTATTTTCAGAAAATGGGTTTTCCCTCCGGCGGCGCTTCTTTTTTTATTTTAGGTCTATTTTATTTAATAAAATAAAAAGAACAATAAAATATTTCTTTCGGCTTCCAAAGACTTTTAAATTTTAAAAGCTAGTGGCTCTTGCTGAGCTGTCAAAAATGCGACTTTAAATCTTACACCGTTGTATTTTACTGTTGCAATAGGTTTCGGGTATAGCTAAAGTGCGACGCTATTGCAAAATTGCACTTCGTGTATTTTGTTGTTGTAGTGTTGTAAGATCTTACACTTTTGCATTTTTACAATGATACTAGACCTGTTGCATTAGATCGTGAATACCCCTATTACTGACACTACCTACCATAGAACAATTTTTTCGAATTTTGAATTTCTCATTATCGGCATAACGGATTTTAATGAAATTTTTTATAAAGAAGCTCCTAAAAAATATAAAGAACATTGCATTTGAAAACTTTAAGTAAAATTTTTTTTTTTTAATTTTTGAAAAAAAGTCATTTTTATAACGGGTCTTCTTTTATTAAAACGGAGGCTTACAAAACAATCTATATATACATATGTATGTATTCTTATTCCTTTTCAAACAATTATAATAATTTTCAGAATAATGAAAATAAGAAGATTTAAAAAGAATACTTAGAGCTACATAGGTATAAAGTATAATAATAATTTATATACACTGAAAAAATGTTTGTACATTCTTTTTATGAATGGCGATCATTCAGCCAAAATCATTAATTTTCAAAGAATATTCATACGAATAATGCACGAATTCATAAAAATTATTTTTTGTTTTGTGACCAAGTCATGATTTTTATGAAAAACCATTCACAAAATCCAAAGCAATAGAATTGTTATTGGAAAATCAACGTATGATATTTTACATTTGAAATATGAACAATTCATACAAAATTTAATATGAAGCTGAATGAAGGATTACTTAAAATATATGTAACATATCATTCAATGCATGAAACCACATTCATAAGCATGAGTAACGGACATCTTAAAAAAATTACTTTAAATGCTTGAATCCATTCAAAATTGAAATTGGGAATAACTTTTCTTAGTTGATCAACCAACCTAAAAAAAATGTCAAAACTCACAAAATTAAAGAAATATAAATGACGGAATTTTTGTTGATAAGGCTTCCCAAAATAATGCCAAATATGTTTTCGTGTTGTTCGTTCAATCACAACTAATAAGGTACCTACTCGTACATGTTGCAATTATTACTTTCGGCATCGTTAATGAATTGATTTGGGTGCGCCTAAAAACTTGAAAAGAACATGAGTGCAATATTAGCCTGCAATTTTATAGAAATTGAGTTCGTTACGAAAATTGAATCTGTATCTACTGACCAACATTTTTGTGTTCAAATTTTATACATTTTCGGCTTCATGCAATTTTTTACTTAGGCCAAACACGAAACAAATTTAAAGCTTGAGTGAAAGAGTTTCTTTTTTCTGCTCTTCAGAAAATAATAAAAAATGCAATAGTGGTATTGCACTCACGGCCTCATATTATATATGCCTATTTATCAAAAGGAACACTATTTTTTGACGTAAGTTAGTCCGATCTTGTTCAAACACGATTTTTTTTTTTGAAGTAAAACTTTTTTTCCAGCGTTGGGGGTAAACAATTTTCTATGGAGTTGTCAGTGACATGTCAAAACGACACGCTACAGCTACATGGTTTTTACAATTATTGTTCGAACTTTGTTAGAGCATATTTACAACACTTTAAAAACACACTTTATCGCCGAAAAAGAATGTTCTTTTAATACAAGAACCAACAAAGCAATTAAAAACATAATTTCATTAAAATATCAGTTAATAAAAGCTTTTTTTCAATGAATTATGTGGCCGAACAATTTCTCGATCGTTTGTACAAAAAAACACAAACAAATATATATTTTTCATAGTTTTATTTATTTCAAACATTAAACACTTTAACCTTAGTAATACTGAATAATTATATGCTATTTAACTTGAAAACTAAACACTAAAATTTACAAAATACTTTAAGCAAAATATAAAAAAAACACTTGTAAATAAACTATCTGCTTTAGTCCTTTCTGTTGTATATAGCATTGCCATATACGAAGAATTTAAAATTCGGTGTCAAAATTAAATTAGCGTTGCCTACAATTTTAAAATCCTTGGGCATTCAATTTTTAGTTGCACAACAGTTTGGTTGCTTATACAAAACAGATGCACTATTTGGTTGAATGTCCGCGCAGGCGTATATAATTATATGTTACACAAAATAGCGAACTTATGTTAGGCCATCGTTTGTGTCAAAAGACAAACTTTTTAGTTGCTCGAACCAAGCAGTTGCGCAACTAAAAATTGAATGTGCGCACCTAACCTAAATGAAATTAATAAATGATGTAAGAACAGTCGCGCACATTAAATTTTTAGTTGCACATCTGTTTGGTTGCTGAAATGAAACATAAAGCCCAGTACGCAGAGACAAGACCAATTTTATCTCTCCAATTTTAATCTCTCCAAATCTCGCCCAAAAGTTTGAATTTGGAGAGATAAAATCTAATAAAATGTGTTTTGTAGTGTATCTCTGGAACGGGTTGCCTTACAAAAGTCGTTCATACCTTTTTGGAATCTCCTCTTGATGCTTTCATGAGAAGAGTCAGCTCCTTTTACATAAAACCAGTTTTGACAAAAATCACTTTCAGAAATACGGAATTGAATTGAATTGAATTTTATTGAGACTTTTAATTATTCGGTTACAATGATATTCTTATTCCAATTCTAACGATAGCTTAAGGTAGACTCGTAGACTAAAGTGGCTATAATGTATTGCCTTCTTTTTCGATTACGTGTTATGAACAGCCTCATGGCGGTCAATTGGTATATAATATGTATTATAGTGTTGAACTGCTCTTGCTCATGAGCATATATATCTTTAGCTTGTGACGATTGTCACCAATACATACAATTCTTAACCTAACTTACAAACTAACATACAAACGATTACAAACGATAATGCATCTGAGCATTGTATAGGTAGATTACCTTACATTTTATGTGTTGTATTTTCTTTTTTATCTTTTTTTTTTTTTTTTTTTTTAAATAGAGCGATCGATAGCGCACTATGCAAATTGAATACAATTGTAATTATGTATATAATAGAGAAATTATCACATATCGGTTATAATAATGTCACTTAGTTTTGCGTGTTAAAACTTGAAGTTTGTAAAGGTCTTGGTCTTTAGGAACCACGTCCGTGTTCGGGTTGCGTTGTGGGGCTTCGGCCAGGATGGCCTTCTTGTTGCTGGGGCTAGCCCTGAGAAGTCAATAGATTTGAATCCTGTTGCGGCTTGGGTTCTGAGCCTCCGTACTCTCGGTGGATTGCCCAGATGAGTTTGGTGTGCAACCAGTTTTTAAAAACTTGGTTCTCAGTTTTGGTGACGTAGTTAGTGCACCCGGTTTAGTAGTATCTTCAGTCCCAGGCCCAGGATTGAAGTTTGGTTGCTGTTCGGCAGACTAATGCCCGCAGAACTGTAGTTGCGGATTTTTTTGAGCAGGTTCGCTTCCTGCTGGAAATGAGCCATGACGTGTCGGCGTCATCGATTTCTGTGTTGTATAAAACACTTGTAACCTCCCTGTTCAAGAAGCTGAACACACCCGAAGAAAAATCAAAAAAGAGGCTGGGTGCGACCCACACTGATAACTTCCCATTGTGGTAAGAAAACCTTGAGTAGAATTTTACATCTTTTTCATGGACAAAAAGATAAAAACATATTGTGACGTTTTCTTCAATTTTACCATAGCTATTAATGGAATTTGAATATGTGGGACTTGGGTACAACTGAACAACCTTATTCATATACGTATGTACAGTAGGTACATACATTCTTCTAAAAACTAAGTTGATAATAAAATTATAAAATTATGTATTATATTATAGAAATTACTTTATTATTTCGGTTCCAAACATTTTAATTGAAAAAAAATTTAAAAACGAAATATTCAAATATAAAAGATATGGTTTGGTTATTGATGGAAGGGTACTTACAAAATATATCCGCTCTAAAACTAGATATACATATGTTAAATATAAACCATTTGTTAGAAATTGTATTTTGTATAAAATAAAATAATGGCAAAGTCAATATCGTTGCTCGTTCTCAAGATATTCTAGTCGAAAAACAAATATTACCACTTTTTAGTAGATTTTTTTTATATTTTTGTTAAAACTGTCCATTCTTGTCAAAATTTAACCATATGTTAATAATTGTATTATGTCGATACCTTCCCGTAAGAATGTACTAAGCGACACTTTTTTCGAAAATGACTTTTTGATGAGGAAATATACTATGTGTAAAGGGCCACGTTTTGGCCTGCGTTTCGCCAACCTATTATGCATGAAAAGGAAACTAGAGTAAAAATAAAAAAAATTATCAACTGCCATGTTTTCTCATTAAGAAAATGTTGCCCCTGAAATTTTTACTATCCGCCAAAAAAATTATGCTAAGCGACATTAAAAAAGATCTCATTGTCGTGAGCAACAAAAAATTTTGCTAGATGTCACTTAGTTTAAACAAAATTGTCTCTTAGCACACTATGATTCAACTAGAACTTTCTTCGTTTTTTTCGTTTCCTGAACAATTTTAGAAATGTCGCTTAGTAAACATTCTTACGGGAAGTTATCGATGTATAAAACAATACTTTAGAAGGCACTATCGGTGTTCATTCCCAAGAAATTCGACTTGAAATACAATTTTAACTAGTTTTCACTAGAATTTTTAATAGTCTTTTTTATTTAAAAAAAAAAACTATTAATTCAATATTTGTCAACATTTTACCAATTGTACAAAATTATACTATGTATAAAATAAACTAAATTAGAAGTCAATATCACTACTAGTTCTCGAGAAATTTGAGTCGAAAAAAAATTTTTACCAATTTTCAATAGAATTTTATATAGTTTTTTATTTTTTGTAAAAAAACTGTAAACTGATTTTTTTTGAAATTTTCACCAATTGTCAAACACATTATTTTTCGTAAAATAAAATTATTTTGAGTTTCAAATTGTTTTCCGTTCTTAGAATATCTGGGTTATGAAATTATTTTTTTCAGTTTTTTTTATTTAAAAAAATAACGGTATGTTCATTTTTTTCCAAATTCATACCAAATCTGTATGACCTTATAATGAGTACATTAAATTTTATTTGAAATCAATAGCATTATTTTTTCGTGAGATATTTGAAACTAACCAAAATTTTGACTTTTTTTTTAAACCGTTATAGTGAAAAAACTACTCATTGAATTTTAATAAACGCCCTTTCAGCCTCTTTCGAAGTTATTATCTATTAAACGAAATTTATTTGAAGTCGATATCTTTACTCGTTCTTGAGATATCGATGTCGAAAAATGGTACGAGAACGTACGGACGTACGAACGTACGAACGTACGAACGTACGAACGTACGAACGTACGAACGTACGAACGTACGAACGTACGAACGTACGAACGTACGAACGTACGTACACACACACACACAGACATCTCTCTAAAAATGATTGATATAGCCTCTAGGGACCTTGAAACGTCGAGAAATGTCAAAAATTCCAATTTGACAAATCGGACCGATTACAATAACTCCCTATGGGAAGTTAAAAATTAATCGCCAGAGGGCAGCAGGAAGTAAAGAAAAAGGAGGTTAACACGTGGCTGGGGAGAAACGATTCAGAGAAATAAAAGATTAAAAAGATACTTCGTTTTATTATTGAATTTAAGATTGTGTTTTAAAGCTCAGAAGTGGGATTCTTCTAATCCACTACCCTGAAATGTTTAATTTAAATAAACTTAAGCTCGCTGAGCTCCGACAATTGCGTGAAGAATTAAATATTTCAACGAGTGGCACCAAGGCCAGACTGGTGAACAGAATCAGTCTGCACCGAGAAAAAGCAGACAATAATTCTCAAGTGCAGGAACTCTCGAGCAAAGTGATTGCACTGGAGCAGGCGCTTGCGAATTTCACGTCGAAGGAAGCATCTTCGCAGGCTGAAATGTTCCGGTCAATTGATGAACAATCACCGCAGTTTGCATCGTCTCCAAAGACAACTGATGCAATGAGACCAAGTCAACGAGACGACAATGTTGTGCCGTTTTTCACAACGGCGCCGTCTGGCTATTCTGTTGCAACAACTGCCCCGGTGATGTGTTCAATGATTCATCGAGGTCCTGCCCAGATGCATCCTACATCTACTGTTGCATTCTCATCTGCAACCCGTCCAACAGTAAGTATGCCTCCGCCTAGTGCATGCTTTTCCAAAGCACAGTAAACTGTTCACCATTCTCACCCTTTTCATGTGCCACAAACTGCTGCTCCGAGGGAATATTACAATAACCCATATGCTGCACCGATGGAGAACGTCAATATTCCATTCAATGCTGCGTCGAGGGAGCATCAAAATATCCCTTACTCTGCTGCACCGAGAGAAAACGTAAATTTCTCAAATTATGCTGCAACGAGAGAACGCGATTATATTCGTTACGACCCATTTAATTTGGCACCGATGGATTATCCAAATGTCAACCGATTTGAACCTCCAAGACCATCCTCGTACTACTCACCTCATATTAGTTTAGTTTAGTTTATTTCATCAATTCGAGAACAATGCTCTTACAGACTACTTATACATATATACAGACAGAGTATAACTATAGTAATAAATAAATAAAAATAATATAATAATAATAAAATTATAACAAAATCATACCCCAAATCTGAAAACAAAAAGTATTCGAGCTTTAAAAACTTCTCTGCTACAATCTTGAAAAAAATCAATGTTAGTAATGTTAGAGACTGTATTTGCCTGTCTTAAGCATCGCGATACAGGTTCATTAAAACCATAGTTTACTCTATGATGGGGAATAGAAAAAATATTGAATGTCCTGAATGCATAAAATGGGCAATTAAGTCCGACCATGCTCAATAGACTAGAACAATTAATTTTACAGCTAAGGATATCTCTCACAAACATTATTTCATAACATTTACGACGAGTTTCAAGGCTTTCTAAGCCAAATAATAAGCAACGAGTATCATACGAAGGACGAGGAATGTTCCAATGTAACATATAAAACAAACATCTAGTGAAACGTTTTTGTAGTTTTTCGACTCTTATGGAATGTGTTGTATAGTATGGATTCCATATAATGCAACAATATTCTAACATGGATCTAACATAGGAAAGATAAAGACACTTTAACGTAAACGGGTCATTGAATTCTTTAGAGTTTCTCATAATGAATCCTAGCATCATGCTTGATTTTGAAACAATATAATCGATATGAGAGTTAAAGGAGAACTTGTAATCAAATATTACTCCTAGATCTTTTTTCTCAACTATTTTAGAAAGAGCTTCATCATTCAATGTATACTCAAAACATATAGGAGAAGTACAACGACTGAAAGTTAAACTTTGACACTTAGATACATTTAAATGGAGATTATTTCTTCTACACCAATCAGAAAGATTACGCAGATCACTTTGGATTTTTTCACAGTCAGACGTGTTTTTGACGGCCATAAATAATTTTAAATCATCAGCAAACATTAAACATTGAGAATAAACAAAAACATCGGGAATATCATTCACAAGTAGAAGGAAAAGCAGAGGACCCAAATGACTTCCTTGGGGGACACCTGATGTGGCATTTATAGCTTTTGAGACAGAATTTTCAATACGTACGAATTGCTTGCGATCAGACAAATAGGATTGAATCCAGTTCAATATATTAGAATGAAATCCATAGCATTTTAACTTGTGTATTAGTATTTGATGATCAACTCTATCGAACGCCTTTGCAAAATCGGTATAAATAACTTCACATTGCAACCCATTTTCTAAAGTCGAGAGAACAAAATTTGAAAAAATTGCGAGATTTGTAGCAGTAGATTTACCACTGACAAAGCCGTGTTGTACTGGTGAAATTATTTCTTTTAATAAATACGATAACTTTTTATAAACCAATTTTTCAAAAAGCTTAGGAATAGTTGAAATTTTACAAATCGGTCGATAATTAGGAATTAGGTTTACAAATGGCATTCACGAGCTGGGATCAATTTGCATATCAGTTACAGGAAGATTTTCCTGACTATACGAATGATGCCGATGTACATCTTGATATGGCAAACTCGTTCCGAAAACCGAATCAGAGTCCAGAGCATTTTTACTATGAAATGGTGGGAGTTGGCCGCAAATTTGGACTGAAGGACAATGCAATCGCTACCTATATCATCAGGGGGTTGAAAGACAGCAAAATGCAACTTGCTTTGTCCGGACACCATTTTCCATCGTTGTTGGATCTTCAGAAGTCTATTCGAGCATACGACTTAAAAGAAGTTACTCCAACTGTAAAAGTTGATAATCCAGTGCGTAAAATAACTTCTGAAAAACCACAAGATAACAACACGTCACGAACAACAAAGTTTAGTCTGCGATGCTACAATTGCAATGAAGTAGGTCATCGTTCGATTGAGTGCAAAAAGCCGCAAAAGAGAGACCGCTGCACCAAGTGTCATCGTCCTGGACATGTAGCGACTGCTTGTGACCAGTCAACAAAAGCCAACGTCAACAAAATCCAACTCGTACACGAAGAATCTGCTCCAGAGATTATCACCAAAAAGATTATTCTCAACAATAACCACGAGATAAATGCTCTTGTCGACCCTGGCAGCGTTTGTTCACTCATCACCAGGTCGAGAGCCGAAACGGTTTCCAGTATTCAACCCAGTGCCGATAAAATCTTGAAGGGATTCGCTGGAGGTGAGTTTACATGTAAATATAAAATTTGTTGTAAATTGAAGTTGGATACTCACGAGTTTGATGCGGAGTTGCATGTGGTAGATGACGATTTACTCGAACATGATGTTCTTCTTGGCACCGACATCCTTTGCCAAAATAACAACAAAATTGTTATCGAGAAAGGAAATTGCCGAATTGAACGTTCGGAAGCAAACGTTTGTTCCGAGTTAAATGAAATTCAACACGAACAGCTAAATAAAATTTTGACAGATTTCTCAATGTGTTTTGCTAATTCGATTGCTGAGTTAGGGAGATGTAATTTCATGAAAATGAAAATCGAGTTAACATCAGACGTCCCTTTCCAGCTACGACCATATCGAATTCTAGTTGGAGCATCGAAGCGCTGACCGAATGCGACACGTCGACGCACTCAGCCGTGCACCAATCAACGAAGCAAAAGAACCTGAAATTGTTCGAAGCAGCATAATGAAAATCGAGATTAATAATAATGACTTCATAAATACGATGCAGATGATTGACCCGAAAATAGCAGATATTGTCAAGATCCTTAAAAATAAAATATCTTCAGATCATCGAGAGCAGTTTTCGAAGGACTACGTTGTAGTGAAGAACCGATTGTACAGACGAATAGGAGACCATAACAAGTTGGTGATTCCAAAGGCCATTCGCTGGCGTATAGTGATGTACGCACATGATGGCAACGGCCACTTTGGACTGGAAAAGACTATGCAACGGATCCAAAAACATTTTTGGTTCTCTAAGATGAAGAAGTACGTGAAGGAGTATCTTGCTGCCTGCATTAACTGCCAGTATAACAAATGTACCGGTGGAAAAACTCCTGGTGAGCTATACGCTTATGATACTGACCCAATTCCTTTTCGTACTCTCCATATCGATCATCTTGGACCGTTTATCCGAAGCCGTAGAGGAAACCAGTACATCGTCGCCATCTCAGATGCCTTTACGAAATATCTCATTGTTAAACCTGTTCGTACGATGAAGACGCAACCTGTTATAAGAATATTGAACGAGTTACGATCCTATTTTGGAACACCACTGAAATTCATATCAGATCGAGGTACGAGCTTCACATCGAAAACTTTTGCGCATTACTGTCAATCACATGGCATACAACATGTAAAGAACGCTGTTAGAACTCCGAGAGCAAATGGCCAGGTTAAGCGCGCCAATAGAACTATCTTGTCATTTCTTCGGACCGTGGTAGAAGAAGACCAAGATTGGGATTTGGAAGTGGAAAACCTTCAGTGGACTGTCAACACTCAAATCAATTCAAAAACCGGATTCTCACCTAACCAGCTGTAATAAATAAATAAATAAATAAATAAATGCATTAGAAAATATTCAAAAATGCAAAGATACCTGGAAGATACGTTATGATAGCAAACATTCCAAGCCTCAGAAATTCAACGAAGATGACATCGTACTCATCGAAAACGAACCTCAGTCGACTGGTGTATCAAGAAAACTTGAGCCTAAATACAAGGGGCCATACATCGTGGCACGCGTTTTGGACCATGACAGGTATGTCATTCAGGATATTCCTGGTATGCAGAGATCGACGAAACCTTTCAACTCAGTATTCACCGCGGAGAAAATGAGACCATTCTGTCTGACTGCACCACATCTAGATGGCATTGATGTTGATGACAGCGAGACGGATGATGAAACCGAGGACGGTGAAGGGTCAGGAGAGGCCGAACTGTAACCTCCCTGTTCAAAAAGCTGAACACACCCGAAGAAAAATCAAAAAATTAATCGCCAGAGGGCAGCAGGAAGTAAAGAAAAAGGAGGTTAACACGTGGCTGGGGAGAAACGATTCAGAGAAATAAAAGATTAAAAAGATACTTCGTTTTATTATTGAATTTAAGATTGTGTTTTAAACACTGTTGGTTAATGCATGGCGTTGGTGGGTTGCATCAAGCTTCTCCTTTCCGGGTCCTCCTCCACAATTCAGAATTCTTCCACTAGAACTTTTGGCCCTTTAAATTAAAGTGATCTTATTTTTTCAGGGTAATCACTGCGCCATCCGGCGTTGGAACTATTTTAGGGTGTTAAGGAAGTTCGCTCTTGATGAAAGCGAATAATATTTGTTACGGCTGCCTCGTTGGCTAAAGGACTGAGCGCTGACGTGCGGCAGCAAAGCGCGTCGCAGGCGCAGAAGTTGTACCTGAAAGAGAAAAAAAGAAGTGATTAAAAATGATCAAGGAATCAAAGAAAAATACTTACGATACTTAATGCTCGCTGCCGAGCTGAAGTTGGACATCATCCCCTTGACGTATGTTGTTTTGTCGGCAGCAGAGGCGTCGCTGGCGCTAAAATTTGAAGCTGGAAATAAAGATAATAAATGTTATTTTCGTTATCTGAAACGGATGGCACAAATATTAGAGGATTAGGTAGATACTTACCGATATTTTTCTTGCTGCCATGCGAGAGGTCACCGCCGCCATCACCACCGTCCTCATCTTCACTGCTGGTCATTATCAGCAGGGAGAGGTACATAATCTGAAAGGAAAACAAACAATATAGCAAAATAATAAATAAAATTGAATAAAATAAATCTGAAAATATGAAAATTGAAATATTACATGAAACTTACCAGAATTGTTTTTTTTGTGGCGATGTCGTCGTCCTCCGCTTACTTGGTGGTGGGTCCTGGGTTCCTCAATGGCCGACTCTAAATAGTAAAAGGAAATAGTATAGTAAAAAGATGAATGAACGTAAAAAGAAGGAAGTGGAAAGAATTCCTGGAATGTGGATGTCAAGTGGCTGGAAGTGGTTATCTAGAGTGGAATTTAAATTATAAATTAGTAAGGGTAGGCGTACACTAAATTTTATGTAAGTTCTTACGTATTGAAGTTGCGCGGTGGTTCATTTTTGTGATGATTGATGACCATCGTAATTAAATTGAAACAAATTAGTTTTTTTGTGTAAATGCGAATTTTATTATGTCTTTCTTTTGAAACAAACTTAAATACTAGCTA
Source organism: Philhelius festivus (assembly GCA_963931855.1). Lineage (NCBI taxonomy): Eukaryota > Metazoa > Arthropoda > Insecta > Diptera > Syrphidae > Philhelius > Philhelius festivus. The sequence continues at coordinate 60,677,819 of OZ007557.1, forward strand.
TAACTACAATAAAAAGTTCAAAGATAAGAGAAAATACAAAATAAAGGTCAATAATATGGGGCATAGAACAAAAAAAAAAATAATGTTTACATTGTAATTCCTATATTAGATATCTGAAACGAACTCTAATTAGGGTAGTGAAATTGCCGACGGCAAATTGCATGACATTTGCTCGTCAACGAACAAACACAACAAGAAAGAAAGCAATACTTGTAGCCAGGCTAATAGCTGAGTTTGACAAGTGCCTCGGCTAAAAATGGCCGAGTGCATGACGATGCATTTTACGGACGAATGCTTCGAGAACAATCAAGCTGAGGTTAGAGTGAGGTTTTATGTAAATGAAGAGGACATTTGAAGTTCAACCGTGTCAGTAAGCAGGTGCTAAAAACATTTTATAGATTTTGAAAAAAAAAGGTGTTCAGTAGAGTGCGGTATAAATATAATTATATATATATGTACGTATACACGAGAAATCATAGACTAGAAGTCAAAGCCGCGAATTTAATTTTTTTGTAAGTTCTAGTGATACTTTTTTATGAAAGGGTGAGTTTTTTTTTTTGCATTTGTTTTGTGAAAGAAAATTTTTTTTTGTGCGCAAGTAAATACGAAGGAACTAATGCCCTACGTTTTTTTTTACTTTTGCTACGCTCCAGGGTGATTTTGGCTGGAGGAAAAAAAAAAATATTGTGGAATCATCTGTGGCCATTGCCAGAACCGGCACAGGGAAAGGTTGAGCGTAAGCCCGTGATTCTCCGGGTGCCAAGTAAGACAGTGATAGTTAAAAGTATTAGGGATGTTAGGTATTCATCGTCAATTAACGAATTTCAGCGGGAGCCGAAGAGGCGTCACCCCTTTCCTTTTATTGGAAACTTGCAGACCCTTTCATTTTTTTTGGAAGCTTGCAGACCCTTTCATTTTTTTTGGAAACTTGCAGACCTTTCCTTTTATTGGAAACTTGCAGACCTTTCCTATCTTTTTTTGGAAACTTGCGGATCCTTTTCCGTAATCTTGCGGACCTCTCGGTAACATTGCGGACCCTTCCGCAACCGACCCATAACATTTTTTTAACCGTGCGGAACTTGCGGTAAACCGTTCCGTAACCTCGCCGAACTGTCCTTAACCGGCCAGAATAAGGGGTTATCGCTAAAGCTAAGACGAGAGGAGATAAGGAACAAGACTCAAGACCGAAGTTGCAGAGTTCCGGAACATTTTTTATTATTTTTGTTGTCAATTGATATATAAGCATAATTGTGAACCTTTATTCAGGCTATCATAGGCAAAATTCTATAAATTAGGGAATCAAGTTCCGTGAATGTTGAGACCAATTTTAAATTTTTTTGATAATTTCTAAGTGCCGCCACCAAAAGAGTTTGGGAAATCTAACACCGGCGATTTTGATAAGACTCCGCGGTGGGATTCTGTCCGGGTCTCGTTCGCGGGCTGCAAGATTTTGCCCCTTTTAGAATCGCTATAAATAGAGCTCTATATATAGGAAGGCAAAAGGGTTTGGCGTTTGATTTTTTTTTATAGCGGGCGTGTACTGACACGCATAGCACATAGTTGCGAGACCGTGGGGAGGGTTTCCGCCGAGGAAAACCGGTGATTCTTCCAGGTTTTTTTGTCGTGCATGGTACGTGCATACTTTTAGTCATACAATTTGTGTAAATTTTTGATCTTGAATGTTTCTTTTTATATAAAGGTTGATCAACTTGTAATTTCCAATATTCATGTTATGTATATCGTTTCGGCATAAGAATAATTATCTAAATCTTCATTTAAATTTATATTGATTGCCAATGGTATAGGTTGGAAATTTTCTTGCTATCTTTTGGGATAAAATTTTACGAGTAATGAATAAAGGTTGAGAGAATATCGATGTATGATTCATTGAAAACCAAAATCTTGTTGTATTCTTTCTGTGATCGGGCCAATAGCTCGATGGCGGAGTAGGAAGTATTCCAAGGGGGTGAGAAGGGTAAGCGAAGGAGAGTGACGATAGGTATGCAGAAAATGGATGTGATGGTGGGCTAAAGGAGTCCAACTAAGGGGAATCCGCATTCGTGAGCGGCCTACCGGATTCCACGGAGGGGTGGGAATTATGAGGCCAAGCTGAAGCGACATCAACAGCATCGAGTGTGGTGAATCAAATTATATGGTGGTATCGCATTTTTTTTGTATAATAGCTTTCAGGCATGATCAATGTTTTGAAAAAGGAGTAGTGCGTCGGTGAGGGCAAGATCCCCCCCCACCAACCGGCGAGTCATAGCCGAGCCGAACAAGCATGCCGCGACCCTCACTGCGAACATCGTGCGTCTTTTCTCTTCTTCTCCCTATGTCGTGTTTCTTTCTTTTCAGGTTTCTTCACCTTATTCCTTCTTCTTTTTCTTTCTTCTTTCCTGTCACCGATCCTCCTCTCTATTTCACCTTCGCCCTACTTCTTTCCTGTCAACCTTTTCCCTTTCCTTCTTTTTAGTTCCGGCATAAGAAGAGGTGCTGTCATCACTACACCCGATTGACAGCGAGAAGAGGCAGCACGGCGCACAGTGCGTCGATTGTATGCAAGTAGTGGAAAAAATCTATTTTTCAAAATCAAGATAACTGTGATCAAAAATTGGTTGCTAAATGTAATAAATAGGGGATTTTACTCAATTTGAGGAATTTTCACGCCCCCTACCACGCCCATTTTTGGTAATAAATTGGTTACATGAAAACTTCTAGTACGATAGTGATTTTAATTATTAATATTCTGGTCGGTGAAGAAATTATGAGTTAAAATAGCGCAAATTTCGCCCACTGACACGCCCACTTTTGCTATAAAATTGATTTTTTTTTAAATTTTTCGTATGATATTGAAAAAATATACAAAATTAATGTGTTTGATAAGAAAAATTTATTTGAACAAAAATCCACCCACTGCCACGCCTACAATTGTAAAATGATTAGTTAGAAGCCAAACATTTAAAAAATTTGATGATTATTCGATATACAAAAGTTGTAATATTTTAAAGGTTAGTAGGAAAATATACATTTTTTCAAAGCACAACGACCACAGAATATATCGCATAAAAGATCTTGCAAAATATAATGGATGCTTTTATTGTTGACAAAAATAATTGTTCAAAAAAATTATAACAAAAAGAAAAACCGAAAAATAAAAAATTATTAAAAAAGATCACTATCCGAGTCTTCGAGTGTATAAGCGATTAAAGTGACAACGTTTATTTATTTCTGAGCAAGTTGTTGATGCGTGTCTTGCTAAGATTTTCTGATCTTCAGTTTCTAAATTGGATTGCATATTTAATTTTATATCCATAAACTGCAATACACCAGGTACTGGGGCTGTTGAGTTGGAAAACCAAACATCATAAAGCTCTCTGTTTGAACATATTCTGTAAAAAATGCTCGTAAACAAACACTTGTTGCAAGAAAAAGTGCAAGTTGTTGCAAAAAAAACTTACTTTTTTTAAAAGATATGATTGTTTTCTTTCTTTAAATAAGAACACTTTTTTCCCATATGGCACCACACAAAATATATGACTTATCAAAGTCAGTGCTTAACACGAAAAAAGAAGCTTTGAATTGGACTCTCAAAAAAAATTTAAATTTACATGTAAAAAAAAAATATGCAGTTAGAATAACTATATGTTCTCTCCTGATTGTGAGGATAGCGAAAAAAATATCGTATGTTCTTTTCTTTTCTTCAGTAAACGCTCTTTCAACCGGTAAGTACAAATCCTACAAATCACTATTTGTTATTTTGCTGATCTTCTGACGATCTCTGACAACAGAAAATTGAACTTTATCATAAATAAACTGTCGATTCATTCATTTAGACTTATTACCTTGAATTTGGCATACTTGCTTCACATTTTTGGCACATTTTTTTTTTTATTTTTTTCCACTAGTCGCCGCACTGTGCGGCGGCCAGCCCATCGTCATCTGGCACTGAGCCGCGTAGAAGACACCGTCATCCGTCTAAATGTCATATGCATTCCAGATGACGCCGAACGTCTTCTACCGATCCTAATCCTACTTTTAATTTTAAAAAAATCTATATTCTTTTTTCATATTTCGTCACTAGACGTATTAAAAACGGAAAAATTTTAATTTAAACCGTACCACGTTTTTATTTTTGGTTATGATAATTTATTTTTTGGGAAGTGCAGACGGACGACACGTCTGCACTCTCGGACACCTCAAAACCACCCTTCAGAAGTACGGTGGCTGTCAAAATTTGTCCCGCAAAATAATTCTTGCTGCATTCTTTTTTCTGTCAAAATTTAGTGGAGACATTTTGTACAGCAATGGACAAAAGTAAGTATGAATTTTGCGCGGAACTGCTCGGAAAAATATACAAGACAAAATTTGTCCCAGGAAAAAAAATTATGGGAGACAAAATTTTTCCCGATCTGCGTACTAGGCTTAATGGCTTATGTTTCATTTTAATATATATTTACCATATGTTTCATTTTACCAACCAAACAGAATTTACGCTCCAGGCCTAAGGAATTGCGGAACGATTTTATAACAACGAAAAGGTGACAGTGAATCATGTCTCGCTCTCGTTTCGTGTTTTCTTCACATTAGCAATCGGACATAATAAGGCCCCAGTTATAGCTTTCATTGAAATGCATCATTGGAACAAATCAGTGGAATGCTGACTTCATTTTTTTGACAAACCAGTTATAGCATTCAGTAAAAGATCTTGTCAGTGGCTGATTACAACAATTCTATGCATTTGAGGTTAGAGTTGATCACTGAAAGGAAAACTGACATTTGAGGACAGAAAGAGAATCGAACACATGCAGATTGTGTTCCATCTTAAAGAAACGAAAATCAGCTATTCATTGAGATTAATTTCTATCAGTGAAATAATAAAAGTGAATTCAAAAGAAAGTTCAAATCAGAATTTTGTATTTTATAGAGTGTACAAATTCTACTACTCATTGCCTTAATTTTGGTATCAATTTAAGCTATTGCAGTTTGTTTATTTGTCTTAAAAATGGGAATGAAATTTTTCAATGATAGCTATAACTGGAGCCTTATATAAACTTTTGTCTTTCGTTTTGAATTGGATTTCAATGTCAACATCTGACAAATTTAAGCGAAGATAAAAATGAACTAAGAAACGGCTAGTATTGTATTAGTGTCCTTTCACGATTTATGATGTGCGCCCAGCTAAGCAATGATGTGCATTAAAAAAGCGCCATGTGTACGTCATAAAAAGCGTTATCTGTTCGTCAAAGAAGCGGCATATGTGCGTCAAAAATAGCGCCATCCATTTTGCTCAATTTTGGTAACAAACAACTTAAATTCAAGAAATCGGCAGATAGACCAAACTGGTCATTCCAAAACTAATTTGTATCATTTGTATAATTGAAACAGTTTTGAGTTCCAATTTAAACTTCATAACTTATCTTGAAATTTACAATTCGAAGAATTATTTAAAAAAATGTATTTGGAAGTGGTTTTGACATCTTGCAATTAACAAGACTATACCTATACTAAAACTACTTTAAATTGATTTTTTTTATGTTTCCGAAAAGCATTGAGAGGAATCTTAGAGGCTTTGCTTTTGGGAAAAGAAGTCTTACTTCTAGCGCGCGTACGTCAGTACACACACATTTTTTTTTTAAACTCAATATTTTGAAAACCTCATGCTCATTTTTTTTTAAATGACATAAAAGTTTCTTAATATAATCTACAAGATGCGATGAAAAAACAATTATTTTACCTAAAAATAACAGTACCCACCATACAAATCTTAAAAAATGGTTTTTGAAAATCGTATTTTTCTCGAAAACGGTTCCGAGAATTCTGATAGATAGCATTTTTTTTCTTTCGCTTGGAAAATTCAATATCTCAAAAAACGAGTGTTTTTTAAATTATGCATTGTACATTATGTTAATATTAATAAATAATTAAGATCGGCCAATTGTTTTTAAGTAATATATATATGTTTTTAAATTTTTTTTTAACGTTTTACGTCTTACTCATTGTCCCACTGTTTGTACAACGCACGCACTTACGGAACTTAATAAAACAATTGTTTCCCAACCTTTGAAAACCTTTTATGAGTTACTTGGGTTTATTATACACAATCACACATTTCTTGATAAACAATTGAATCGGTCTATACAAGTTTACCTTGCCGACTATATTGCAGTAAATTAAGCTGTTCATTGTTGGTGCATTGTTTGAAGGGACTTAAGCCTTTTGCAAAATGCAGTCATGGCTTTAATTTTAAATGAAATACACAGGAATGAAAAAACCGGTATTTTCCAATATAAATTATATTTAATCCTTATTAATTAGCTATTCAACTTACTACATTTATTTTTTGTTTTTTTTTTTATTTCATTGATCTTATCAAATTGTGTGTTTTTAGCTATTTGCATCTAATGGTGTATTTGATAAATATATCGTGATGAACTCACCATCACCGAACACAATAATTGAACAGGCGTAAAATTTTAAGTTCGATTTACGAATACAAAGTAAAAATTAATACTATAATAAACCTAGTTTGTTCACCCCTATTTAATTGAACTCTATGTAACCCTACTTTTAACCGGATTTTTGTTAAACTCCCATCCCCTTGGCATTATGTGTTATCAAATTAAGTCTATCATTAGTATAAATAAGACATATCTATTGAACCTTATGTGAACCTATGAACCTATGAACTAATGTTAAAAGACCATGCAGTGAAAAATAAACGCGGATATAAGGTCCGTGGGTTTATTTCTTCTTTCTTCTTTTTTAAATGACAAAAACCTGTAAGGGTTTTAACTACCTGGAACTATACAATTACCTATATTTGTATGTGCGTTATTAACAAGTTTTTGTTTGAAAGGCCCGTATGTCATTGTGTATGGAATATGACATCGATCAATTGCCCGCGTCGTCGGTTTCTTACGGTCGGTGGCACGGAATCGAGTGGTCCAATTTTCAATAACTCTTCCGCATAGATCCGGCTGAATTTGAACGATGGCCTGTGTTATGTTCACCTTAAGGGCATCGGTCGATTGTGGTTTATTGTATTTTATAGACCTTCGACTTCTGGAAACCCCACAAGAAAAAATCTAGCGGATGACCTTGGTGGCTAATTCACATCACCTCTGCCAGAGACAACTTTACCCTCAAATCGTTCATGCAGAATGTCAAACATGATGTTCGATTTGTGACACCGCCCTGTAGGAACCACATATGCGTTGTCTAGGTCCATATGGTTCAATTTGGGCCATAATAAATTGGTTATCATCATTCAGTAGCGCTCGCAATAGACGCCCCACCAACGTCGTTTTCGTAAAAAATACGGGCCACTGACGGCGCCAGGCCAGGCCACACCATCTGGTAACGTTTTGAGAATCCATTATCATCTGGGGAACTTCGTGTGATGGGTTGGTGGCGTCCCATATTCGGCAATTCTGCTTGTTAACACAACCATCCATTCAAAAATGCGCCTCGTCAATAAGGGTGATTTTTCAACAAGATTCGGGGCCCTCTGCCAAACGCTCCGAGCCCCAGCCAGCGAACAAAAGGTGTTATCTATAATCATGAACTTTGAGCTCCTTGGTCAGTTGGATCTTGTACAGGTCTAAGCCAAAGTCTCGATGCGGAATTCGCCAAGTTGAAGTCAGTTGGGAGACGATTCCATGTGCACGGCGAGCAATCGACTACCTCTGGTTCCGCTATACACTTTCACTGACCGCCGTGATGTTCTCGGTCGATTTTGCGTCCCGTACGAATATTGGTTAGGTAATTATCAAACCGGTCGTATTAAATTTGGCCACCAAACATTGAAGAGCGGACTCTGAAGGGCCACCACGTCTACCGTAAAATGGTCGCAACTCGTGCATCGTTTGCACTAATGAACACTCATTTTGATTAAAAAGTCTTATCATTTGGACGTGCTGTTCAATTATGTAACAGCCATGATGATTTGCCATCAGTAACTGAAAACTGAATAATAAATAATAGATATGACAGATGTCACCAAAACAACATGGCCGCCCTAGGCATCCATATTCAACACACGTCAATTGAAAAGCCCTTTATACAACCATGGTGAACAAATTGATAAAAACGGTTGTCTTGGTTGTCTGTCCCTGTTGTCCGGTTGAAGAGGTTGGAATGGTGGAATTTATTTTGCCGAGTTCGCATCAAATTTTGAAATAGAAAAATGCATTTATTTTTAGGGTGAAAACACATACATTACATATGTAGTCTAATTGTCAAAAATTTGTATTGAAAAACCAAAATTGGGATGATTAGGATTTAAAATTTCTAAAATTCACAAACAAACTATATTCATGGTTTCAAAATGAAAGAAAAGTGGATTTTATTTGACTCACTCTTAAATATAGGCTTGGTAGATAGATAATTTAAGCTTAAAACTGTTTATGGGTACATTTTATTTGTTTCATAAAAAGAAAAACAGGCACCCTATTTGGACTTAAATATTTTATGAGAATTAGCTTTGAAACACAAGAAAACATTATAGCCTGTCTCACACTCATTTCCGCCAGTTTCGAGCTGACATTTTTCCATAGTTGCTTCTCCTTCTTCATCATTGACATATGATTTAAAAATTGCAAATGCTTCTGGATTGCTGTTTTTCAAAGCACCAAATTCTCCCAAAATGCAATTAATGTGGCACATACCCATTTTATCAACATTGCCATTATCGAACTCACCACGAATAATTTTTTCGACAACTTCATCAGGAGTTTCCAATTTAGCCTTACATTTATTGTTTACTCCTACAACAAAGTCCATAGTTTCACTATTCTCCGCGATACGCTGAAAATATAGACAAATTATTTAGAAAAAAATGACAAACTTTGTAATTTTTGAAATCCTACAGAACTGTTAACTACTATGCAAATAGAAGAAAACACCGCAATTGCCACAGCAAACTTCATATTTTTAATTTTTAGCGACCAGATTTTCAACCAATATCTAATATATGGTCGGGCTTATATACCCTCATGGTGAGCGATCCTATTTTTTTTTTTTTATTTTGCTTGCGATTTGATTTGACACGCAAATATTATTTAATTGCAACTGTCATAATTCACTTTTTTTCTGTAAAACTAAGCTGAATATTCTTCTGTTGTGGAATCAAATTAAATATAGATAAAGAAAAACCAATGAAAAACAAAGCCTTTTGATTGTACTGCTGTTGGCTTGTGGGCTTTTTTGTTGATGCTTTGAAAAACCTCCATGACTAATATTAGTGAGATACAAGTACATTATACGAAAAATATAGACTTTTGTCATAGAACGAAATAGATGCTCGCTAATTTTCTTCAATTTGAAGGAGGCTTTTTGAGAGCTGAAGTCCAGATTTTCCGGATCTATTTTCTGAACTTTGGGCTATCTTTGTTGAGGTAAAAAAAAACTGTTTACTAGGGCTCCTGCCAGACGAATATACAAGTGTATATACCCCAAGGGAAGCAAGGGATTTCTGGTAGCGGTACAGATGACCAAAAAGTAAGTTAAAATCCGTGAAAATTGGACATAAGGGCAAGTGCCTTATCAAGTTTGCCTGAATTTAACTTACATTATTTAAACGGCATAGAACTGATGGAGATAAAACTTGATTAATTTTATAATAAAGCATAGCTAAATATACTGTCTATGTTTCGTAAGTAAAAGAAGATTAATTACCATGAGTCTTTGATTATAAGGACCAAAACGCATAAATCTTCTCTGGGTACTACACAGCCATATTCAAGTACTGGCTCAGAATTTTATTGCCCTTTCTACTTGCGATAAAGGTACAATAGAACATGTTTTGCGTTTAAAAAAAGCGAATTAGAGGTTATGATCAAAGCTGACATTACGGTGATAGAGAAGATCAAAAAAGTGGGTCTCTCAATTCTGTCTGTCTGTCTGTCTGTCTGACCGACTACAGCTAAACGGCTCGGTAACGGTACCTGCCATACGAATTTTTTTCGACATTTTATAAATATATTTTTTCTCAAAAAATGTCCCACAGACTTTTTTTAAGAAAATTCAAAAAATTTCATTTAGTTAAAACTAGGTAATGGTTGAAAAAACATTTCAAAGAATGGTTATTTTTGCTACCCCCCTTGGAACCATTTTTTTTGTTTTTGATTTTCTCAGTTTCAATATTGTCAATATTATTGTGTATTCAAATTTTCAAAAAATTAAAAATTTTTTTTTTTTAAACTCAATATTTCGAAAATAGCATGCTCGATTTTTTTAAGACTTGATAAATAAAAGTTTCTTAATACAATCTACAAAATATGAGAAAAAGGTATTATTTTACCTAAAAATAACGGTACCCTCCATACAAATGTTAAGAAATGGTTTTCGAAAATCGCATTTTTCTCGAAAACGGTTCCAAGAATTTTGCTAAAATTTATTTTCTTTCGATTAATTCTTACGATCTATAATTTAATAAGAACATTTTTGAAAACAAGATATTACTGACTCTACCTACGATAGAACAATTTTTTCGAATTTTGAATTTCTCATTATCGGCTTAACGGATTTTAATGAAATTATTTATAAAAAGCTTCTAAAAAATATAAAAACACATTGTATTTGAAAACTTAAAGGAAAATGTTTTTTTCAATTTTTGGAAAAAAATTTTTTTCTTTTGGAAAATTCGATATCTCAAAAGTGGCTTTGTATTTTTCGTCGAAATTTAATTTTCATTTGTGCAATAATAACACTTAAAGTTCGCGTACCAAAGTTTTTTTTAAAAATGTTTTAGGAATTTTTTACATAAAAGCTTATATTTTTTTTTAAGGAACCACTACACCGACTTACAATTTGTTTTCTTGCATAAATTCATATTTGCATAGCATTCCATGTTTACCTGTTCTTACTAAAAGAATTTTAAAAAATCATTTTACCCTTATGAACAGTTTTTTTTAATAACATTAGTTTTTAAAATTCCAATTCTGTTTAAAATAAGCGCAAGTTCGTGCTGACCCAATCGTGCATTTTATCTGTTTAGATTAAAAAAAAGTTGATGGACTTACTTCGCAAGTTCTTTTTTTATGCCCAATTCGAAAGGTTTTAAAAACTTGACCAGTGAACCCATCAAATTTTAGTCAGTAATCATTAAATAATAAAATTTCTCTATTACATTGTAGCTGTTTCAATATTATTCTACTTTAAATATTCGGTATTAAACCTTCTTGAAGTAAGAAATTGGCGTACTTTTAGATCTCAATACTTTTCACGGCTGAATTTTTACACAAAGGTTTTTGTATAGAAGAACTTGGCGCTTTTTTTAACATTTATGTTTTTGGTCTGATCCAGTGGCGTAGCGTAGTGAGGACGGGGAGTGCGGCCCGCCCCGGGCGGCATAAGGCCGGGGGCGGTAAAATGTCGCCGGTGAAGCGTTTAGAGTAGAGATCATTTATGTTTCATGACAGAACGTTTGACAAGTCAACAAACAACAATGACGTACATTTGAAATTTGCCACCCTGCCTGTGATTCGTCGTTGACGCTCTGGGCTGATTTCCGTGAATTCGTAAAATAAAAGTGCATTCCGTTATTGTCGCGCGACTTACGAAACTAAAACGGAACGTTCCAAGACTCTCGCGAAACTGAAAGGGAGCGTTCCGTAGTTTTTGTTGCAAGCTGTTGGGCAATTTCGACTCGAACTTCGCATCTGAAGAAAGATTCAACAATTCAACCAGGAAGATCAATCCAAGAATCGGAGACCATGAGAACAGCGTGGACCGTGAGAACAGCTTCTTGAAATGGAAGGAGTTGGAAGTTCGCCTGAATCGTAAAGCAACCATCGATCAGAAACAACAAGAAGTTTTCGAAAGTGAGGAGAAGAAGTGGACGGATGTATTGTACCGAGTGTTGAATATTATTCAGTTCTTAGCCAAACAGAATCTGGCCTTCAAAGGGCATCGAGGAGATGATAGTTGCAACCCCGGGAATTTTCTGGAGTTAGTGCACCTCCTAGCTAAATATGACCCTCTTCTAATGGAACATCTGACTAAGATAAAGCTGAGAGCAAGAGTCCCAGTTTCGTTTCTATCTCCAGAAACACAGAATGAATTGATAAACTTGCTGAGACAGCAAGTTCGATCCACCATCATCCGTCGCATTCAATAAGCTGAATATTATTGCGTAATCTTCGACAGTACACCAGCTGGTGTTAACACTGCTTCTGAATCAGTGAACTCCGTGACGTTTTTTGGAACTCTGGAGAAGCTATTTGCTTCCTTTTCTGCATCAACTGCTCTGGTTGCCGTCACAGGTCACGCAGTGAAACGAGTCACTGAAACGCGCTGGAGCGCTAGAAATGAAACTGTCAAGACGCTTAAAAATAAGTTTGACGAAGTTCTAGAGGTACTGGAAGAATTGGTGGAATCATCTCAAACTTCCGACACAAAATCGGGAGCCAGTCTTTTTCTGACAGCCATGCAGTCATTCAACTTCCTCACTTTTCTGTGCTTTTGGGCTGCAGTGCTCCCTGAAGTAGATGACGCACAGATTTACTTGCAGCAACGAGGACTGAGTGTGGATAAGTGTGTTCAGAAACTCTGCGCTTTAAAAGCTCTACTTGTGGAGAGCAGAGACCGTTTGGTCCAAGCCGCAATCGACTTTGCTAAGACTCTCAGCGAAAAACTCGAAATCGAACTCAAAACAAGAAGAATGGATGGCATGGCGAAGAATCCGCAGATGCAGCTTTGTCTCACGAGCACGAACTCCGTCGAGAGGTTTTCGCATCATTTGAGAAGATCATTCAAGAAATGACGACTCTATTCCAGCAAGTTCAAGAAATAGCGAACAAGTTTGGATTTTTGACGCCAGCGAAACTTTTGGACAGCAAGTACGAGTGTGATCTTTCCCATGTATTAGAAGACATCGACAAGGACGAGTTTCAGATGGAGCGGAAGCGTCCTCAGCAGTTTGTCGCCAGTTCTGAATCAGAGGAAGATATAAGGGGCAAAGGACCACTGGAGCTCCTCCAGTTCATTCAAAAACTGAGTCTGTGGATTTTGGTTCCAAATAAAGTCATCTTGATTCGTATATATTTGACTTTGGCAATTAATGTCACTAGTTGGTTGTGAGAGAAGTTTTTCGAAGTTGAAGCTAATCAAAAATTATCTCAGATCCACTATGAGCTCCACTAGACTATCAAACTTGGCTATATTGTCGATTGAACAAGCATTAGCTGCAAATATTGATTTTGACAAAGTTATATCTGACTTCGCTGCTCATAAGGCCCGTAGAAACCGTTTGTGAAACCACTGATCCTATTTTACCTTCAATAAAAGATACCTCATTGCCTGTGTAATTAAGTATTGAATGGGGCGGCAAAATGGGTCTCCCGCCCCGGGCGCCGAGATACCACGCTACGCCACTGGTCTGATCTCACTCCTTTTTGCAAAGATTTCGAAAGATACGGGAAGATAGAAGGGTGGACTCTACCTACTAAAATCAACTTAGTTAATAGCTTCCTATTTCTTTTGGTATATTTTCTTTTTGTTATTGGTTGTTTTGATTTGCGCTTCAATTGTTTCTTCTTGTCCTGGCAAGATACCTAACACTAACATACCTACCTTAAATACAGAAATCGGAAGTGCTCCATATAAATTAAACATTTTCTCAGAAAGTCGGTGGATACCACACCCCCTGAATGAAAAGCCTCAATTTTTATTTTCGGTCCTTTATATGTAATTTGAGCCCTATCGTTCTACCAAATTTCATTGTTCTACTGCAATCGGAAGTGTGCCATATAATTTACGTCAGTTCTGAGGAACTGGGTGGATACCACGCCTCTGAATGGAAAACCTCCAACTTTATGCAATTTAAGCCCTGCAACTTTACCAAATTTCATCGTTTTGGAGCAGTCTTACACCAATTTGGAGAAAGTGGGAGAATACCACGCCCCCTGAATAGAAAATCTCAAATTTTCGATTTTGTCCTCTGCTTGCATGACAAGACCTATCCTTGTGCAAAATTACAAGATTCCACGATGTCGGGAAGTGCTCCATAATTTTGATGATCTGTCAGTCAGTTACGGTTTTTGTGATGAATTTTAATTTTCTGACTTAATTGGTACTGAAGATAGGGAGGGGTCAAAAATCGCCTGAGTTTGTTCCTGTAAAAAGGGTGTAGTGCCAGAACTTGGCTGGGCACTACCGTGCCCTTTGATTTAAGATTTTCTTAAGTCGCAGGTCAATGACAATAATCCGCAAACAACAGGTGTCCTCAAAGTCAACATAACTCATGCCTGCGCGCAAATTCAAGCCTTATCCATCTGCCAGAGACATGGTAACATGACGCATACTCACCATCTAGCACAATCATGTCGGACATTTTAAAGATGTCATATTCAACACAATCATGTAGTGTCATTGACCACATGGTGTAATCCAATTTCAGAATTGATTGTATGGACATATGAATGCATGTATATCAAGCTCTTCATTAAGAAATATTGGCATGTGGACTTACGACCTCTTCCCTGTACAAATGAACATAAACGAAGAATTCAATTTCTTGAAGTTTCAGTTATTATGAAAATGTGTTGATGGCCAAAATTCTTGAGCACTCGTTAGAAAATTCTTATAGCTTTTCTCAATGCACAAACTCAAATATATTTTTCACTCCTGGATATACTGGATAAATTTTGCTAAATCGATATTCATACGATGACATAATTTATCATCCAGCAGCTGATAGCAGGGATTTCTAACTGATTCCAGAATATCTTTTTATTCGTCCTCCCCACACTATCACATTGAAAGGTTTTCCATTGTTTGCTCCATCCAAAATGGTTGCAATTCTAATTTCGAACAAAATGGTTTCGGGGGCACAGCTTCATCATACATGAACTACTTCGAGAGTGATTCTTCATAGAAATTGAATTTGTTCCTAGGGTTATTCGGGTTCCATCCAACATCGGCTTCAGTTTTGTCTATGGTGAGTTCGACATCTGTTTTTTTTTTTAGCTTTAACTTCCGCTGCTTATTGTTCAGGACAGACAGAAGGTAAATCCAATAGTTGAAAATGTAATTCCCCGTGATAAGCTTGTTTGTTTATTCGAATGCGAATGCAACGACCGTATTGCTCTTGTAAAAGGGTCGAGTCACACCAACACCCACCGGCTCTATCCAGCGAAAGGATTCCCTCGGATAAAATTGAAAACGAAACAGAAAGTAAGAACAAGCAAGAGGCCTTTCCTTTGGCCTTTTTTTTTTTTCTTTTTGTTTTCACTGAAATTTTTCAATTTTCCAATTTTTCGTTCACAAAGCTCTCTGCACTTCTTCCCTTCTGAATTTGACTTCTGTGTGCAATTTCCAGTGCACTGGGTCATATTAAGAGTCCTTCACCAGACCACCCGCTGCAACAAACACACAAACTAAAGGCAGAGGGCGCGGCAAACGCGCCAAAGAACAGATTTGATTTCATTTTGTCGTTTCATCCGCGGGGGCTTTTCTATTCCCGATGCAATGATGATGGTGGGATTCAAGGGTTCTTCTGCTTCAGCGGAAATTTGAATTTGAAGCTTTCTCCCTTTTTATTTGTGGAGTGGCACTATAGTGAGCGCCTGGCACTTGTGCTATTTTTTTAATTATTGCTCTGATCCCAAGCGGGTTGGTCTGATTTCATTTCGATATGGATTTTGGATGTTTCCATCATTCCCTCAGGATGAATGATCCTTAACGTTTTTTTGTTTGTTTATTGTTGAGTTGATTGACCTAACTAAGCACATTATTCTTGAGGAGTATTTGCTATTTACATACTGACGTAATGGTCCTCCTGGTTGATATCCAATCGCATCTGCTGGGAGCAAAAGAAGATGTTGTTTCGAGTGCAACCAGCATCGGTGATTTTATGTTCACTGCATATTTCATGTTGACCGTTGGCGGACTTTTGAATTATTTATTCATTTGATACTGTACGGAGTGTATATTTGTGTGCATCCGCAAAAAACCGACATGACCCGAATACAAAGCACGAAGTGCAGAAAACAGCTCCTTTACGATTTAAGTATTTGATCTACCTTAAAAACAGGATGTTTCTCTCTTTTTGTTGTTGTTGCCATTCTGGTTGGGTCCTGTGTCATGACCGAGCACATTGAACCGAGGAAGACCGAGCCAGGAGTTGTCCACTATGGTATACTTGGAGGTCTTCGAAGGAGTGAATTCGTTTATTTGTAAATCTATACCACCAATGGGAAAAGAGAGGGGGAGAGTGTGAGAACACAAAAAAAGGACTAAGTGCAAAATGATTTTAAATTGTATCATGACACATGCTTTGAATACATGACACGGTGTTTCTGGAAAATGTCAAGTATGGGATGTGTTTTGCACGTGTTTCCATGCATAATTTATATCAATCTAGATAAACGTCTATGGGGACAAGAAGGACTGCATTGAAATCCTATTTAAACAAACAAACCTACTCAAATAGAAGTGACACGTATATGGATAGAGTTGAAGTCAATGAATGAAGTAAGAACTTTTGAACTTGGGAGCATTTTTACCTAAGCAAATGTACATATTTATAGATGAAAGGAAGTATTATTTGAACTAACTGAAAATGGTTTTTATTTTTCTAAACAACAAGAAACTTAAAAAACAAATATAATAATTTGCTTAGTACTTTTAACTTGTTTGCAGTTAACTCTGGATAACTAGCATGAAACCAAGCTGGCTGGAGACACTTACTAATTGAGAATTGGGCCAAGCCAGACCAAGCGCTTTACGAAGAAAATAAATAGATAAGGCTCTTCAGTAGACTGCCATAAAGTTGAACTTCCAACTGTCTTTTTCAAGGCACATGAGGAAAAATAAATTAAATTAACAACTTCTGTTTTCTATGATGGACATATGAGTTGCGGAAACAGAGGCTGCTTGCTCCTGAAGTAAATCACAAGATAGTATAATTACTTAAGAACTAGTTGCTATTCTAGTTCTATGTGCTATCGATAGAACTAAAAACAATAAAGCTCCAGGAGAAGACCGGATAACATTTGAATTTTATAAAAACTCAACACCTGAATTTGTACGATTCCTGACTGATGGTTTCAATATCATTTTTACGATAACATTACGCACTGTACCGGTAAGTTTCTAAAAGAATATTATATTTCCTATATTTAAAAAAGGTGACCCGAACGATCCAGGAAACAGAGGGACAGAGGGATTTCAATCCTTAACACACTGCTGAAACTTTTCACTCGTTTACTTCTTGATCGTCTTACCAATTGGGTAGAAACAAATGGTCTATTGAACGAATTCCAGGCGGGATTTAGGAAAGGCTATTCAACGGTCGACACCACTTTTGTGCTCACAAATATTGGTAAGTCATTTCTTAGAAGTGAAAAAAACTATATGCCTTCTTCATTGACTTTCGTGCTGCCTTTGACTCAGTGGATAGAAGAGCACTATTTCTAAAACTCAGCAACTTTGGTCTAGCCTCCAAAATGCTGCACTTGCTAGAAAGCTTGTATGAAAACAAACAAACTACATATACAGTATGGGATGGAATAGCCATGTTATAATGGGTCAGTACTTCTTCCGGCGTTAAACAGGGTGGCCAGCTAAGTCCACCCTTTTAAGCCTGATTTTGGATGATCTGCTGCAATACCTACCTGGAGGAATAATTTTCAATGAAGTTTTGTTAAAGGGTTCGATGTTTGCAGATGATGACATTATTCTACTAGCTAAAACACCTAACATGCTTCAGCTCATGATAAATAGGCTCGAAGAATACTGCAAGCAGTGGAATCTTCACATCAATCCAACCAAATCAAAAATTATGGTATTCCGTAACAATACAGGTCGATATACAAGGGACGAAAAATGGTTTTTTGGGCTCGGATTCTGTCGAAGTTGTCAAACAATACCGTTACCTTAGCATAATGCTCACTCCAAGAATAACTTACAATTTTCACCTTCAAGAGAAACTCAAGGAGGCAAAATAAGCCAAATATAAACTTTTCGAAGTAACGGCAAAAACGATAATGTACTACGGAGTACGGAAGTCGAATATGGGGCTACGAAGAGCACGATAAAGTGGAAAAGTTACAAAAATACTTAAACAATCATCCTTTCAGGCTACCAAGCAACACACCCACCTACATGATCTATGTGGAAACTGGTCTACCCCTACTGCGTCTTTTTACGTGAAAGCTTCATTTGAAATATATCCTTAAAGTTATGCAACTTTCTGAACACCGCCTTCCAAAGAAAGTACTCCCATATCTTTCAAGAAGAAAAACAGGCTTCTTTGTGTAATGGAAAGAGCTTAGCTAGGAACTTGGAGTAGAGTTGTCTTTGACATGGAAGAATCATTCCACATAGAGCACAGCATTCGATAACATTATTCGGAAACTGGATGACAAAATTCATGCTGGATTTCTAGAGCAAGGAGCCAGTTCATTGAGTCGCTTGGTGTACAAAGAACTTAACCACAGCTTATTAGAACGGAACTACTTCCACAAAGACTACAGCGCTTACCAAATCAGCATCATATTTAAGACTAGAGGAGAATTATCGCCTCTGAACTTCAAAAAAATATATTCTAAAACAAAAGATAAGATATAGCTTGCAAACCGTCATTCTATCGAAATAAACTCAAATTCTCATGAATATTGTCAAAATTCATAAATTAAGTGGATAAATTGGGAATATTTATTGAAAATTTACTAAAATCAGTAGGCATTGGAATTCTACTGCGAATATCTTTTGAATGGCTTGAGTAATCGATTAACTACAGAGATCTTTTTTGTAGAGCGTTCAATTTCCTATAGAAATAATTGAAACTCATTTGACAATAATTATTTTTTATTAAGTTACAAAATTAAAAACGAAAAAGTTACTTTCCTTAAAATACTTCAATCTTTGACGTTGAATATCTTTTAAATGGTTGGATTAATGAAAAAAGTATATAAGACCATTTTTGTAGAGCGTTCAATTTCCTACAAATATTGACTATGCGATTGGTTATATGATCTATTGTTGATAAGATATGACCATTTTTATATGATACTAAATTGAAAATGGAAAACTATGATGAGCATATTCTTCCCGTTAATATTAAGAGCTAATATTTGGTAAGTACTTTCTACAGGTACCTAGGAACTAGTTTTCATGTGTCGGATCCAAAAAAAACACAACTTGATTTTTTTGACCCACCCTATTATATATACAAATTTGTAAAACGTTTTTAAGAAAAAAATTGGTACGCCAACTTAAAGTTTTTATTACTGCACGAATAAAAACTTAATTATCAAACAAAATATTGAGCCGTTTTTGAGATATCGAATTTTCCAAAAATTCAAAAAATGATTTTTTTTTTCAAAAATTGAAAAAATTTGTTTTTTTTTTTTTTTGAGTTTTGAAATGCAATATTTTTCAAACTTCTTAGAAAAATCTCTATAAAATATTTCATACAAATCCGTTATGTCGATAATGAGAAATTCAAAATTTGAAAAAATGGTTCTATGGTAGGTACAAGCTGTAATATCTTAATTTCAATTTTTTTTATTAAATTAAAGATCGTTAGAATTAATTGGAAGAAAGAAAACTAGCAAAATTCAAGGCGCCGTTTTCCAGAAAAATAAGATTTTTGAAAACCATTTTTTAACATTTGTATGATTTTTTTCTCACATCTTGTAGATTATAATGAGAAACTTTTATTTATAAAGTTTAAAAAAAAATCTAGCATGGGGTTTTCGAAATATTGAGTTTTGAAAAAAAAATTGAAATTTTTTTTAAAAATCCAAAATCAAAATCCAAAAAAATTTGAATACATAATGTTATTTAAATTTTTGGTTAGCTTTACCAAAAAAAATTACTAAAATCGATGGTACCGTTTTTGAGAAATTCCAAAACAAAAAAAAAATTGTTCCATGGGGGGTACCTTCAATAACCATTTCTCGCAAAATTTTTTTCAACCATTACCTAGCTTTAACCAATTGAATTTTTACTTGCGATATAGGTACTATAGGGCAAGTTCTGCATTTGGAAAAAAAATCGAACTCGAGATTTTGATCAAAGTTGACATTACGATGATAGCGAAGACGAAAAAAGTGGGTCCGACAATTCCGTCTGTCTGTCTGTATGTCTGTATGTCTGTATGTCTGTACCTCGAACTACAGCCTAAACTACCGGAGGTATTTTCTTCGAACTCGGTAGTTAAGGGTCTTCGGTGATTCCCTAGAGGAGAAATTGAAATTTTTTTTTTAGCTCCAAAACTAAGGGTACCCCCCGTACACCCGTAATACAAAATGTTATTTATCTCGAAAACGGCTCTAACGATTTTGATAAAAAAAATTAGGTGTGATATTATGGACATGGACTATATTTTGGTCAAAAAAAAATTTGGGGGGAAATGTTATTAGGGGAACCTGCCATAGAACGGTTTTTTTTGATTTTCGAATTTCTCACCAACGGCTCTAACGATTTTAACCAAAATTTTTATGCAGGAGCTGCTTTGCATTTGAAAAAATATAAACTAAAAATTTTTTCGAAAAAATAGGTTTTGGATTTTTAAAAAAATAATACAATTTTTTTTTTGAAAATTCAATATCTTGAAAACCGATACACGATTAAATTTTTAAATTACGTTTTAAAATGTATTTTATTAAATACTAACAATTTGCATATCAATTTTTTTTATAAAAATTTTAAGGAAAATTTAGTACACAAAAAACATGTTTCAGTGTGTCTGTATGTCTGTACCTCTCACTACAGCCTAAACCACTGGACCTATTTCTTTCAATCTCGGTAGTTAAGAGTCTTCGGTGATTCCCTAGAGGAAAAATTGAAATTTTTTTTTTAGCTCCAAAACTAAGGGTACCCCCCATACACCCGTAATGCAAAATCTTATTTATCTCGAAAACTGCTCTAACGATTTTGATAAAAAAAATTAAGTGTGATATTATGGACATGGACTACAATTTGGTCAAAAAAAGTTTTGGGGCAAAATGTTATTAGGGGTACCTGCCATAGACCCGTTTTTTTTATTTTCGACTTTCTCATTAACGGCTCTGAGGATTTTAACCCAAAATTTTTAGCGGGAGTCCCTTAAGTTTAAAATAATATTGTATATAAAAATATTCGAAAAAATATTTATTGGGTTTAAAAAAAAAAATTAAATCAATATCTTCAAAACCTATGAACGATTATTTTTTGAAATTATTTCCTAAAACCAATATTATTAAATACTTAAAATTCGCATTCGACATTTTTTTCTTGAAAAATTTTAGAGAAATTTCTTATATAAAAATTTTATTTAATAATAAAACGATTTTTTAAAGTTTATTTGCATAAATTCATACTTTTCCGGAAATCAGACGGCAATTTTATGCATTTGAACATTATTATCTCATTAAATCCATGTTTTATATTTATAAAATGTATCTTAAATTCCAAAGTACTTTTACATAGGAGCAAGTTCGTGCGATCCAGTCGTGCATTTTTTTTTTTATATTTTAATTTTTGAAATCTGTTGAACAGTTTTTGCGAAAAAGATATTTATAAAATTTCGAAAAAAATTCGTTTGGCAGGTACCGGTATTTTTGGTCCTAAGAAAAAAACCAAAAAATTGTGTGGGGGAAAAATTAAAAATGATATCTACTAAGTTTAAAGAAAATCGGCCGAGCCGCTTAGGCTCGAACAGACAGACAGAATGCATAACTTGCCTTATAGTACCTGTAAGTCGTAAGAAAAAAAATATCTGGTATGGAATCGTATTCTCTTTTCTTAGGTATATCTAACTCATACAAGCATCTACAAAAATTGGGCAAATAGCTTATTATTAACTTATTAGTATTATACTACTTAACAATTTGCTACCATTTAAGTAGATTACTAACTCTTTCTTAATTTTAAAATTTTTCTAACTACTATCGTGCCAAGGCTATTTTTTTAATAAATTGCTTCTGAAAACACCTAAAGTAATGACAGTTCATGCAAAAAACTAAGTAAACAGACCTGTTTTGATGTTTGGAAATGTCAAAGAGTCACATGAAGTTAGCATGATACTAAAAAAATAAAATAGGTAATATAGGTTTAAAATTTGCAAAATCGTCGTTTTAGACTAGTTTAATTTTAAAATAGCTTTAACATCGTACTAATTAACTAAAATTCTGCGCTATTATTTTCAGATAAATTAATAAGAGAAAAATCAGTTAAAATATAGCTCATCAATTTTTGAAACATCATTTTTGTTGTATGTAGTTTTAAGAATATCGTTTTTAATAGAAATAGAATAGAATAGAAAACACACATTTAAAAAAAAATAGTTAACAATATTGTTGCAATTTATTTTGACATGAAACGACTTTTATCAATTGGAATAAATTAAACCTTTAATAGATACATATAAGAAGCTATTTGCTGCTGTTAAAGTTAAACGAGGACTTTAACGTTAAAGTATACTTTACTTCATTTAAAACAGCAAAAAGTCGACGATCGTTTCAAAAATAACTTTAAGCGTCGAATCCCATTTTACAAATATTACAGTGGTGGTTTTGAATGGTTAAAATTTTGAGCCAGTGTTATTATTCTTAAAGACTCCAATAGATATAATAAATTCATAAATAGTACGTATACGCCAGTGGCCCACTCCTCACTTTCTCAAATTTTATTTTTGTTTCTGAAAAAAATTATGGAAACCTGCCCTCAGAAAATACTTCTCGCACCTGGCAGATCTATTCTGGGTGACCTTCTTGATATGTTTGGGAGTACCAAAATGTCCTCCCCCATGTGACACCTTATCGTCGTCGCCAAGTATATTAAATAAAACTTTTCTGCCTCCTGGCGTTTGTATAATTAAAAAAATTATAAAAATGTTCACACCTTAAAAAAGGATTCTTCAACTTAGAAGCTATACAGAAGGATAATACACCCCAAAGTGGTTAAGTATTTGAAACTTAACCGCTCGAAAATGAAGTTCTCCGATTCACGTGAGCCTTCGTGTCAGTTGGCTATAATTTCATACCCTAATTCCAGGTGTGGTGGTGGCATTGAATAAGAGACCAAGCTCAACGATGCTTTGGTTGGTTGGTAAGGATACCTTCTTGCCCAAGTCAAACTTATGTGACAGCCAGCAAAAACAAAACAAATACTCACTCAAACAAGACAACACAACACAAAAAAAGCAATGATAGGTAATTGGCATGATATTTTGACACCTGCTTTGGTGTTTCATTGGTTGGTAGACAAAAGAGCTGCAAATTGAATTGAAAAATGTCACCATTTGGAAGTGAGGGATTTCGCAACCGCAGTTTGGGGAACCTCAGAGCAAGAATGTTTATTAAAAACTTTTTGTGATGAGGAAACTTTTGAATAGCTTAGAAATTGTTCAATGTCACGCCATCTGTCGGCAAAAAATGCGCCTAAGTACAGTTTTTGTAGAATTGTTGTCGTAATGACCTCGTTTGGCTTTCTATTATTTGCTTACTTTTTTCATATTTTATTTTGTTTGTTAGATTGCTAAAGTTTATTACTGTAATTTATCCACGACAAATGTTTTATTTTATTAACGGCTTTCAACACATGACACTGTGGTTAGCCAAAAGGGTGTTGACTGGAAAAGTAATGGCACTTATAGTTGGGGCTTAAGTAGGAGGTATTTGAGTGGTGTGGGTTATGGTTAAAAACAGAAAATGCAAATGGACTTCCACAACAATACGCAGATTAGAATAACATGAACTTGTTAGAACAATCGAAAGCCAGTATTTCTTTTAATAGCGACAGGTCAGATTTTTTTGTGTGTACTTTACTCAATAGAAAGGAGAAAAAATTAAAATGCCCTTAAGGTGAACTACAGGATTTTAACTTGTTGGTTTTATGATTGCTTTGAGAAAACATTATTTTTTGTTATGATCAAAATTATTTGTTTAATTTTAAACTTTACTGAACACAGAAAGAAACCAACCAAATTTATGCAAATATCAAGTCAAGACTTGGCTAGCCTACCCAACAGGATGTCACTCAATCGGTTGTGAGGAAATATTTATTATGTTCACATTCCTGTTGACTTATGAGATTAGAATCCTTGGTCGTTTCATCCAAAAATGGAACTAAGTGCAATTTGATGGACCAAATGCCTAGCAGCAGTATTTACTGTACACAAGTTTTTATACAAGAACATCTCTCTAACAAGACAAATCATATTATAACCTTATTCGCTCGATTCTCGGAAACCACTTGAACAATTTGGATGATATTTTGTGTTACCATTTCAATCTAAATGAAAATTAATGGTTCTTAAAATTTAGAAAAACTACTGAAAAATCTAACAAAATGTTCTTTTTTAAATTTTGATACGCAATGTTTTTTTTTAATTTTTTAGAACCTTCTGAATAAGAAATTTCACTAAAATCCATTCTGGCGATAATGAAAAAAATGTCTTAATTTCAAGTTTTTTTGTTATTGAATAATTATAGATCGTAAAAACTAAGCGAAAGAGGAAAAATGTTATTAAAACTCTATGTGTAATTTTTGGAAAAATACAATTTTCGAATTCCATTTTTTGACATTTGCATGGTGGCTATACTGTTTTTTTTTTTGATACATTTTTTCTTCATATCGTAGATAGTATTAAAAAACTACTAATTTTTAAGTTTAAAAAATATCAAGCACGTGGTTTCTGAAATGTTGAAATCAAGTCAAATGAATCTTTAAATAAAACAAAATCGAAAAATTTAATACACAATGCTCTTCCAATTTTTAAGAGCTCTAGTCGAACTTGCACTTGTCTAAAAGAGTAATAATTTCAAAAACCAATGTTAGAGAAAACTGTTCATAAGCATAAAATTAATTTTAATTTAATTTTTTTTAATTTTTTTCAAATCTTTTAGTACTAATAGATAAAAAAAGAATGCTATGCAAATATAAATTTATCAGAGAACAAAACTC
Source organism: Philhelius festivus (assembly GCA_963931855.1). Lineage (NCBI taxonomy): Eukaryota > Metazoa > Arthropoda > Insecta > Diptera > Syrphidae > Philhelius > Philhelius festivus. Next base: position 60,702,713 of record OZ007557.1, read on the forward strand.
ATAAGTCTTTGTAGTGGTTTCTTATAAAAATAAACTTTTATATAAAAAAATTTAAAAACATTTTTAAGAAAGAATTTTGGTACGCCAACTTTACGGTTTTATTATTGAATAAAATATTGACTTGTTAGGTATCGAATTTAAAAAAAAATACTTATTTTTTTTTTCAAAAATTCAGAAAACAACTTTTTATGTTTTCAAATGCAATGTTTTTCAAACTTTTTAGAAACTTCTTCGTACAAAAATTTCATTAATATCTTAATTTTAAAATGTATTCTTTTGTATTATAGACCGTAAAAATAAATTGAGAGAAAAAGTAATTATCAAAATTCTAGGCGCCGCACAGTGGGCAAAAATCGTGATTTAAATGGTCAAAAATATTTTTTTTTGAATTTTTGAATATTACAACAACGAATCACATAAGTTTAATTTAAATTAATTAAAGAAATATTTATACATAAAATATATGACATTTTTTTTAAATAAATATGTTAAGGTTGAGAGAAAAATAAATTCAAAGTGAGAGAAACTTATAAATTGATGTATGAAGCATTTTTAGCACAATTTTTATTTCCCTATTTTCTTGAAAATCCTTTTGGAAAGTAATCGAATTCATTACAGCTAATTATTTCACATATTTATATGTTATAATACGCAAAAAAATATAAAGAAACGTTCAGTAGTTAGTACCGTTTGATTTTGAAACACCCATCTTAATTTTACTTAATTTTCCAGTTTATAAAGGCGATACAAAAATTCACAACTTTTCACAACTTTAATTTATTTACGAATTGAAAATTGAATATGTGCTCTATCGAGACTCGAAAGATTCATATCCGCATGTATCCGCATTTACGAGTTAGAGCGAAAAAACATTTTACATAGCGTCTCTTCTGTATGCAAAATTTTACATTGAGTATAGCATGTTGCACATGGTTACAGCCCAAGACTGTCGTTCGTCTCCAAAGGAGGTGGCCAAACAGTTTAATATTCACCTATTATAGGTGCCGGGACACGGATATTCCGGGGAATGGTAAAGCCGACGAACTCACCAATATTGGAACGGAAATGCCTATCTTGCCCGATAGGGTAAACATGGGTATGACTGTAGCTACAAGTAAACTTATGATGAAGCGAATTGCTCTGGAATAATCAAACACAAGATGGCTTAACACTACCACTTGTTTAGCGACCAAACAAATCTGGCCCAAACTGGATTTGAAGCGGTCAAAGTATTTATTGTCCCTCAGCAGATCTCAGATCAGCTCCGTAATAGGTGTCATACCTTTGCACTGTCTTATAGGTACACGTAAATAAGACTCGGTGTACTATTAAAAGATTTTTGCAGGAGTTGCTTGGACGAACAGGAAGAGGAAACAACCCCACACCTTCTTTGTACATGCCCAAACACAAACTTCATCTAGGAGAATATTTCTATAACGAACCACGCGATCTCATAAATACAGACATTAAAAGTCTCCTTCGCTTCATCAGAAGCTCAAAATGGTTTTAACTAGTATAGTGAACCTTTTTGTTCCCTATTAGATCGTGGTATCACAATGGACCTCTACTGGTCTAAAGTGGGTCAGATGCTTTAATCGCAGCCACTTTAACCTAACCTAACCTAAAATACCATGTTGTTTTTATTTAGTGCGGTTAGCAAATTTGCTTGCACTTTTTTCTGTGTCCAAAAAAAATGGTATGATCTATTTATGTTGTTCTCATTAATTGTTCCGTTATATTTAATAATTGGATGATGGAAACGACAAAATTTATTTAAGGTTTTGGTAACTATTCTTAAACAAAGTGTTGACTTGAAAAAGGCAAAATTGGAACTACAAATTTCTGTTTGAGGGTTTTTGTGAAGACCCAAAGAGCAAGCCCAAGGATTTCAAACAAATAGTGAACTGGTCACTATTTGTTGGATCTTCAAGAAAGTTCTTTTAAAATAAGTTTTGTATCCAATTTAAGTCAATATTTTGAAAAATTTATTTTTCACACATTAACAGGGAGAAAAACAACTTCTTTTCATTATTGATTTTAAAATCAAAATAACACATATTTGATAAATTAAACACTATAAATTGAAAGGTACTTAATAAGAAAAAAATTATGAAAAAACTCAACTGGTTCAAAAGTTATGGATTTTTGACCACTTAAACAACGATTTCTGCCCACTGTGCGCCGGGCGTTTTCGAGAATAATGCGATTTTCGAAAACCACTTTTTAATATTTGCAGGGGAAATACCGATATTTTTAGGTAAAATAAAAAACAATTTTTCAAATCTTGGAAAATGCATTAGGAAACTTATATTTGTGAAGTTTAAGAAACATCGAGAATAGGGTTTTCGAAATATTGAGTTTTCAAAAAAAAAATAATGAAACTTTTTATAAAAACCCAAAATTTTTTTTTTCAAATTTGAATATACAATAATATTTCAAGTACATATTAAGCATGAAAAAATTATCAAAATCGGTTGTACCGTTTTTGCGAAAATCAAAAACAAAATAAATGGTTCCATGGGGGTTAACATTAATACTCATTTTCTGTAAATTTTTTTCAACCGTTATTTAGCTTTAAGTAAATGAAATTTTTAGAATTTTGTTTAAGAAAATCTGTCGAACAGTTTTTGAGAAAAAAATTTTTTAAAAAATTTCAAAAAAATGGTATGGCAGGTACCGTTATTTTTGGTCTTTACAAAAAAAAAGCAAAAACGTGTGGGGGAAAATTTAAAAATGATATCTAGATCGAAAATCGGCCGACCCGTTTAGTCTGTACTAGGCAGAGAGAATTGAGATACCCACTTTTTTGGTCTTCGCTATCATAGTAATGTCAACTTTTATCAAAATCTGTTCGATTTTTTTAAGAATGCATAGCTTACTTGTACCAATAAGTCCCGGACGATAAGACATATATATATGTACATTTATTTTTTTTTTCTTCAAAAAAAGAATTAATATCTAACATTTTAAAAAAGTATAAGAAATGTTGTGACATTCATTATTTTCAAGACATTTAAGAAATAGAGTTGAATGTCACTTCAAATAATTAAAATATTAAAAAGTTAGTGGGTGGGGTGACCCTGAAAAATTCATAATAGTTAAAAAGAATTGTGCAATACAATCAGTATATAAAATGCAATAAACAAACACACAAAAAAAAAAATTAAGTTGATAAAAAATCATTTACTATGTAAAAGAAAAATTAAACCAAAACATCAGAAATATGTGATTCCTGAGCAATATAGTCTAGAGAAAAAAGCTAAGATTTAACATTTTTGAGAAACACTCCAGGTATAGTGATTATCCTAATTGATTGAGGAAGGGTATTATAAAGCCGATAAGACATAATAGAAAAAAAATTATGATACGCAGTCGTATGAAAAACAGGTACATACTCGTATAATACTCGTAAGTTCGAAAGGTTTCCACGAAGATTGTATCTCGAAATTAATCGAAAATTCAGATTACCAGACTTCATAAAGAATATTTTTAACGTCTTGAAACAATATAAATGACGCACTGGAAGAATTTTGAGAGCACAGAACAGGGAAAAACTAGAATGCCTACAAGACTTACGATAAAATAATCTAACGACATATTTTTGTAAGATCAAAATTGGTTGTATTTTATTAAGGTAAATACCACCCCAGCAAGCAATTCCATATTGTAGCTTGAAATGGAAAATACCATAATTAATTATCTTTAATAGCTTAGTTGAGCACACGTTTCGTAAATAATAAAAATGACGCAGGGTACAGCGGAAATACTTTTTCAGGGATTCAGCATGATTTGCAAAAGACATACGAGAGTCTAAGGTCAGTCTCAAATATTTGAACTCGTTGACATTCTCAACTACAAAACATTTATCACTACAAGTCAAATCACAAAGAAAAAAAGGTGAGGAGAAGCCAGACGAACAATTGCAAGTAAACAATTTATATCTACGACACTCAGATGCGTGGAAACAAACATTTGCATCCAACAATCAAGATGAAGATAAGCTATAAAACATTATCTTGGTTTTGGAGCTTATTACCAAATTATGTTCAAAAAACCAAAGTCGCAATAAGTCAAGATCAAAATTAATATTTGAAATCAGATCTAAAGGAATATTAGCACCGTAGGAAAGTGCAATATCATCCGCAAAATCTGTCGACGAGCCCTTGAAACCCAAAGTAAAAGCGAATTGATGTATACCAAAAATAAAATTGGACCCAAGACAGAACCTTGTGGAACACCCAATTTAAGAAACATTGCGTCACTCCTTGTATCATCAATCTTCACTCTCTGCGACCGATTTTCAAGGTAAAACCTAAACCAGCTAGGAATAAATCCTTTAAAACCAGCTTTCTCCAACTTTCTTAACAAAATATATTGTGGTTGACCATATCAAATGCTTTGGTAATGTCAACAAAAAGGCCAGCTACACATTTTTTCTCATAGAGATGAGACATTGTTAAGGAACAAAATTGTAACAGTGCATCTTCCGTCGATTTGCCTTTTAAAAAACCAAATTGGGCTGTATTAAAAAACTTAGTTTTATCTAAAAAACACATAATCATATTTTCCATAATTTTTAAAAAATTTTACTAAATGCAAAAAGAAGTGAAATAGGCCTGTAATTACTAATTTCAGTAGCAGATCCCTTTTTAAATAATGGCAACACATCAGCACACTTGAGCTCTTCTGGAAATTTACCATCATAAACACACCGATTGAAAACATAAGCTAGAACATCAACTAAGTAAAAAGCAATTTTTTTGAGTACATAATTTCAAACCGCACATATAAAACATAGACCTATAAGAAAAAAATTTAGGCATGCTTTTATGGGTATGGACTATATTTTAGTAAAAAAAAATATGGATAAAATTAAATTAAAGGCACCTTTCAGAACTGCTTTTTTTATTCTCGACCTTCTCTTTAACGGCTCCAACGATGTTGACATTTATTTTTGTACAGGCGCCCATTTAAATTTGATTTGAAAAGATTATTCGAAAAAATATTTTTTTGTTTTTTTTTTTTTTGAAAAATCAATATTATCAAGATAAAGTTTTGAAATTATTTCCTTAAATCTTTATTATTAAACTCTCAAATTGGCATCTCAAATTTTTTTCTTGAAACATTTTAAAGAAATTTATTGTATAAAAAATTAAATTAATAATAAAACAATTTTTAAACTTTGTTTGCATAAATTCATAATTTTCCAGAAATCAGATGGCAATTTTATGCATTTGAATATTTTTATCCCATTAAATCCATGTCTTATATTTATAAAGTTTATTTTAAATTCCAAAGTACTTTTACATGAGAGCGAGTACGTGCGATCCAGTTGCGCATTTTATTTCAAACCGCAAGAGCAATGGTTTATTCGTATTTTGGGTATTTTTGTGTATAACTGAAAATACTATCAAAAAGCAATTTTATGTAAAATACACCATGTGACTCTCTACCAGATTCAATTTAAAACAATTTTTTTTTTTAAAAGAAACCATTTAAAAGAAGTCAAAAAACATAATTATCCTTTTTCGCTTCTTACTCTAGAGTCGTGAAGTTTTAGACAAGCGATTTATACCTCAGGATACTTAACGTGTAGATAAACTAGAGGCACGAAAACTCTAAGAGCATCAGGACATATAGTCACTTACAACTCAACCAGTTATGTGTGTCTACTATCGCCAAGAACGGAGGAGGCTTACATTTTTCTTAACCTAATATGCACTGTTAAATCCCTTTTTGAGTGTTTTCGTCAAGGCATAAGTATGGTTCCACTGCGTATTGCAACTAAAGTCATTAAAACTTCGAACAAAAAATGCAAGAGATTGACATTTGACAATGTACCAGCATGTTTAATTTCTTCGTCCAAACGTCTTTTGGTTGAATTTAATTGAAAGTTTATACTTAATTGAACCTGATACTATGATCATTAAAAAAATTGTAAAAAGATCTAGGTACAAGAAGGTCGAACCACACTTCTTCAATAAAAACATTCAACTTCAAAATTTTACTAAAATTTCTAAAAATTCTTACTTCTACTAACGTTTAGGAAAATCTAAGACAGGGATAGTAGGGAGTGGTCGGGTCGCGCTTTGATTGTGGTTCATGCTTCTTTAGCAGCTGGGCTAATTGATTTGGAATCAAACTACACTAGCTTGATGCTAGAAGTTTGTATGAAAGTATGATAGGTTAGGTTAGGTTGAAGTGGCTGCCAAAGAAGAAGCAACACACTTATATCAAGGGTTGGTGCGACGGATATCACAAGGCTCTAGGACAGTTTTTCCCTACTCGTTAAACGATGTTGAGCTGCTAATAAACTTTGCTACATGTACACATAACGTGAGGAATTGTTCCCTCCTTCTCTTGGGCAATACTACTTCTGCAGAAATCATTTGGATGGACGCCAAGTCACCAAGCGTATCTACTTTTATCAGTGTCCGGTTATTAGAACTTTTCACGGATCTAATGTGCAATATGCTTAGAGATATCTGATGCCTAGAGCGCCTGAAATCTATCTTTGGACAGATCTGTTTTATCACCAAGCTAGTTTTAATGTTGTTCCACCTAATGTTTGTAATCTACCTATGTAATATTCTATTTTGCTTAAGCATAAGATTACATGTAGCGATTGGTATACTAACATTTATGTCCAATCTGTGAGAATAGGTAATGTTGTTACACTACTTTAAGGACGCTCTGGAATGCACCCAGCAAATGTGAATGTTGAACAGCTGGTTTAGAGCTTAGACAGAGTTAGAGTAGAGTAGAGTTTTTAGAGACAGAGTCCAGAGATTTTAAAGCAGTTGTCTGAAAGATATGGATATCTGTAGTAGATATCATGTTTTCTCTAAGCCAAGACAAAACTTCCTTAATCCAGTAAAGATCCACCTTAAACACGCTATAATAATTAAGAAGGCAAAATCATTATCCTGTCTGAGTAAAGATCTCCATCAACCCCTTCATCGGTCTCAGATCCATCAGTGTAGCAATGAACCAAACCGTCTTCTAAAAAAATTGCATCCCCCGAACTCCATGAGATTTTAACTTGAAAATGTCTGTTCAAATGTAATCGACGGATGGTGTAGTTTAGTCAATGATACTTGAAAACGGTCTGAATGAATTCAGAATTTCAGAGTGGCCAGCCTCCATCCATTGTGAAGAAGACTTAATAAGAATTTCTGTGGTGGCCGCATTTCGAAAGGTATCAAATGAAAAAGAATATTCAATGCAGCGAAAGAATCCGCTTGTGCACATACAAGCTGATCGTTAAACATTACTTAGTGTATCACGATTTATGGCTATATTTAAGGCGATCCCCCATTCTTCTACACCATTTAGAATAATTGGTCTTACCAAAATCTACAGCCAGTGAATAATTCGAAGTTGAAGACTTCATTGTTAGTTATATTCCACCAAGGACCAATTAAGATTTTTATAATATTTATTTAAGTAACTCAGAAATAAATTTAGAAAAAATACAATCGAAAAGCTACTAATAAATATTTTATTATTTTATTATTTTTATTGGCGCCAAATTTTAAAGAGCCTATTATTAAGTTATAAGTATGATACTACTTAACGATGTGCAAACTTTGAAGTAGTTTACTAACTCATTTTTAATTTTAAATATTTTCTAACTAGTATAGTACTAAGCAATTTTGTTAATAAACTGCTTCTGAACACACCCAAGACAAGACAGTGACAGTTTATATGAAAAACTACGTAAACAGACCTTTTGTGGTCTAAATATCAAAGTCATATGAAGTTAGCACGATACTAAAAAAATAAAATAGGTATACGATGATTTTATCTTTAGTAAAAAGGTAGAGACAATATGATACTGTATTCGATTAAAATTTGCAAAATCGTTACATTAACCAAGTATCATACTTAAACAGCTTTAACGTCGTACTAATTCAACTAAAATTTTGCACCATTATTATTAGTCCTTTTGAAATAGAACACCTTTTATCAGAATTGGATATACATAAACAAAAACTTGGGGCTGCATGGAAGACCTCTCATATTCTTTTAAATTCTTTCTTGCTAATTTGGAAAATTGTCTTTTTGTCACTAATTTTTAAATCGGGTTCTTGGCTTAACATTACTATTAATAGACGCATATGTAAGACTTCTTATAATCCATAAGTATTCGAAAGATAAGTTTGTATAATAGACTCTCTCAGAGAGTAGACTGAAGAGATGATTTTGTCGGAGGTAAATCAACAACCTATTTGGCTTGTAGAATCCAAGTAATAGAAATTGCGAGTTCTTTCGGTTTCATCTGGTGTAGCGCAAGGCAGAAATTCTGGGCCATTACTATTTATCTGGTAATTTCGAGAATTTTGTTAATTTTGTTTTCGTAGAAGACTGGTTTCTTCTCTAAGAAGGACTGACTTAACTTGATAATTTTGTAAAAAAAAACATCTCATAGTTAGAATGTTTCCCAAGGATATGACTGCACTTATCGAGCCCTAACCGCCATTTTATCGTAAGCGACATTTTTTACAAAATCAAGTTAATTATGCGATTTGACAGCGAATGCTATTACGCATATTTCCATATCATTTATTTTTCAATACAACTTTTTAACAAAAAGTTACACAGAAAACAAAATTTATCGTAAGCGACACTGATATTTTCTATTTACAGCTAAATATCGCAAATGACATAGTAGGTAGAGTGTTGTTATTATTTAATCAGCTTTGCTGAATTATCCAATTGATGCTGCTTTTGTATCAGTGTACACATCGGCCACTGTAAGGAATAGTACATTTGTAGGAGAGTGAGTAGCTTAAGGGGCTCAAGCCCCCTCAAGCAAAATGATATACTTTGCTAAGTTTTCATATGTATAATATCGAAGATTAATTTTTTATATTATTTTTTCGTTCAAATTTTATATTTGTTCAATTTAAGCTTTAACAATATTCTTAAATTTTAATTAAAAAAAAAATATAGGAAGGTAGGTATGTATAATGTTATAAAATCATGAGTTAATACCAACCGTAATATAGATTTTGTTTGACATTTCAAACGAATCTCAGTAGATATTCACAGATTCTTAAAAAAAAGTTCTATGCAATCGGGTATACCACATACGTTCAAACAACTAAATATACCACAATCTCACTATCGTCTCTTTTTCTGTTAAATTTTAGAGTGATCAACTAATTTAAAATAAAACACAAGTAAAAATTCTATTAGCAGCATTTAGCTAAACATCCCTCAGTTTTTTTTTTTTGGGCAAACAAAACTAAGATCAACTAATATTTTTTGTATTTCAGAATGAAAACCTATTTAAAAATGCGTAGCAGGGCATAGTTCATAAAAACAAAAAGTCAATCATCATGTACCATGTTTAGACAAATTGGTGAAAGGGGTTATAATAACACGCAAAGTTTTTAAAAGTATTTTTATTTCAATATTTATTTAGATATGGAAACAAATGTGAAAGGATGAAACCGAAAGTGCAATACCAGAAACTGTTCTAGAGTCGCTTCCATTTTGCAATTGGAATTTGTATCCTCATTTAAGAAAACATTTGAAGTTCTTTGTGTGCTACCAGTGACGTCTGCTGAGCCAGAACGTTCATTTTCAACTTTGAGACGGTTAAAAACGTGGCTGAGGGCCACAACAACTGAGACCAGGCTCAACGGATTAGCTTTGTTGAACATACACAAAGAAATCGAAGTTAAACCTGAAGATGTGGTGAATGCATTCGTAAATAAAAAAAAGAAGAATGGATCTAATTTTTTCACCAAAATATCATACTTAAATCTGTTTTTTCAAATGAAAAATATAAAAAAAAGTTTGCAAAGAAATAAATGAATAAAATTCATTTCATATTCGTAACTTATTCATACATACATACATATATAAGGTGGTTGATACTAAGAAAGTCTTTCATTGTTTGATAGTTTTAGTGATACCTTGAAAGAAAATTTTTATTAATTTTTTCACTGAGGTCAAACCGTATTTCTGCAGTAGCTAGTAATAAAAATAAGACCAAGTTGAAAATATCCCAAGCAAAGTACCTTGATTTGAAAGGGCTTTGTGAAAAAAAACTATTCCTGAACGGTATCATGACGAGTACTTATCTTTGAGATTTAAACCTACGATCAACGATGTCTTAAGTTAAATCGACGAAGAAAATAACAAAGACAACTAAATACCTAAATACCCTTGAGTTTTTTTTTATTTTTCTTTATTTTTAATTAAGAATATTTTTTGTCGTTATTTGTTATTAATTTAAAATAAAATAATAAATTCCACTAAAAATAAACAAATAATGTGAATTTTTCATTAAAATAGGATTTTTTTTGTATTTTTTTAATTTTATCGTAAACGCCAAAATTTGATTATGAGCTAGCAGTTAGTGAACACAAAAAGTATCGTAAACGACAAAAACGTTAAAAATAACGTAAACTTGGCAACATCAGTGTTCAGTTTATAGTTACTTAATTGCATTTGCAAAAATATAACTGAATACTGAAAATAAGCTCCTTCAGATTTGTATCTCAGGAAGAAAACAAAAAAATGTATTTCCTGTAAAATTTATATTTTGTCGCTTACGATAATTTGGCGGTTAGGGCTCGTTATGACTTATGCTATCTTAAGAGTCGTAATTACAACTAGTTCTGGTTTGTACTGTCCATAATTTAACTTAACCTTGACGAATCAAAGCCTTCCCCCTTTGTGATGATATTTTCTCTTACATAAGCTCGTCGAAGTCCAGAAAAAGAAAACAGATCAAACTAGGAAGGAGATCGAAAGAACTCGGACCAATTCCTATGTTATTATTTAAAAAAAAATTGTTTAATAAGGAGAAGATCACAGTCTTGCTATTTGCTGAAGACTTAGCTATTTTTCTATAAGCTTCATTAGTAAGTTCCCAAAATATACACTTAAAAGATTGAGTCAAAGAAAAAACGGTACAAATTTGATTCCCACCCAAGGCTTATCCTTCGCTTCATCAGAAGCTCCAAATGGTTTTAACTAGTATGGAACCTTTGTTCTCTAGTAGATCGTGGTATCACAATGGACTTCTACTGGTCTAAGTGGGTCAGATTCTTTAATGACAGCCACCTTAAACTTACCTAAAACAAAGCTTATATTCAAGGGAAAAATACTTTGTTCAAGAAGTCACTCAGTAGGGGCGAGCACCTGGATTTTCAAATCTGGGACTTTTTTATGGTGTTGTTGTAGTTATTTTCCTTAGGATTGTATACACCATTGTCACCTAACTTTGTAAAACGTTTCCGGATTCTTACCCCAGACTCCTTTTTAATAGTTTTCGATGGACTTAAAATGATTTTCAGTTCCTGCAACACAATCATATCTCTCACAGGTTTTCTATTTTGTATAGAAATTTGAAAATCTTCAAAAACACTCAGCTCAATTTGAATAACTTCATGGAAACAATTTACCACTTTTATAAAAATCCATTTTGTTTATTTCTGCGGGTCCAAAAAAAGCTAGCAAAGTACAGCCAACACTAAGAGCTCCTATTAAATAGCATTTTATTTACTCTTTGCTTAAACCACAATCACAAAGAATAACGATAAGGGCCGCACAAATAAACAAAAGAAAAATTAAAATACAAAAAATAAACGTAAGCATACTCCAAAATGAAAAAGTAAAACGAGTCCCGGCATTGACAAGCAACGCCATCACAAGCCACTATAGCCACATCCGTTTGGCGCCATTGTGACTCCTTATGCCGTTTGTATTGTTTGCATACAATTTTTAAGAGGTGCGGTGTCGAGTCGACCATTGTCCGCCATTTATTGCCAGTCATGCGATATCCATTTCGCCATAAATACCTCGCGTCTCATGTGAGAATTCAGAAAATACAACAAACAGAAAAAAAAATGGCAATCAAAAAGCATTCCAAAGATAAGAATAGCCATGGTGGGTATTTTCACATAACAGTAAACAATAAAGGAAAGGAACAATTAAGAGATTAAATTTTCGTGAATCTCATGAGAGGTTAATGCTCATTACTCGCTTAATGACAGAAGCTCACACTCGCCATCACCACCGAGTTACCTTGTTCTGTTGGGCGCCATTTTGCCGTGTTGACCGAACGTTAAAGCTCTATATATTGTTATTCTTTCTATTTTTTGTTGGTTTGTATGTATAGTTACGAAGAATATTCACATTTTAGAGTGCGATTCGCAATTTATTTAATCCGATTACTGTAATCAACAGCGCTGTCAAGTGCCCTTTCACTCTCAGGTGGTGATGGGTGGCGAAAGTAGCGATGGCTGTGGCGGCGGTAAAGGTCGGTAATTACACAGCTATTGTTTGTAATCAAATCAGGCAACGCATTCAGTTTTACCGGGGGCTGATGGATGAAGGTCGTATAATTGAATGAAATAATTATGAAAGGCTTCAGCATCAGCATAGAGTGGTACTCGTCATTAGCATAACTTTTCGAAATAATATTGTTGCTCAACGTTAATGGTTAAACAAAATCTGCCATAAATTTGAAATGGAATTACCCAACTCTTTAGTAGGCTCTTTGTCCAAGTTTGACCAATCTTGCTTCGTAATAAATGTTCTGAAGAACTTTTTGCCAAATCCCCTCTGCGATATGGAGCCTTGGTAGTGGCAAGCAAATTGTTGATTTTGAGTATCATTGACGTAATTCTGATGTAGTCAAGTTCCGAGAGGACCAAACCCAAAGCAAATAAAAAGGCAGCAAGGATTTCGAGTGTGTGGTGGCTATAGATACAAATTATTTCAGCATGGTGCTAATGTATGTGTATGACAAGAAGGGGCTATCAGCAATAGTAGAGTATAACCTCTCTATGGATACAAATCCCTGAAGTATGAGAACTAGTTTAGGTGTACACGTATTTGTTCGGAAATTTTATTATTAGTTATGAAGTTTTGTGTTGTGATTTTAGTTTTTGATGAACAAGAACTTAAATCAAGGGTTTCCTATATCGACCCGTAGGTCTGTTTACAATTACAAAAGTTTGAATGTTCATTCATATGAAACATATTAATCTTACCGGAGTTTTGTATTGCAATATATTATAAACAGCTCGTAAGTGCTTCAATTTTAGTATCAGGAATCCAACAAACTCACATACGAGTAAATATCTTCGTTGAAAGCTCTGGACACGCTTTTTGGGTAACGTCGAGTTTTGATAATCCTACAATTTCAGTATTATGTGATACTTAAGTATACTATTCTCTCATGTTATTTGAGTGTGATATAAACCTCTAAGCAAAAATGCTGAATCTTTGACGAACAATTCGACACTTGTTGCCAGATAAATATATATTATTCGGAAAGTTTAAAATATCTCGGAAACCTTTTTCTATCTACATCTCCAATTTATTTTTAAGACGATCTGTTAACATGTTTAATACGTATTAAGAAGTGTTCGGGTTAATATGAAGGTGTTTGTAGATTGTTGTTATGGCTCTTTTTCCAGCCGCGTTTTCCTCTTTGAGAGGGTCAAAAATATCGTAGTAATTTATATTTTTTTTTTAAATCCTGCAATATTTTACTTTCTTTAAAATTACCATCCCTCCAGCTTTATTTTAATGACGTTCTCCAAATTATGTATTATAGTACGATACTACTTAACGATTTCTTAATTTTAAGAAGATTTTTAACTATTTCTTAATTTTAAACCTTTTCTAATTAGTAACTTGCTAAAGCTATTTTTTTAATAAATTGCTTATGAACACACCTTAGTTCATGCAAAAAACTAGGTACACAGACCTGTTTAGATGTTTGTAAATTTCAAAGAGCCATATAAAGCTTACACGATACTAAAAAAATAAAATAGGTATTCGATGATGTTAACTTTAATAAAAGAGTAGAGAAAGTATGATGTAATATTCGATTAAAATTTGAAAAACCATAGTTTTTACCAAGTTTCATACCAAAACATCTTTTACATCGTACTAGTTCAACCAAAATTTTGCGCCATAGTTTGACCCTCATTTTTATATCCTAACTTTGAAGGTGTACTTACTAGTAGTTCAACTAATGGTAAGGGCTTTCAAAGTTACGGACTATACAACTTTTTCCGAAGATCATAGCCACTTGAAAATAATTCCGAACGAACCTGTTATTGATGGACAGTAAAGAATTTTGACTTAATTTCATTCAGACAAAGATCTGTTTCTCATGGATTCTGCAGACTTTTCGAAAATTTAAATCAATCTAAGGTTAAGTCTCCTAAGTGGTAGATATGAAAGACATAAAATATTTTAAATGTTTTTTCTTGATCTTTTCTTTTTTCTTAAATAATGTTTCTTCTTAATAACAAATAATTTATCTTGGGCCAACTTAAGGCCAAATATTATTTCTTGTTCGACTACAGTCTGAACGACTCGGCCAATTTTCTTCAAACTTAGTGGATATCACTTTTAATTTTTCCCCCCACAAGTTTTTTACATGCGACTTATAGGTACTATAAGGCAAGTTATGCATTCGTAAAAAAAAATCGAACTCGGATTTTGATCAAAGTTGACATTACGATGATAGCGAAGACTAAAAAGTGGGTCTCACAATTCTGTCTGTCTGTCTGTCTGCCTAAACGACTCGGCCGATTTTCTTCATAGTTGGTAGATATCATTTTTAATTTTTTTTTTTTTTGGATTTAAAAAAAAATTTCAAAATTTTTTTTCAAAACTCACTATTTCGAAAACCTTATGATAGATTTTTTTTAAACTCAAAAAATAAAAGTTATAAATATGTACAACATAATTTACAAGTTGCATGGAAAAATGTTTTATTTTACCTTAAAATAAAGGTACCGACCATACAAATGTTAAGAAATGGTTTTGAAAAATCGATTTTTTTTCAAAAACGGCGCGTAGAATTTTGATAAAAATCTTTTTCTTTCAATTAATTGTAACGATCTTTAATATTATAAAAAAAATTGAAATTAAATATTACAGCTTGTACCTACTATGGAACCATTTTTTCATACTCATTATCGACATAACGGATTTTAATGAAATTATTTGTAGAGATGCTAAAACGCTAAGAACTATTGCATTTCAAAACTTAAAAAAAAAATATTTTTTGAATTAAAAAAAAAATCATTTTTTTGGAAAATTCGATATTTCAAAAACTGCTAAATATTTTTTTTCGAAATTTCATTTTCATTCGTACAGTAATAAAAACTTAAAGTTGGCATACCAAATTTTTTTCTTAAAAATCTTTTAAACATTTTGTATATAAAAGCTGTTTTTATTTTTAAGAAACCACTACAAGCACTTATAATTTTCGTTCTTGCATAAATTCATATTTGCATAGCATTCTGTTTTCGTCTCGTACTCCTAAAAGAATTAAAAAAAAATAATTGTATCCTTATAAACAGTTTTCTCTAATAACATTCGTTTTTAAAATTGCTAGTCTATTACATAGAAGCAAGTTCAGTTCATGCGACCCAGTCGTGCATTTTATTTTATTTTTTTTTTAAGGCCAAACAATTTCATAAATATTTTTTTTTCTCAAAAACTGTGCCACAGATTTTGATTAAATTTTTTTTGAAAACTTACTATTTCGAAAACCCCATCCTTGATTTTTTTAAGATTTTGTAGAATAAAGTTTCTTAATATAATCTACAAGACATGAGAAAAAAATTATTTTACCTAAAAATAACGGTACCCTTCATACGATTGTTAAAAAATGGTTTCCAAAAATCATATTTTTCTCGAAAACGGTTCCGAGAATTTTGCTAAAATTGTTTTCTTTTCGATTAATTCTTACGTTCTATAGTTTAATAAAAAAAAATTAAAAACAAGATATTACTGACTGTACCTACCATAAAACGATTTTTTTGAATTTTGAATTTCTCATTATAACAACGGATTTTAACAAAAAATTTTATAGAGAAACTTTTAAAAAGTTTAAAAAACATTATGTCATAAACTTTTCTAAATTCAAGCACAAACAATTTATTTTACTTTTAATTTTATTAATTTGCAAATTGGTTTAAATTTTAGTATAAAGAACAATTTTACTTCGCATCGTATCCACGTCGCATTCCGTCCCACCACGAGCACACCAGCAAGCCAAAAAAAAAACAGTTCAGCCCAAGCAGCTGATCAGGATATATTTTTTAGATTTAAAAATGGCAAACGGAAACAAAGAAGAGAAGTAAAAAAATGTATCCCTACCTAGCTCCAACGTCACTGGCAGTCAGACAGAACTATTGGGTTTGTTGCGGAACTTGATTTTTCTGGACACATTGCATTTCAAAACTTAAAAAAAAAATATTTTTTTTGATTTTTGAAAACAAAATTTTTTGGAAAATTCAATATCTGAAAAAACGGCTCAGTATTTTTTTTGTAAATGTAAAAAGTTTTTAAAAATTTTTTATATAAGAGCCAATTTTTTTAAGAAACCACTACAAAGACTTATAATAATTTTTGTTCTTGCATATGCTAAAATTTGCTTGAATCTCATGGCATCCTGTTTTTAGCTTCAACTACTAAAGAGTTGGTTAAGTCGTTTAAAAAGTGAATTTAATACTTACGAATAGTTTTTCTCCAATAACATTAATTTTTGCAATATTAAGTCTTTTACATAAGATAAAGTTCGTGCGACCCCGCCGTGCATTTGATTTACGAATGCCTAACTTACCATATAGTACCTACTATGTAAATATATATCGCAAGTGAAATTTAATGGATACCTAAGTTAAAAAAAAAATAAACAAAATACAGAAAGGTGAAGCCATTTGTTCGCGTTCGACGGAATTGTGGGATGTCTTAAATAGTAACAAAAATTATCAAATAGTAACAAAATTATCTCCACGCTGCAAGGACAATCAAGGAAACATCATAGTTGAACCGGCGCTGTTCATGCTCAAAATATGGAAAGACCATTTCTCCAAACATTGTAATGGCGATGAAGAAGAGATATAGAGATAATTCAATTTGACTTATCTATATCGAATTTTAAGTTCATAAAAGCCGCTGGAGCTGACGGCTTTGCTGCCAAACTGTTCACACGTGATGACTTGGTTGAGACTTGAGAGTATGCACCAGCTCATCTGAAAAATATGCTCGGAAGAGAGCATGGCGGATAAATGGAACCTCAGCATTGTCTCCCCGAACGTCAAGAAGGAAGACCCTCTGAGCTGCGCTAACTACAGAGGCATAAGTCTCCCTAATATCGCATACAAGATCTTTTCTGCCATATTATGTGAACATGATAGGTCGACATCAGTGCAGCCTTCGACCAGGAAAGTCCACCATTGATCAAAATATTCACATTATGCCAAATCTGGGAAAAAAATCCAGGAATTTCAAATCTACACCTACCACCTTTTAATCGATTTCAAAGTCGCATATGATAGCATCTATAGGGACGAACTATATAGAGCAATATCTAGTTTATGAATCTCTGACAAAATTGTCCGTTTGTGCAGAATGACGATGGAGAATATATGCTGTTCCATCAAGGTCGGAAAACATCTCATAAATGCATTTGATCTCAAAAGAGTTCTTAGCCCAGGCGATCCTCTGTCGTGCGCCTTCTTCAACATTGTTCTCGAAAGATTAGTGAAAACTAGAGACACAACCTTTCAAAAGTCTATCCAATTACTCGGATACGCCGACGTTATTGACATAATCGGAAGAACAAAGCTTGATGTCAGTGCTGCGTTTGTGAGCATTGGGACGGAAGCGAAGAAGATGGATTTAGCGGTCAATGAAGGTAAGACCAAGTAAATTCTGTCATTAAGAATACCACACCGACGTCTTGGATAGAACGTCACTTTAGAGCTATAATTTTGAGGTAGCTAAGAAGTTTGTCTACCAAGGCGCCGCTATAAATTCAGACAATAACACCAGCGCCAAAATCAAACGGAGAATAACTCTTGCCAATCTCTGTTTTCCCCGAGCTACTAAAGTGTTCCTCTATAAAACTATCATCATCACGGTCCTTGTGAATGGTTCAGAGACATGGACCTTGTCGAAAGTGGATTGGAACGCCTTAGGATGTTTCTAGAGGAAAATTCTCCGTGTGTTGTTTGGTCCCGTCTGCATAGACGAGGAGTTGAGGAGAAGATATAACCATGAACTGTACAGCGAAACCGACATAGTCAAAGCAGTTATAGTCCAACGACTCAGATGACTGGGTCGTGTAGAGCGAATGGATTAAAATCCTACGGCCTGGAAAGTCTTCGAATCCAACCCCTGTGGACGGTTCACTAGAGAAGACGATGAAGACTACTGAAATATATATCCAGAATCAACCAACAATCTAGGTAAGTATAGAAAACTTTTCTCTTAAGTCTCGCTTAAAACTTTATCAATCATTATACCTAAATAAGGATTTTTTGTTTTATTAGAATAACAAACAAAAAGTTATCCGGAGAACTTCTCACCTTCATCACAAAAATATTCCATAACTTCTCAATAACATAAGAAAACCTACCTAAGACCAATTTCATTGAATGACATCACAATCTTTCATCTCAACTCGTTATTACATTCAAAGCTCACTGCCTGCGATTTATTTCCAAACGTCTCCATCATCACTGCCGGATTTAGCACTAGAGGTGAACATACACCTATTCTGAAGTTCTTATACAGTATCCACTTTGTACACCTCCTACCTTACTCTATGCCTTTGTGTTTTTGAATGTTAGTCTCTCAAGGTACTCGTAACATGAAAACAACTTGTGTAGGTACCACCTCTACTCACAAAAAAAAAAAAAAAAAAAAAAATGAAGAAGTTTTCTCCATTATTAGAAAAGCATTTCAATCCCTCCCAACACTAACGAAACAACAAAAAACCTTTGCAGTGAAGTTTCGGTAAACTTCTTCTGCTACACCGACCGTCTTAGAAAAGAAAGGGTTATCAGGGACTTTCTGATTCTTCGTCCTAAAATACAACTCGATATGAAATGTTACCGAAATGCAGATGAAAATGAAGTCTTACAACACAAAAGGACCTCTTTAAGAAAATGCGATGGGGGTTTCTATACATCAACAACTTCATTGAATGAATCAATGCCCTTCCGTCTAGATGGAGAGATTACGCTATACCTCGAGAGTGTATCTGTGTATAAGATAAGGTAAGTTTGGCAAGTTTATTGAATTAAGTTGTTAACATTTCTGCAAGGAAGCTATCCGGAGTTACTAGTTTCCTTTGATCCTTCGTCGATGCAATGTCAGTGTGTGTTGCCTTGGCAATGGCTAGAAGATTTGTACCTTCCCATTCAAAAGAAGAAATATTTTACGGTCTTCTGGTCCGGAAGTTCTGTTGTCTAGCAAAGAAAAAAAGAACTATAAACAATGAATCACGACCGGTAACAGATGAAGTTTCTCGTCGACATCAGGACCAATAGCTTTCGAGAGGCTAAAGTTTCCGTCTATTCTTTTCATTTAAAGGTCTTAATATGAATAACATTCCATAAAACTAACCACCAAACCGTGAGTTTTCTTCCTGTGCAAGCTCACCGGATCAACTAACAAACATTTTTTAATTGGATTATGGATTCATAGCGGAGCAGTGGATATGCGTCGAGCACTGGCTGGCCATTGCCAGTCCAAAAGGCATGTCCATGTCCAATTGCCTGTGCAATGGCCAATTAATCCTATACGAGCGACCGGGGACAGAGTCGGTGGAAGTGGATCTAACTGGAACCAGAATGGATATGGAAATTCATTTTTATGGTTGACAGCACTTGCAGTTGTCCCAGGTAAATCCCTGCGAATCGCTGTGTTCACTGCTTTAATTTTTTTCCCACTCATAAGACTAGAGCTTATGCCGCAGAAGAGAGAGGATAAAAAAGTTAGGCAGGGGAATTACCATCATATATACATATATTTATAAAGCGGGGGGTTATAGATAAGAACTAGAGATTCTAGGGGTGAGTTAGTTGGGTGCAGGGAAATGTTTGTCGATTTTTTTAATGCTCTGCTGGTTTTAACGAGGATTACCGCAGGGGGATTCTTATGGAGGCGATGATTTTTTAAAGCTCGTTGAATAGAAGACTCGAAATTCTTAGGATGTTCATTTGGTAAAGTAGGTAGAAGCTTACAGCTTGTTCTTGTAATTGTTCTTTATAAACGATGATTCTAATATGGAATGTGTCAAAAACCTGTTAGTTGTCAAGTTTAAGAACATGTGTTTTCTGAATTCATATTGAATTTAAAAAAAAATAAAGAAAAATTTTTGAAAATAAGTTGACTACCCTTAAAATATTTGAGCACAGTGCGAGCATTCCACATTCAGGTGGTGCGGCTAAATAAAGAATCTCTGAATTTAACCGTTCGTCTGAAGTTGGGCTCAAGGGTAAACTGATGTGTTTTCCTTGAAGCGTGAGTATTACGGTTGAATTGTTTAAGGGGAGAAATATATCTGACTATTTCACGAAAACATTGTTCCTAAAAATAACAGAGAAACGAAGAACAAGAAAAGGTGCGGTGGGGCTCACGAAATTCAAATGTATCACTTATAGTTCTATCACCTATCGTTTTTAAAGAGACTCAAGTTGAAGCACCTGCCCAAATATGGGAATTGTACTCGGACGAATATAAGGATTACAGCCAGGTCAAAAGGGCTGATAAATTTCTTTGAATGTCGAAGGAAACATAAACACTTTGAACATTTTTATCGACGTCGAATATGTGGTCATTCCATACAACATAGAAAGCAGAATGGTGGGTTGATGCTTTAACGACACAAGACAGCATTTAACACTACATAGTTTTTGGTTCCCCATCTGACAATGCTGCCAATGAATTATAAATTTCAGACAAAAGATCATTGATGAATATCAGAAAGAGACTAAGAGACAAAACGGAGCCCTGGGGCACACCAGCATTTATGTTATGAATAACAGACTTGAATCCGTCTTAGACAAATTTTATTGAGCAGTTCGAAAGGTAGTTTCTAATTCAATGAAGATGAGAATTGTGAATCCCAAACGCAAGCAGTTTCGATAAGAGAGCTTAATGCCAAGCTCTATCAAATTCTTCTCAAATACTAAATTTAATAATCTTTGTTTTTCAAAACGATGTAAGGACTTGTGCCAATGTTAGGTGAGATAAACCATCAGATTACCAATGGAGCAATTGCTATGAAAGCCATTTAGACGGTCATTCAGATCTTTTGCATAGATATACAGGAATGAAATATACCTTTCGTTCGATGTACATATATCTCGATGGGTTTGGGAAACATTGAGAAAAATAATGATTTTTTTCAAAAATTAAAAAAAAAAATTTTTAATTTTGAAGAGTGGGACATCAATGAAAAGGTCCATCAATTTTCTATTCAGAACTGAAAACTAAACCGTCTTAGGAGCCTTGGTTGCGGAAATATCTCCATCCGAAGACTTTGTTCTAAATTTACTTTGGATAGAAATATTTCGAGAGCCAGACCTTACAGAATCTTCTGATTTTCAATAATAGAAAGCCTTTTGTTAGATTTAATGAATTCTGAAGACAACAACCTTTATCAAGGCTTGGTTGCGGAAAGGTCGCCATCCGAACCAGAATTCGCGTTGCGTTGAAAACACTGGCCTACAGGGAAATAGTATTCGGAATAATTTTAAATAATTTTAACTTGTCTTCCCAAGCTAAATACAAGTTAATAAGTAAAAGTCATTTATTAGTTTAAGTTTTACTTGCATTTTCCGAATTTAGTGATATTTGCTGCTCGCATTATATTTACTTTGGTTGTTTTTTTGTCAAACACCCAAAATAACACCCTATAATATATTAGTTTCTTTCTACCAACAATTTCAATGTCAAGGTAAAAAAAAATAGAAGAATACTATAGTGTATGCAAATGTAACATCAGCTACTCGTCGTCTGTCACACAGCGATCTTCACCCAATTCCGAAAAGTCCTCGCACATTGACGAAGAAGAAATCACACCTGCACCTGCTTCACCAACAATTTCTTCAATGTCAGAATACACTCGACAAAAAGAGTTCCAGCGATTTTTTTGAAATGGATGAAAGTTTAGTTTCTTGTAATGATGTCAGTGGTTTGATGGTAGCCCTTAACATAACGTATAAACGGAATAAATGGAGACTTTTCATAGATAGGAGTTATTTCCGGCGAGCGCTTTCATCAGGACATCGCCAGCATGGAAAAGCGGTATCAAGGCCATTCGAACGCTTCAATTTTGGCGGACTTTTGCTGGACTATTTATCGAGATATTACGTACGCAAAATACAAGAGGGCCGCACGTTGCAGTTCTACTTAATTTTTCCAAAAATTGTTTTTTCGTTTGTGTTTTTTTTTTAAGTGAAAATAATTTTAATTTATATTACATAATCTGAACACAAGTTCAGTACATGTAAATAAATAACGAGAGCTACTTTACATAAGGAATACTTTTTTAAAGTTAAAATTTGTATCAATGAAGATATGAAAATAATTATTTCTGTTTAAGTGGAGTGATGGAATTAAATTCAATTGAGTTTATTTGAGCCTTTAATTGAAGTTTAAATTTGTAGACCAGTGAAATTAGACGATTCACTTTGGATTGCAATATTTCCAGAAGCTTCTGGTTTTCACCTATAGAAAGCTATTAAAAAGTAAAAAAAAGATTTTTTTACAACAACCTCTTCCAAGGTTTGGCTTTGGAGAACGATGCTGGTTGATTAGAAGTCGAAGCTAGTGAAATCGCGGTCGAATTCAGTAATATCGCAATCGAATTTAGTAAAATCCTAGCTTAAACTGATAAATTAATAGAACAAACTGATAAAATTATGGCCGAAGCTGATAAAATATCTGTCAAAACTGCTAAAATAGCAACCTTAAGCTATTAATATTAAGGATGGATCCGGAGATAAAATGGCGATAAAACTGGCACAAACGCAGCTGAACCTGGTTAAATAACAGTCGAAACTGACAAAATCGTAGCCAAAGTAAGAAAAGACACTAACCATTTTATTTGAGACGCCTTTTGCGTCTGGTGGGGTAAAGTCTAACAAATTATTTCCGACCTTTACCTTAACAATTAGACAACTTAATTTTGGTTAGGCAATGCCTCCATTTAGCTTAATACAAATTTATTTTTGATTTACCTAAAATAGTCAAAATAGTTAATATTAAAATTAATCTTCCTCCGATCTGTGGAGATCGAGTTGAAGAAGAGTAGAATCATGTGACGAAGAAATGGTCTTGAAAAACTTGGTATCGTCGGCGTTGAGTGAGATATGGGAATATTTAATGACTTTTTCAGTATCGTTAATAGTAAAAAGGAGGGGCCTAAGTGGCTGCTTTGGAGAACCCTGAAGATAGCTTAGAAGTCAACAGAGAAGATTATTTAAATCGAACATTGTAGTAACGGTTTTTCAGGTAAGAAGAAATTTGTCTTAAGAAAATAGGTTCAAAAGCAAAGGTGAATAGTTTGAATAGAATAAGCTTATGTTAAATTTTTTCAAAGAGCTTATTGAAATCGGTTGAGATAACGTCAACTTCCTTTCCATTCTCTAAGGTTGAGAAGCTAAAGGAGAAAAATTCAAAGAGGTTAGTCGTTGTTGACCTACCTTTGACAAAGCCGTTCAAAATGCTTTAAAAGATTTTGGGAATACGTGAAAGTTAAGAAATTGAACGATAGTTTGTAACTTCACACTTTTGTCCCTTTTCATGTATTGGGGTTATGAAAAAAAGATTGAAAATGGGTTATGAAAGTTCTTCCATGAATGAGGGAATTTTTACCAAAAATTGTTGCGTGAGGAAGAGAGAGTGTGAAAGATAATTTTTTGAGAAATATGAACCGGATACAATCTAGGCCAGGAATATACCCATCATTGAGTAGATTTAGCTTATTTTCAATGAGAATTAGCTCACTGGTATGAGATAGAAACGGGCCTAGGAATAAACTTAGAAAATGATTGAAATATTTGCAATCAGGATTAAAAGAGTTAAGAAAAAAAGTTTTTTTTTTAAAAAACACTAGCAAAAAAGTTGGCAATAACGTTGTAATTTTTTACTTAGGATGTCATAATTTCTAACCTATTTTCACTACTATTTCTTCAGAAAGGTGAGCGCCAGAAGGTTGTCTGCTTTGGTTCATATCGATGGTGTATATCATGCGTTTATGTTTTGGAACATCATCTTCCGTGCATAGTTTCTATTGTTCCATTGGTTATAGAAGGTAGCATGAATTGGAAATTAACCTTGGTCCTTGATCGATTTTAAGGTTCCTTAATTTGCTTTATTTCATTCTTTGATTCCACCACACCAAGTCTCATTGATAGTTTCTTCTACAAAGTGTGGTATTTCTACACTAGACTGATAAGCTAAAGCTATTCTCTATTTTTCTTATCAGTCGTTGATACTTGATCTCAGCTTACGGGAACACAAACTATGGAAGCCTGTTTCCGGTCTGGTTAGGTGGAAGCTATGTCGAGGAATATTATATAGGAGCTTGGTGGATAAGTGCTTGGGGTTTAAGTTAGAAATCTCAAACCCATAGTCTAAGGGGGAAGGGGGGTAAAATTCTAATGCTTTATTACATTCTGTCACTGTAATTTGGCTGGCTTCGAAATTCGATTATTCGAATTATTCCGAAGTAAATGCAGACAGACTTTTGCTCCAGCCGTTTCTATCATCGGTTTGTTCTATCAGAATTTTCGGAAATGGCTTCTGCCGTTACATTCCTCAATAGAATAGATTCTGATAGTATTTTTCTATTCATAAATCAACAGTTCTGATAATCGGCGTTACAGAACCAGAGGTCTCGTCTTAGTTGCATGGAGAAAAAGTGGAAACAGTGGCAGTATTAACGCACGTCGTTTGAAAAGTTAAAGTGATTCGCAGCTTACTGAAAGGTTAAAAAATAAAATGCACGACTGGGTCGCACGAACTTGCTCCTATGTAAAAGACTAAGAATTTCAAAAATGAATGTTATTAGAGAAACTGTTCATAACATAAAATATATTTTTTAAATGACTAAAAAAACTCCTTTAGTAGTTAAGGGTAAGAATAGGATGGCATGTGATTCAAGCAAATATAAATTTATGCAAGAACAAAAATTATAAGTCTTTGTAGTGGTTTCTTAAAAAAATAAGGTTTTATATAAAAAAATTTTAAAACATTTTTAAGAAAAAATGTTGGTACGCCAATTTGAAGTTTTTATTATTGTATGAATAAAAATAAAATTTACAAAAAAAAAGTATTGAGCCGTTTTCGAGATATTGAATTTTCAAAAAACAAAAAAATTGATTTTTTTTTTTTCAAAATTCAAAAAAATATTTTTCTTAAAGTTTTGAAATGCAATGTTTTTTAAACTTTTTAGAAGCTTTTCTCTACGAAATTTAATTAAAATCCGTTGTGCTGATAATGAGAAATTGAAAATTTAAAAAAATCGTTCTATGATAGGTACAACCAGTAATATCTTGTTTTCAAATTTTTTTTTATTAAATTACAGATATTAAAAAATAATACAAAGGAAAAAAATTTAAGCAAAATTCTCGAACCGTTTTCGAAAAAAATACGATTTTCGAAAACCATTTTTTAACATTTGTATGGAGGGTACCGTTATTTTTAGGTAAAATGAATTTATTTTTCGCATATCTTGTAGATTATTTTTCCAAACTTTTATTAATCACGTTTTGAAAAAAATCGAGCATGGGCTTTTCGAAATATTGTGTTTTCAAAAAAAAATGTTGAAAGTTTTCTTAAAAATCCAAAAAAATTTGTTTGGAAAATTTGAATACACAGTAATATTCAAACTGCTGGTGAGGCATAACATAAAAAAAATGATCAAAATCGGTAGTACCGTTTTTGAGAAAATCAAAAACAAAAAAATGGTCCCAAGGGGGGTACCAAAACTACTCATTTTTTGTAAAATTTTTTTCAACCATTACCTAGGTTTAACTAAATTAAATTTTTTGATTTTTTTTTTAAATCGTTGGGACAGTTTTTGAGAAAAAAAAAATATTTATAAAATTTCGAAAAAAAAATCGTATGGCAGGTACCGTTATTTTTGGTCTTAAAAAATCAAATCCAAAAATATCCGGGGGTAAAAAATTAAAACCCATATCTACTAAGTTTGAAGAAAATCGGCCGAGCCGTTTAGCTATAATCGAACAGACAGACAGAATTGCCAGACCCACTTTTTTCGTCTTCGCTATCATCGTAATGTCAACTTTGATCAAAATCTCGAGTTCGATTTTTTTTCGAATGCATAACTTGCCTTATAGTACCTATAAGTCGCAAGTAAAAAGGCTATAAAAGCGAAAGTTACTGTTTCCGTAGGCAAATCATCTATGGTAGGCATAATTTATCATCATAAATATACTTAGAAGTTAATTCATAATGACTTCAGGATTCTGGAATTTAGGAATCTAACGTTGTAGATTTTGGGAATTATGATTATGTTTACCATATTTCACCGCTCAGAATTTTAGTTTTTTAAGAGTTTGGGAGTTTGTAGTACAAAATGGTTAGTGCGTTGGACATTCATGCGAAAGGTCTCGAGTTCGATTCTCAGCCGCTGCAAGAAAGTTTTTTTCAGGGGTGTACTTGCGAGGAATTGACAAATTCTCACAAGTATCTCTTGTCATGGAAAGTACTAGCGGTTCGGAATCGGCAGAAAATTGTAGGTCCTCTCCGTTTCTGGTAACACGCACACAGGAATGGTTGAGAGTTGTAAGTCACTAGGTCCTGGTTCACTCCGAGCTGTTGCACTACCAAATTTATTTATTTATAAGAGTTTGGGATTAGGAAATATCAGTATAGTTCCTATTCAGATATTATTTGAGGAGTTTGGGGCATGTATATCATTTAGCAGATTAACGTTCAGGTTCCCAGTTTGTCAACAGCGTACCAAGCTAGGTAATTTCTTAAACAAAATTTAGGTACAACAGCTCGTAGAGTATCAAGGCCTAGTACTCGTAATAAAAAGATCTCAGCCATTGCTATCTCCATAATTTGGGCCTGGATAGTGGAGACCTAGAATTTTATACCGCGTCGGGACAGCTACAATGAGAAGTACTTTTCATGAAAAGATTTACTCTTCCAGGATCTCATAATTCTTCCCAAGAGATATGATCACTGAAAAAATCTTTTTCTTTAGTGATTATGAGATCCCAAACATTCAGCTTCATACTGCACCGCACTAACTATTATTATGAAAGATGAAATTCCTCCTTATCATAAGACAAGGTGCAAAATGTTAGTGACTTGCACGCATTCTGTCGTAAGCCCAAATATTTCACACGCATATCCAAAGTACCTCCGGTTGCTCTTGGTTTGTTTGCTGGGATCTTCAAAATTTTGAACACCTTTTTCAGGGGTTCCTAGTTGGGTGTAAATAAATGACAGTTACCCAGATACACTGCGTCAATTTGGAGTGACGAGCCTTAAAAGATTGCAAAAGACCTGAATTATTTCAGTCACTAACACGCGCTCGTGATATAATAAGACCTTCCGGGCTTACTACCATCACACATCTCTCGTTATCTGTATAGGACCGAAAACCTCACCTTAGTCCAATCTGATCATTGCACAGTTGATCCAGTCCTGATCCTTCTAATTAAGCTGTTGACATGATTTCTATTTATAAAATTTCATACCTTGTCGAATTAATCGGATTCCATGCCAAAAATTTATTTAATTCAGAAACTATTCGAAAATGTGAAAAGTTTTAAAAACAGGGAAACTCAAAATTATCCAGCTCATTATGTCTTTCATATTTCAAGTTTGCAGAGAAATAATGAAACCTTTTTCCTTATTTCCTCATCCATTGCTCATTTGCTCGACTGACTCAAGGGAAAGTATTTCATTAAAAGAAAAATCTTTAATAACAATTTTTCACCCACCATCGCCATGCCAGGAATAAATTGAAGTTGCAAGCTAGTAAAACAAATAAATCTCAGTCAAGCAGGCTTGTATAATAATGGTGGTTCGGTGGCTTGAACGTACATTTCTACGAAGTTAAAACCTTCTGGGGAAACCATTTCTTATCTGCTTGAATCCTGCGGATGCACGCGCCTTCGATTGAAACCCCCAACGGTCCCAATCACCCTCCTCCTTAAATGTATACTGTAACTCCACGCCAAAAAGTCACACGAAAACTGCCGCACCACTTTTCACTCCGCTACATACCTGTGGGGAAATGGATAAATTGAAACCGAATCCTGCTTTAGTTGGTAGCCAGCCACAAGGATTCACTTTGAAATCAAAGAAGAGAAAGAGGACTATGCGGTTGGTGTTTGTGCTACCCGTATTGTGACTGCACTCACAACTTTCCAATTGGAGAAGTGAAAACTGTCTGAGCTCTAAGGTGTTACTTAGCCCATAATGTACACTCTCCTTTGGCCTCGTGGTAATAAATCTTTCGAAAGCCTTTTGACATTTCAATTCCTGGTCCTGCCATCGCCATCGCCACAGTCCTTCTATATAAAGACAAGGATAGACCACACAACAACAACAACGATGTGCCAGAATGAAGACAAAGTAATTTCCCATTAAATCCTAAAACGGAACTCTCTCTCCCTCTCCTTCTCCGTAGTGCAATATTGTTGGGGGAC
Organism: Philhelius festivus; assembly: GCA_963931855.1. Lineage (NCBI taxonomy): Eukaryota > Metazoa > Arthropoda > Insecta > Diptera > Syrphidae > Philhelius > Philhelius festivus. The sequence continues at coordinate 60,731,203 of OZ007557.1, forward strand.
TTCTCATAAATATCGTTTAGGCAATGACAGTTGTCATTTTTACTAAACAATACTGCAGTTCATTATCCTTTTTCTGTAAATAAGTTTTCCAATTTTACATACGAGCAAAAGAATGCACAAGCCTGCGGCCGCATCCTGAGAATAGAACTTCTTGTGTTTGAAACTATTTTTAATATGAGATTAAAGGACAATTACTCTGGGATGATGCTTATGGATAAAGGGTAGGTAGATGAAAAGGTTCACTATAGCCCCTTTCATCCTCCATAATACACGCAATACACAATGTGGATTGTGTTGTGGCTTGGAAAGGATATTTCCTTTCTTTTACTTTGGGTACTCATTTTGTGATGAGTTTTTTTTTTGTTTTTCAATCTGAACAACAGAGAGTTTTTGCAAACCTTTCTGGGTAAAAAATTGCCACGGGCCTTGAGTAGTTTTACATTGTCTTCTCTTGTTTTAACCGCATGCACAGTGTACGTTTACTTTATCTAAAGGGCAAGTATGGTTTCGTTGCGAAAACAGGAGAATTTATATTGAACATACTTGCAAGGCATAAAGGTTCGGCTTGAGTTCCTGGAAGCTTGTACTTCTGTATACGATTTAATTAACTTTTGTTTGCTAGAATTTTGATATTTTCGCCGAAAAGTTGAGTAGTTTTGGTAAATTTTTGTTTCCAATGAAAAATAAGACTTTTTCGTGGAACGCAATGTGTAAAGGGTTATAGAGGTTTGATGGAAGGCTACAAGAAAAACTTAGTTTAAGCTACTTTGAAAAAAACAACAACTATGTATTGCCAACATTAGCCTCATACTACGGACTTGTCCCCTCAGAGGAAAAAGATGATGAATCCTTTGACATTTTCTTTTGATCTCTTTCTTCAAGGGGACAAAATGGCTCTAGGCTACTTCTGCGCCGTGCCCTCCGTTCGACTCCTTAGATCCCGAGCTAGTGGGCGGTGGGCTTTGACGAAGGTCTACGAAGCGGGAGCCCGGACAATAGCTTAATCGGATTGGGTACTTTTTCAGTACCAGTCAGCAAACTGCCTAGCTTGACACAGTGTAGTTGGTGTCGGTTGAGTGTGGTAGTCCGGCTGAATGTGTGATCCAATTTCCAGATGATTGTGCAAAATCAAATATGTTCACAATAAGAGACATAAAAACCTACTAGATCCATATTTTAGAACTTAATCCAAACTGGATGACTCCGATAGAATGTCCTAAATTTTCAATATAAATTCCATCAAAAGGTTCACACGAGTTATAGTATCAAAATGGCGCACTTCAGCGCTAATTGAGCCATGGGGCTAGACTGCCGGTGGTCGTTATTTATACCTACCTATCTATCTTGAAATTTTCTGCGATATCATAAACAAGACTTAATGTTTTAATAGTGCCCTAAATATTAAAATTGTTTTAGTCAATTTTAAAGCAAAGTTAAGCAAAGAAAACGTCTCAGGTTTATCGACCTTACTGAGGGTTGAAACAATGTGGAAGCTTAAACGCAGGTTCCACAACTCAATATTTATAATGAGATCTAGACAACTATTGATCAATCAACCATCAACAATATTTACCACATTGCGGTCGACGAAAGGCAAATTGTCCAAACGTTCCAAGAGGTCAACATCAAATCGGACCACTACTTCGTTGTAGCTTCGTAGTTTCTCTCCCGCATAATCAAAAACAAAATGCTCTGAGGTATAATCACAATTGAGATTGACAGATCCTTTTCATATTGAGTCTCTAATCAAACCTTTAGAAGTCCTAAGAATGATCGCGAGTTAGTTTTAGTAATACTTCTCGTTGCCCCAAACAAATAATAACACGTCCTTCTCCATCTCCAACTGATCCACCTTCTTGCCCAGCTTGACCACTTACTGTCGCTTTCTACCTGATGCTTTTCGCATTACTCATGCTGAGTGTAGTTAATCGACATCTGATGTATAGTTCAATTGCTTGGTTCTATATGCAAGGTGTTTTATGGGCATAACACTTAGAACAGTTGGTATTCTGAGTGTTAATACATACGACCTTCACATCACAGTTGAACTTAGATCGTCAAAGTTGTGTTCTATGTGTTTTAGGTTTTTGAAATGTTACGTGATTTTTGTGTTATTTTTCAATATTCGTGGGCTAAGAAAAATTTTCTTTGATGGGTACGGTCATTCTGTTAATAGCAGGCCAGCTGTTTTGGCACTAGGTGAAACAAAGGTTTGTTGGTGCAAAAACTAATATTTCAGAATTTGACTTACCTGGTTATAACTTGATGCCATTACTATTTCGCCATCACGACCTTTTAGTCTATTTAAAATATGATGTTGCTCGCCAGAGTCTTCTTCAATAAGTACATTGTTCTGATACGAACTTAAATTTCATATGGCTCAAATTTACTATCCGCAAGCACATCATCCATTATTGTTTCACTTACAGGAGTCCTAATATTGACAACAATTCAACTCTTAATGAGTTTGATGTGATGTCTAATTCCATTTCCCAAATAGTTTCCCTATACCCTCACACTGAAGTCGATATTTCCGACGAGCATCCGACTGGGACCGTTTGGCAATACGAGTAAACCAACTGGGACGATTTGACTATTTTTTTTAAATCTTAACTGGTCACTACGGTTCCTCAATACGTTGATGCCACTGCCAATATTATCACAGAAGTGATTTTTCTTGCGATGCATGCTTGTTTTTTATCTAACCGATAAAGACCTTGGCTCGATACAAGTTGCTAAGAAGTTATCAGGTTGAGGGAAATAAGTTACCGCCTTTACAATGCCAACCCAACTATGGAAAATTGGAAAAGCACAAAAATTTAGAAAATATTGTAACGCTGTTACAAAAAGAACCAAATTACATGTCCAGAAATTAAGGCAAACATTTCTGCAATGTCGCAAAGGCTGTGATGTGCTTTTTGCTATCCAGCCGAGGACCTGAAGAAAACACGAAACTCCAGAGTAAAGGTCTTCAAACCTTATCACAAAATGTTTATTGGAAATAACTCTTAAGTCTATAACATACAATATTCTGCTGCTAATATTTCACTTAATTCGGGTAATTGAATGGTTCACGGGCATCAACTCTTCTGGATTCTGGTATAGCTGCCTCGCATCGGCTATACTGGTTGTTGATGATTCAGATCTGGTACTTAATTACGGGTATTCTGGCTTTTAGTAATTCGGCTTCTATGTCGGGCTCATGACGGGATCCGCAGGTATAACGTCCCTGGTGCCACTAAACGGCAGGCTAAACGCTCTGGTAAATCAGCAAGTATACTACGCCCCTGGTGGCACTAAACGGCAGGCTAAACGCTCTGGTAGATCAGCAGGTACCACGCCCCCGGTGGCACTAAACGGCAGGCTAAACGCTCTGGTAGATCAGCAGGTACCGAAGCCCCTGGTGGCAATCAATGACAAATTCGTCTACACTCGTCTACGTCTGGATTTCAAATGATTGATCAAATCAATTTACTAGGCCGCTTGACTGTGTGTATGACCGAAAGGGTGCTTTTCGTTTACCCAAGTAGGTCCTCATGATGACTTTTCAGTAAACACTGAATGTGAACTATATAAGTGGTGAACGAAAAATATCAATGTAGTTGATTTTCCTGTGACGTTATGTGCCAATGGTGCTTGTGAATTGAATTTGGCGAAGTACAATTCTCGGTATTAATACGAAAGTAATATAGAGTGGGGTAGCATGGAACGCTACGTTACAAAGCTGTAGAAATGTCTGGTCATATGTATGTCAAGAACGTAAAAAATTCATCATCATCTTCGGTTTCAACGCTCATCTACAACGATTACCCAATAACTAGATCTTCAGATAAGGTAAAGTTACTAACAGCTCATTTTGATGCTAGCTCTTCGGTGGCTGACTACAACACTGCCTCTCGTACATACTCGTACATCCTGATGGTATATTCCCCATTCTTCTGAAGAGGTGTTCTTCCTAGCTGGCAATAGAATCACGTTAGCTTTTCGATTTGTCCTACTCTGCTGGCCTCTTTTTGAATGGATGGAAGACAGCTTTTATCCCGTAAGTCGAATCATCTTCCCTCTATTCTATAACTATCATCCAATTGCACTAACGTCTCTTCTTTATCATTAAAACGCTGATAAATTATCAGATTAAGAAATATCTGGAAGAACGAAAGCTTCTCAATGAGTGCCAGTATGGCTTTCGCAGGAATATGCCCGCTGCTGATGATCTGATGGTTTATCTCACCGAATAGTGGCACAAGTCTTTACATCGTTTTGAAGAAAATACAATCTTTACACTTGATATTTCAAAACTATTTGATAAAGTTTGAAATCAAGCATCAAGAAAACTTGTGCATTTGGTATTGATGAATCTCTTCTTCGTTATGATTAGAAATTACTTTTCGAACCGCTCTGTACAGGTTTCATTGGATGGTTTCGAGTTTATCATTTATAAAATAAATGCTGATGTGCCACAGGGCTCCGTTTTGTCTCCGACTCTCTTTCTGATATTCATCAATGATCGTTTGTCTGAAACTTCTAATTCATTTAATTGTTTAGCTAACGACAGTACTCTCAGCTTCTCATCTACTTTTCCAGATTTACGTACTTGTCCTTCGGATGTGGATTTAGAACGGCAGTGTTTGGTAAGCTCAGTAAATTCTGATCTTGATAGAACTGGCAAATAGGGAACCATAAAATGCGTGAAATTTAATAACTCAAAAACTCAACGCTGTTTTCAGTAGTTAAAGTGGAAGCAATCGCATTGATCGCACAGCTCTTAGTTCTCGGTATTCAAATAACAAACCACCTTTTGTAGAATGAACAAATAATAATCTGTAAGGCCTATATTTGTCCTAAAGTCGAGGTCAACTCCCTTATTTACTAGAATCCAAAAAAGACCTTCAAAAATGATAGGTGATAGAACTATAACAGAAATATTTGAATCTCTCGAGAAACGCAATGTTTCTTGTCTTTCATTATCTCAGCGTTATTTTTATAAATAATGTTTTCGTGAAATAGCCAGTTGGATACCTTCCCTTATGCCTTATACAATTTATTCAACCATAATAACCGCACTTTAGAGAATGCCCATTAGTTTACTCTTGAGACGAAATTCGGACGTCCTATTAAATTAAGTGATTCTTTATTTAGCCAAACTACACAAATGCAAATGTGGAACACCTTACCTGGATCAATATTTCCCTCCCCTTGCTATGTTTAGACATTCAAAACCAATGTGCATTGGTTTCTTCTTTAAAATCCTGTCCAACTTTTCTTAACACTTGTACACTTAGAAATCAATGGTAGCAGAAGAATATTGAGTTTGCTCCGATGATAAAGGTATCCAATGAAAGCTTAGAATATCTTTTAAATGAAACCTGGGCTTGTACAATATTTGTTTGACCTTAAACTATGGATAAATACCTCCAAGACGATTTGAAAACTTATTAAATTTAAAATTATATTTGGTGGTGCAACAACTCTCAACCATTCCTGTGTGGGCGTTAATAGAAATGGAAGGGACCTACAATTTTCTGCCGATTGCGAACGGCTAATGAGCAGCACTTTTCATGACAAGAGCTACTCTTGGAAGATTTGTCAATTCTTCGCAACAGATCTCAATTAAATTCAATTGTAAAAAATCTCTGTTATAAACATGTCCTTGTCCACACTGCAAGAGCATACGACTTAGGTGTGAACTTTATTTAACTTAAAAAAAATAAGATGGAACAACATAAATATTCGTTTCCTGTTTGCGTCTCTGAATCCATTTTGAAATTAGTTCTTATAACATGTGTTCCTTGAAGGGATACTTTAAAAGAGTCTCGTTTCTTCGTTTTTCTTCAGCATGCATCATAATTAGGAGGTTACATCCTTTTTATTTGTGTACATCGTACAAGCAAGTGGGTTATTATAAATTGTATGTTTGAGTATCCTGGAGCGATATTCTTACAAGCACTTGGCATGTAACTTTTTTTTAAATATAATTTTTAGGATATAATTAAAAGTTTGGATATGTGTTCATATTGGGAACTCTTTGGTATACTGTCTCTCAAAGGTTCAAATCTAAAACTCATCACTTCCTTCCAATTTGTTTTCGGTTTCAGTAAAAGGTTTTTCTTTTCTGGACACCCCCTTTTTTTCCTTCATATACTTGAAATGTTAATTCTTTTAAGGAGCCCTGGTTTCATATTGCATCTCTTTTTGTCAATGTCAAATGACACAGCTTTATCAGTTCTCCCAGAAAAATATTTCGGCCATAACTATAAGAAACTTCTAACGGTAAATGTTTTCATATGTTGGTGAAAAAGTTGTGAGTCGTCTCTTGCAATTTGTTGGTCTTTCCGAGGATTTACCTCAATTAGGAAATTTGGTCAAATGTCGATCTGCCGGTCTAAAGGCAACACTCGTACTTGTTGACTTTAGTGTTTCAAATGGGCTTAAGATGCTCACACTATACGAGTATGTTCGATGTGCAACAGTTATTACGGATTTGCAGACGTTTCTGGCAATATGAGCTCAAGGTTTTTTTTTAACTGAATGCTCCCTACCAACAAATCACCTCTGTATGTAAAGAGTCCTCTGGTCTTGTTTTAAGCTATTTAAGCTTCTCACACTATTACTCGATATATACGATGCCCATTAAGCAGCTATTAAAAATACTGCTTGAAAGCATTTTTTTTTTCATGGAGTTTCGTGAAGTGGTTGCTTGCTGTGTCGAAGAGCCTGCACACTGATCTTAAACTAGCAGCCAGTGCTTGGATTTTTTTATAAAACCTCCAAGTGTTAAGCTAAGTACATCCCGTTTCATATTCATATTCGTATAGGTGCGTCTTATGTCACTTTTTTCGGTTGAACGAACTCATCGATATATTACGGGTTCTTTCTCAGGAGCATTTGGCAGCCTACAGTGTCGGTGGTCACGAAACTGGCACTATTGATTGGTGGCATCTATGGCAGAAAGGCTTCTTGCCCAAGTACTCTCTGTAGACTCTGACAACCTGTCAGAGTCGTAAAGTGTACAACATCGAAATTCTTCTTCTCCGTGGTTTGAAATTTCTTTTCAGTCGAAATGGAGACATCTTTTACGTCGTGCTCCCGACCGACTCCGTTGGTTTTGTCCAGTCCATTACAGTCCTGATAATCCTTACTGATTGACTTCAGCTGAAGGTAATTCAAAGTAGTTTAATTTTAGACTGTTGAGGAAACTTTTGATTCCTCATATTCTGGTTGATTAATTCAAGACGTTGGGCTAATTATTCAACCAGTCATTTCGAACAGAATATTCTAATGCTGCTTTTCAAGTTTCTTAGACAGAATAATATCTGGTTTGAACCCACAAGGACATCGAAATCGTTAATAAATTGTATGTCAGATCGATATCAAAACAAAAATAAGCTCCTTCTGCAAGTCAACTCTTAGCTATCAAAGCTCCTACATGTAAGTATAGTTGACATTCTCTTAACCTTCACATTCAAGAAGAAGTCAGTGTTGGCAAATATTGTGTTTTGGGTTTAGTATATAATAATTTTATTATTTGGAAAATGTTCAAAGGAATTTGCATCCAGTTTCAATGAAATTTCCGATATTTGCCAAGATCAAGAACAAATGTCCCATTGAGTGGTTGAAACACTCCGATCTGAAAATTTCCATAAGAATAACATTGAAAGATTGGCTATGTGTCATATCGGTTTCGGAATTATGGAAAATGGAGGCTTAAGTGAAAGGACTTTTGTTAACAAATTTAAGATTTCTGTTGGTGATGCAAGGCGCGGAAGCTTTTTCATTTTTGTGAGAATGAAAGCCTATACAAAAGACTGTGACAGACCATTTAAAATCTACGTCAGTCAAAGCAAATTGGGTGAAATTTTCAGTTAAATTAGTGTCAAACACGTTTTAAGTAAAATTTTAGTTTATGCATGCTTAATCACTTTGAAAATAAATCCTTAAGCCTGCGGGTTGGATTATATCTACAAGAACAAACAAACTAAATTTGTATTCAGTTAAAGTAGATCAAATAGGTATTTGAAGACTATTTCTTATTTGCGATACACAAGTATGTACATATATACGAAACTCGTAAAAAATCAAACTTGAAATTTTGATCAAATTTGGCATTAACACCTTAACTGTCCCCATACAAAATGATTTAAAACCACCCATACCTCCATTATTTTTTCAAGACATCAACAATAAGTCCCATGTATCATATTTGATACACAAAATTTTCTTTTTCTACATCCATGTATCATTTTTGATACATGAGCAAAATTCAGCTTCACTGTCCCCATACAAATTGATTTAAAAAAAACCCATACGTCCGGCACTTTTTTTCAGGGAAAACATTATTATTTAGTAAGATTCAACATATAAGGCCGTTATTTACATAAATAATTGGTCACTGCTTTTAAAAAAAGGAATTTGGTTTTGTGGTCATTTTTGATACATGGGCCTATGCTAACTTCATATCATGTCAATAAGTCGCATGTATCATATTTGATACACAAAATTATATTTTTGTCGTGCCCTAAGTCCATGAAGTGAAGGCTTCCTCAGGTTCTCTTGCTTCTTATTCAACACAACACTCAGTGAAAATATTATTTTTTAAACACTCAAGTCATTCTTTGATTTTTGAAAAGTTTCTATCTCGGGATATTTTCATGGATATGATTGAAAATACTCGTACCAATGCTTACGCGTTACGCCCATTACCTAAACGCTTCGCGATCATCTTCATTTAGTCGAATAAAAAGGTGGAAAGATGTGGACATTGAAGAAATGAAGACTTTTTTTGGGATTTTGATGCTCATGGGTATCGTTCAATTACCCACAATTGAACATTACTGGAAGCTCGATCCATTATATAATCTCCCCTTATGCATCGGATACAAATGTCGTATAATAGGTTTGTTCTGATACTACGTTGCTGGCATTTTAACCCCCCTTCTCCCTTGAACCAAGAAAGAACATAAAAGACATACAGAATTGATCCCTTGATAAAAAAATTATTGGAAAACTTTCGTTAATTGTATACTCCTTCCGAAATATTGGTGGTTGATGAATCCGTGGTAAAATTCAATGGTTGACTACAAATAAAAACTTACAATCCTTCAAAATCAAAGAAATATGGTGTAAGGATATATAAAATGTGCACAGTCGATAGTTATACGTGGTCCTACCAGATATATTCGGGAACAAGTTCGGCAATGGAAGGTCTGGACAAGCCAGGGTCTGTTCTGGTGAGATTATGTGAACCACTTTTAGGTGAGGGGCGAATGATTTAGCCCGGTCAAATTAGCTTCAAAAATAGGGGTAAGGTTACATTAATTCGCACAAAGCTGAAAATTGGCATGAATGTTGGGAACACTATTACAAACAATTTGTCAAAAGTCCCCATCGATCCGACGTGTGGAAAAAAATTTATTCAACGTCAAACGTTGCAAAAACCGGTTTTTTGCATTTTTCAGCTAAATGGCATGTTTTATCATAAGATAGATGAGACAAAAATTATTCATCATGCAATTATCTATAGAAATTGTCTTAACCCTTTTTCTCCTAAGAATCACCATTTTGGAGATGCAGCGATGCAAAAAGTTGAAAAAGTTGTGTTCTTCATAATATGTATGTCAATTACCGTTATATAAATTACATAATGGTAATACAAGTAAAAATATTAGTTTTCGTGGCGTATACATACATTATTATACAATTCTAAAGCCATATAAGTACACCGTTCAAATGCATAATAAGCACGCGCAAGTGTATTGGTGAAAAAATTACACGTATAAATTGGATGTAGGATTGAAGCAAAATGAAAATCTTTTGATTTTCTTTTAATCTAGCGTCCTGCATTGAAGTAGTGTATATGCAAGATTGATGATTGATTATGCAATGTTCATTTGCGTATAGTACGTTGAATAGATGAGAACACAGTACAACATAAGCACTGATTTAAACATTAAAACAGTAAACAAAAGTTGTATGATGAAATGGACAGAAAAAATAAAACAAATTACCTACTCGGATAAAATTGAAAAAATCTCAAGGAAATTCGTAAAATCACAATTTTGCCGAAAAAAACTCACAAAGCGCAACGTCCTCTCACCACACCGTCCATGTAAAAATAAAAGATTGAAGGCTCATGCTTAATGCGTGTATATTCAACTTTAACCCGAATTTACGAATACACTTGCACGTGATTGCCATGCATTTGAACAATGTATATTTGGCTTAAGAATATAAACTCGAAAGAAAATGAGCGTGGCCTAAAGACGTTAATTGATGCAAGTGTTGAAAGAGGTGATGATTTTCCGTAATACTTAAAAGACCAGACTTCTGTACACTCGGAAGAGTACCATTACCGCAGTTAAGAGACGTCACGAACAAGAACAAGCTGATACATCAATAATAAGTCCTCCTCGTACTAGAGCACGCGTAAATGAATCAGTTTTTTGTTTAGGTTACGTTATGTTAAGGTGGCTGCTGACCGCAAAAGCCAACACACTTAGACCAATATTTGGTCCGTTGTGATACCACAGCATTTCAAAAATCACTCTTACTCGTTAAACCATTTGAGACAGTGCATGTCGGAATTGTTTTTTGTTTAAAAAAGGAGTGCTGTTTATTCTATGGCAATGAATTGAATGAAGCGTTTGAAATGAAAAAAGCACTGGAATATCGGCGTCAAATTTGTAATGTAATTACGTGCTTAGATAAGTTTCGGTACTTATCTTTTGTAAAAAATACTCATAATCGCTTTCGTCATTTCCAACAGTAGTATTTTTCAATTAGATACAAAATTTTCAACTCAACAGAACGCGCCAAGTGCACTACATCACAGGTGGCGCGGAACCGTGTGCATATTATGAAGAATACAACTTTTTGCATCGCTATATCTCCTAAATGGTTATTCTTAGGAGAAAAAGTGTTAAGACAATTTCTATAGATAATTGCATGATGAATAATTTTTGTCTCACCTATCTTATGATAAAACTTGCCGTTTAGCTGAAAAATGCAAAAAACCGGTTTTTGCAACGTTTGACCTTGAATAAATTTTTTTCCACACGTCGCGTCGTCGGATCGATGGGGACTTTTGACAAATTGTTTGTAATAGTGTTCCCAACATTCATGCCAATTTTCAGCTTTGTGCGAATTAATGTAACCTTGAATGTCTATTTTGACCGGGCTATATCGCTGATAATTATTATAATAGTGTACCATTGGCAATTTATTTGAAAAATCGAAACACAGACTTATGTATGTGGAACATTGCGCAGAAATAGAGTCGATTTACCATTATGCGTCACCAAAGCTAGATTGAAAAAATCTGAAAGAATTGCTCGACAAAAGGATGGATGCGTTAGGTACTGTCTTAAAATGGCGTGATAATCGAGATGTGCTTATGTTATCTACTTGTCATGGTAATGAATCGACAGCAATAAGGGTGTGGGGTGGAGAGAAAATAGAACCAAATGCAGTTATAGACTATAATGATGCTAAAAAAGGAATTGATATGGCGGGTCAATTAGCTTCATTTTATTCCCCTATTCGAAAAAGCATGACGTGGTATAAAAAAATTGCAGTTGACCTCTTATTTCGTGTTGCAGTCATAAATACAAGATGTGTATATAACAAACTATCAAATGAAGCCCCACTCTCAATGTTGCAAGTACAAGAAATGCTCTTGAGGGAGATGCTGGGGTCGAGTGCATTAGCTACAAATTTGTCAAGGATTCCTCCAGCTGCCACCCTAGTACGCCCCTGCACACACTTCTTTACAAAAATATCACGTAAAAATGGTAAAATTATAAGGAAACGTTGTTTTTCGTGCTACAGCAACGTGAAGAGAGAAGGTCGTGCAGCCTTTAATTCGAAGCAAGTTTCAACAGAGTGCAAACAATGCAGCAAGGCATTCTGCTTGGCATGTTTCAATTTACATCATAAGGACACATAAACATATCTCAAAAAAATATTGTTTAATTATTTATATATTTATGTCAGCATAAGTTATTATAAATTATGTTTTACCTGCTTTTCAAAATAATATAAAATTTGTTCATAAAAAGTAAGGATTTACTTTTGAAAAAAAGTTTTTTACTTAATCATTTTTCCAATTGTTTTTAAAGTTTGGTAAAGTATCAGACGTTACCTATACACGTTTATATGAAAATTAAATTTTTAGGTAATTTTGTTCACATAAAGAGGATACATGTTTATGTATCAAAAATGATACATGGACGTAGGCGGCACGAGAAAAAATTTAATTTGTGTATCAAATATGATACATGGGACAGTTAAGGTAGGGAATACGAACTTCTGTATCGTAATTTTGCCATTCTATCAATTCGTCTGTTCGGTTACTACCTAAGTGACTGAGTCGATTTTAATGCCAAAAAAAAAATTATGCTTACTAACCCAAGCAACAATTTTTAGCCCTGGCTCCAGAAAAACCGAGGTCACAAAAAAGCCTTAGATAACTCTGGTCATAGTGGGGCTAGAAATGAGATACTTTATTACCCTAGTATGCTATACGGTAGAAACAAACCAAAAATTATCTTAAGGCTGATTTCGGTAAAATGTTCTCTCTTGCACAACTTTTTGGTCATATATTGGTTTGAAAAATTCCATTTTTAAACTGGTGATAATATTTGGATATTTTTTAACCCTTTCAAAACCAATATGTCATTTTTCTGGTTCCAAAATAACTGTTTTTAAATCTAGGTTAAATTTGAACGGTTCTGGAACGGTTTTGGAACGGCTTTTTAGCCAAATTATAAACCCTTGGTTTGGAAAACTTGAGCTCAAAGCCGGTTATTAAGCCGTTTCCAAACCACAAATTGTTGATTGGGAAGCTAATACTTTTCGAAACTCAATAAAATAAATTTTTCGAAAAAAGTTAGTTACAAATTTTTTACTAAATTTTAAGAAACATATTTTTACATTACAAATACTATGTTTGGAAATTCAATATTTATAAAACCACATGCTTGATTTTTACTTGCGACAGTAGGTTAGGTACTATATGCGGTAAGCTATGCATTCGAGATTTTGGGCAGGTTTGACATTACAATGTCTGTTCGACAAAAGCTTAAGCGGCTCCGTCGGTTTTCCTTAAGCTTGTTAGATGGCATTTGTAAATTTTTCCCCCATAAGTTTTTTTCTTTTTTTTTTAAACTATTATCGGTACCTGCCATACGAAATTTTTTCGAAATAAAAACATAAAATATTTTTTTTATTTCAAAAACTATTCCACAAATTAAAAAACAAATCCCAAAATTTCATAAAGTTAAAGCTAAGTAATGATTGAATGCTAAAGCTCCCCAAAATTTGGTTAGTTGAAGTTTTCAAAAAAAAAACTCAATATTTCAAAAGCTCCACGGTCAATTTTTTTTAAACTTGACTATTAAATGTTTTTCAATACAATCTAACACACATATGTGAAAAAGAAATATTTTATCTCAAAATATTTTATACACTTTTCACTTGCGACTTATAGGTACTATAAGGCAAGTTATGCATTCGTTAAAAAAAGGTTGAGATTTTGATCAAAGTTGACATAACGATGATAGGAAAAACTAAAAAAGTGGGTCTCGCAATTCTGACTGCCTGTCTGTCTGTTCGACTATAGCCTTAACGACTACGTCGATTTTTCATAAACTTATATTAGATGGCATTTGTAAATTTCGCCCCCAATAATTTTTTTTATTTTGTTTTAAACCAAAAATAAAGGTACCTGCTCTTCCATACGATTTTTTTCGAAATTTTATAAATATTATACAGATTTAAAAAAAAAAAAATCAAATAATTTCATTTAGTTAAAGCTAGGTAATGTTTGCAAAAAAAATTCCAAAAATTTGTTATTTATGGTAGCCCCATTGGAACCATTTTTTTTGGTTTTTGATTTTCTCAAAAACGGTAGGACGTATTTTGATCAGATTTTTTTCTGCTAAGTGTCCCCAATAGTTTGAATATTATGTTGAATTCAAATTTTCCAAAAAATTTTTGGATTTTTAAGAAAGTTTTCAACTCAAACTACTAAAGGCGTTATTTTAGTCATTTAAAAAAATCAAGGGTTTTCTCTTATTCTTTTATCTAATAAGAGCAAATTCGTGCGGCCCAGTCGTGCAGTATATTTTTCTTTCATTTTATTTGTTTAAGATCCATAATTCAATAAAAAAAAAATTGGAACCATTTTTCGAATTTCCCATTATCATTATAACGGATTTTTTAATGAAATTTTTTAAAGAGAAGTCTTAAAAGTTAAAAAGTTAAGTCTTAAGTTCTAAAACCATTGCAATTCAAAACTTAAAAAAAAATTTTTTTTTGAAAATTCGATATCTCAAAAACGGGACAGTCTTGTGTTTTTTTTTTAAATTCAATTTTTATTCGTAAATTGATAAAAATTTTAAATTAAAATTTGTCCTTAAATTTTATACTAAAGCTTATTTTAAAAAAAATAAAACCGCTGCAACAATTTATAATTTTTGTAAAAACTAATATTTTTTTGATAGATCAGATAGTATCCTGTTTTTAGCTTCAACTACTAAAGCAGCTGTTTTAGTCATTTAAAAAATCAATTTTATGATTATGAACATTTTTCCTTAGTAACATTCATTTTAAAATGTTTAGTATTTTACATAAGAGCAAGTTCGTACCATACAGGAGTACATTTTATATTTCTAATATTGCAATCAGAGATTATTTCCTTGGCCACACTATTTCATCATCATCTTAATGTAAGGTTAGCTAAAACCAGTTGAGTGCATTTTGTGACGAATCGTTCCAGACATTTTTAACTGTACCCCAGGGATGATAAAAGTGTTGCCAGTATCTCTCTTTTTGTCCATGTCCATCTTATAAACCGCAAATACAACTTGCATCTTTATTTCCATCCTACTCAACGAATATTTATAAATAAGAAATCAGTCTTGATTTGATTAAAACAAACAAACCAATGTTAAGTTAATTCCCTGACAAACCCTTTTACCAATATCGAATCTTAAAAATTCCCCACAATATTCAAATTGCCTCCCTTTACCGTCTCGCCTTGTTTATTTTTTGTGATTCTCATTAGCATGACAAGGAACCTTCTTCACCATCAACGTCTAAATAGCCGGATAATCTTTCAATAGTGATGCAAATTTTGTGTATTGCACGAAAACACTAAATTCAGTTCTGGACGCAAAACTTTGTCCCATCTTTGTCCGTTATTGTCCGGCGACCAAAGTGAATTAAATTAATTCCAAAAGAGTTCCTTCTCGATAACCCTTAGAAATTTGAAAGAAAAACAATTTCGCATGATACCCTTCTTAAATTGAACAAAGACAATGGACTTTTTCACAAGAAGGAGAATGGCTAAAAAGGATTTCTGCTAAACTCCAATAATTACAAATGAATACATGGGATTATTAAGGAAGGACATCTCAGTATCTTAATTAACATTCAGATGCAAATTTTTCATTTGAATAAAACCATCAGGAGTGAATATGTAGAATGTTGCTATCTGCAAGGTAGTGTTTGGGTTATTAAAACTTTGAAGGATTAAGATACGGGATTTGAATTGACAATAGTAGCGACGGGAGATCCTTTTGTTCAAGTTTTAAACCGAAACTAATACTCGACCATTGTGGGTTTTGAAAGGAGAAGATCTATGTTAATTATTGGGTAAGGGAATCAAATAGAAAAAGAAAATTGAATGAGTGACAACGTGAATATATTCTCTGGTCAGATGAATCCAAGGTTATTCTTGATTTTGATTCAACTGGCCGATGACAGTACGGTGAATACGACGTACGCTACATGACTTGTACCGTTTAACACGGAGGATCCTAAAACAATGGAGACATGGAGACTTATATACGGAGAGATAGTATTACTTTGGCAATTTTTGTTTTTTGGGTTTCCGTGATAGTAAAAAAAAACTTTTTCTTACCCCGTTCTAACATCCTTCTTACCACCTAAAACTTTTATGTCTGGTCCAAACTCCAAGTTTTCCTATTTTTATGTTGAATTTTCTGGACTTATCATGTTAAACTTCATCGATTTTGAAAAGACTGAGCTGAATAATTTCAAGTAAGATATTGAAAACCCGATTAATAGCTAATTTTACGTGGTTTCTAGAACCACCTGATAACTTTTACAGTTTAAGGAAAGAATTCAGAGATCATCTATTCGGAAATTAAAGCATGTACTAGCTGATCACAATAAAATAAAAATAGGTACATTCTATTAAACTTCAACTAGAACTACCAGGTATCTACCCTATCCACAACGTACATCTACCTACCCGAAAAATCTCCCAGACAGACATTAAAAAACAAAACGACTATTTCAAATAAATAGCAATTTTCAACCATTTCAAATCAGCATCAACAAACTGTTAAAAATGAATCATTCGTCTTATCGCGCGCCACAATTCATCATTGCAATCGGGGCTTTCACAAAGACCTTTCTGACAATCGCACACAACAACAAAACAACAAAAATATTTAAAACACCCATTTCCATTAGGATAATACAAATGGCGGGAGCTCAATATTCTAAGCTCAATTCGAATGCCATTTCCACTTGTTGGACCCAGCACAGTATACCAAAGTTCTCCGCAACAAAAAAATCTTGCCCATTCCCAATGGCACATCTGTTTCCACGTCCACCAAAGTCGTCGAAAAATTCGAAAACTCGACAAAAATATAGTTGCATGCATTTCCCAAATAATCTACCGGTCACCATCGACGACGTGCACCGCTAAATCTTCATTTGATTTGACCAAAAGTCGCCACCGACCACCACCACTCATACCCTGTCTTTTATTTTCAAATTTAGTACCTCCAAAGTCCAACAACACAACCTATACGAAAGCGACTAACCTATTGGCCAAAATAATGGCGTCTAGTCTGCAGGCGATATTTTGTTCAGATAGAAAAAAAAGGTAACAAAACACGACGACGAACCCACCCAAAATGATTCACTAAAAAGTTCGTGAAAAAAGGACTCCATACTCTCCACTCGACATAGAGGACTCTCATCCCGCAATTACTTTTATCATTGCTCCGGCAGTGAGTATCAAGAGCAGGACACCATTCGGGATGAACGACTTTTGGTCCGTTGCCAATTTTTGTTGAAAGCCGATGCATTTTCATTTTCTCATGACACCCTGTCACGCCCACCACATATTCAGAATGGTGGGGGCTTGGACGTAGAGTACTACGCCATTCTCACAACTTCCGGCAAAAAAGCAGGATACTCAGCTCTCGGATAGGCGACACACAATGAGGTTTCCGAGGAGCACACTCTTTAGCCGACCACATCAGCTGAATGGGTGTTAGTATCTGTGTGTGTCAGAGGACTACGCCAACAGAATCCGGTTTTCCGAAACAAAAAGCCCTTCGACCCCATGCATCCGGCTCGTTAAGGGCTACAAGGTATCCCTTAAGAGGAAGAAGGGATATGTGAGCGCCCCCTGTGTGTTTTGAATTTACTACTCTGAGGCCTGTTAATAACCGCACTAATTAATGCTTAACCATTAATTATAGAGCTTTATAGCTTTTCGGTTTTTGGCTTCAAAGTTTACGAAATTAATGGTCTTTAAGGGTCGGCGGCAATGGTGGCAGGTTGGAGGACGCACATTACACCATGTCACTGGTCGTAATTGCTTGGAAATAATAGTACGGGAGGTAGCGCTATAGTTGACGAAGTCATTTCATCCCGGCTGAAAATCATAACAATAATAGTTTTCCCCTAACACATAACAGATCTGAACGTCAGCTGCTCCGAAAGCGGTGGAGCTAAAGGAGACAGCATGCAAAAGTCATTGGAAAAAAATTTGCTCCGATGAATTTTATACCAAGCGAAACTGTATTAAATTATTGTTTTAATCATATTTCTTCAAAAAATTATCGTCAGCTGTATTGCCGAGGGGGGGTTCAATGTCAGTCACGGGCATAAACCTCATTTAAAATTTGAAAAATAAATTTATTTTATACCTTATGAAATTTATATATCTCAATTTTTATACTTTTAAAATAATAAAGAAAATAGTCAGCTGCACTTTTGACGGGGGTAACACCGTCAGTCAGCGCGATAAACATGTCGCGCACTCAACGCATTCGAGCGTCGCATAGTATCTTTGGAACATAAACTGACGATCTTTACACCCACAAACAATCAGCTGACGACGATTTTTTGTTTCTTTAACATTTAAATTATGTTATACTTAAAATTCAATAAGTATAACATCAATTTCATATAAATAACATCACAGTTTATTTATTTATTCCGTGTAGGTTTCAAATTACATATACAGGGTGATTTGCATAAGGTGTGACAAAAAGCTAGGGCATGTAGGTTGGACTTAGACAAGAAAAAAATCGTATGGGAGGGGGGGAGTCTATTTCCCCCGTTTAGGCGGGAGGGGCAATTTAAGAAAAAATCACTTAAAACAGAAAAAAAAATATTAAAAAATAACGGTGATACCTACAGAAAAATGCTATAGCATTTTGAAAAGCCAGAAATACATTCTTTAATTCTGTTTTTAAATAAAGTTGTTCGAGTGAATAGTTTTTGAAAAATTAATTTTCAAAATCGAAATTTTGAAAAAAAAATGAAAATTTTTTTTTAAACAATTTTTTTTTTCAAAATTTTACGTAATTAAGTATTATTTTTTTATTCAATATTCAATGCTCTTATTAGTTTTTGATCAAACACAAAAAACCGGATGTCAAAATGTTTTGCAGTTTTTGAGAAAATCAAAAAAAAACAAAAACTACTTTTGTTCTAAGAAAAGCCTTTTATTTTAGTTTTTTCGTTTTTGGATTCTTAGGTGAATTTACGATTGAAAGGATTACCTTTCTTTTTACTATTTTTTTTTATTATCGTCTTATAAGCATACAATAATGTGACAAAGAACTGGATTAACCATATTTCACACATTTTTTATTGAGAACACCTGCGTGAGAGCATTGGTTTAAAATTGACCAGTGCTCCAGTACTCCGTATTCTCGAAGACGTTGATGGATTCTTGAAAATATCGTATGACTGGGACACCTCCTATTGGGATACATTTCAGCGTAGAGTCTTTGCGCTTCACGACTTCGACCATGAGCCATACCGTAGCAGTAATGCATATCCGTTAATCCGGTACAAGAGTAATTTGACATCGTGATATGTTGACGACTTGACATTCAAATTAGAAATAATTTGTACAACTCCGTTAGATTTTTATGCTTGGGGATTCATGAAGAACTATTTGTACGAAGTGGAAATAGAATCTTTGGAACAACTGAAACAACGGATTGAAGTGGCTGGAGTCAAATTACAGGAAAATTTATCAAGTATAAATTTATGTGCAGCAATAAGAAGGCACTATAATCTTTGCCTTCTACAAAATGGGGATCATATGGAAAATTTTTTGTAATAAGCTTTAGTTAAGTAGTTAAAAATTATAATAAACAGTAATTATGTATTTTATCTAAAAATGCATGTATTTCTTATTTTAATTGATTTCAAGATTCAGGAACATTTTTGTTCTTATTTCGCAATTGCATTTTTCTGTCACTAGTTAGGGCGTGTAACGTTGCATTATTTAAAAAACATTCGCTGGTCAATATTAATCCAATGCTCTCACGCAGGTGTTCTCAAAGAAAAAATGTGTTAATCCAGTACTTTGTTACTTTATTGTATGCTTATAAGACTGATAATAAAAAAATTGTATAAAAAAGTTAATCCTTTCTTTCGTAAATGCACCTAAGCCAAGCCGACCCCACCATAATAAAAAAGTGGCAGGTCAATTTTAAACCAATGCTCTCACGCAGGTGTTCTCAATAAAAAATGTGTGAAATATGGTTAATCCAGTTCTTTGTCACATTATTGTATGCTTATAAGACGATAATAAAAAAAAATAGTAAAAAGAAAGTTAATCCTTTCAATTGTAAATTCACCTAAGAATCCAAAAACGAAAAAACTAAAATAAAAGGCTTTTCTTAGAACAAAAGTAGTTTTTGTTATTTTTGATTTTCTCAAAAACTGCAAAACATTTTGACATCCGGTTTTTTGTGTTTGATCAAAAACTAATAAGAGCATTGAATATTGAATAAAAAAATAATACTTAATTACGTAAAATTTTGAAAAAAAAAATTGTTTAAAAAAAAATTTTCATTTTTTTTTCAAATTTCGATTTTGAAAATTAATTTTCAAAAACTATTCACTCGAACAACTTTATTTAAAAACAGAATTAAAGAATGTATTTCTGGCTTTTCAAAATGCTATAGCATTTTTCTGTAGGTATCACCGTTATTTTTTAATATTTTTTTTTCTGTTTTAAGTGATTTTTTTCTTAAATTGCCCCTCCCGCCTAAACGGGGGGAAATAGACTCCCCCCCTCCCATACGATTTTTTTCTTGTCTAAGTCCAACCTACATGCCCTAGCTTTTTGTCACACCTTATGCAAATCACCCTGTATATGTAATTTGAAACCTACACGGAATAAATAAATAAACTGTGATGTTATTTATATGAAATTGATGTTATACTTATTGAATTTTAAGTATAACATAATTTAAATGTTAAAGAAACAAAAAATCGTCGTCAGCTGATTGTTTGTGGGTGTAAAGATCGTCAGTTTATGTTCCAAAGATACTATGCGACGCTCGAATGCGTTGAGTGCGCGACATGTTTATCGCGCTGACTGACGGTGTTACCCCCGTCAAAAGTGCAGCTGACTATTTTCTTTATTATTTTAAAAGTATAAAAATTGAGATATATAAATTTCATAAGGTATAAAATAAATTTATTTTTCAAATTTTAAATGAGGTTTATGCCCGTGACTGACATTGAACCCCCCCTCGGCAATACAGCTGACGATAATTTTTTGAAGAAATATGATTAAAACAATAATTTAATACAGTTTCGCTTGGTATAAAATTCATCGGAGCAAATTTTTTTCCAATGACTTTTGCATGCTGTCTCCTTTAGCTCCACCACAAGTGCGACAACTGACGCTCACTTTACTGAATTTCGAACATTAAACAACTGTTTGAAGTAAAATTCATTCGGCATAAAATTCCTAAAAAAATTGCAGCGCTACCTCCCGTACTATAAAGCTCAATGCACATCGGCAGCAAACTATGGCTAGCGCCCACACCGCACGCACCGGCTCGCCGCCATACCATCAACAGGCAATATCACCGATGTGGTCAAGATTGAGAGTGTTAAAATTGTTTACGATGTAACGGATGACATGTGGTAAGAATGGCGAACTTTGATTGAATTTTAAGAAAAATGGTTGCATTTTTGGTAGACTCTGGCATGGCGAACGTAGTTAAGGTTTGTCCCTAGCTTCGCAGATTATCGGAAAATGTGTGTTAACCTATAATGTTACCTTTTGATGACTTGTGTTAAGTTTAATTAAATAAAGTCAGCAATTTTTTCACTTTTAAGGACGGCATACGAAAAAGAACATACATTTTTCTGACATATTGATGCTGGAAATCCATTATGCCTACGGTGTTTAATTGCCATTACGGATAGCTTGCCCGTTTTTGTTGAATGCTGAATAGCCTTGGACAGTATAAAAGGTACTAAGTTTAGTATCAGATGAAGTACTTTATCCATAGTTCATATGAATGCTAGAAAAAAATTGCTTGTAAGACCCAGCTCAAGTCGTCTATTATTGGGTCATGGTCAAAATGGAGTTCTGTATTTGTATCGAAAAAAATGTATTATTCAAGTCTAAACCTTATACCTTTTAATGGCTTTTTCAAAGTAATGGTACTCGTAGGTAAAGGTAATGTTCTGATAATGAAACGTTTCGAATTCTTGGATTCTCAAGATGTCTTTTGGATATTGAGCAGATCTTTCATCGGCCGCATAGTTTCCAATGTCACTCCAGACACAGTTGGATCAGTTTGTCTGAGATCCCGAGTACGGTCATCACCATATAGAGTTCCTGATAATAGGTACGATCACATGCAGCTTTGAAGACAATGAAAAAATGATAGGTGTCGACTTGAATTTCGTTGATCTTTTCCAGGGTCTGCCTCAGTGAAAAATGCATCTATGTTCGATCTAGCGAAACTTAACTTGTAACAATAGAGTTAAAGAACAGCTTAAGACTGAGTAGGGATATGTCGCGACTTTTGACAACAATATTTCTACCATTAAGCTTGCCATATATAATAATGGTTTACATATAGCGAGTCTGGTCAGCTTAAGAAAGAAAAGAGGTGCGAAAAGCCTTCTCCAAATCCACCAGACCGGCACCAGTACACTGCCTTTTAGTTCCGTTCGAATTATATCGTGTACCTCCTTTACATGCGGTCTCCACTAGCGATAAATCCAGAGCATGCTTTAAAGCATACTTTCATCATCGCAAGTAGAGACCGCCATCGCAGCTATGTTTCCATAGCTCGCATACCATTCATCGCTTGCTTTATCGCAAGAAGAAGTGTCAAATTGTTCTGGCTTTCCCAAATTAAATTTGTTTGAGTTTGAGATTTACGGGGGAAGAAAGCTTTTGCTTCAGATTTATGTTTTTCTTACAAAATTAAAAAAAAAAACTAATTTGAAATTGTCCCATAGAACTCGTTTATATTAATTTCCAATTTGAAAGCCTTTGCAATTTGATCCAATGAAATTAAAAAAGTATGCAATGAAATGCCCTGACAGTTCTTCTGCTCTCTGCTTTCTGCTTTGGCTATTGCGATTGCGTCTAGTGGAGACGGCGCGGCGTGTTAATACCAAACCGAGTATCCAATATGATATTGCTGTCCTCCGACAATTAAGACGGAGCTCTATTAACAACCTTTTCAAATACCTTGCTGATACAACGAAGAAGACTTATCGACCGGAGTTTCGCCGGATTGGAGTTGTAATTTCAGGAGAAGATTTCGGGAGAAGATGTACCACGGCTATCTTCCACCATGCTGGATAATAGCCTGGATAATGAGCGTTGTTAAATAATGTGGTATAAATATCCACTGGCTCCTAAGGTAGATGACGTAGCACAACTTTTGATATATCGACTCCTGTTGGCTTCTTTTTCTTTAACAAGTCCTGGATGAGCTGAAGCCCCAACACCTTCAAAACTTACAGAGAACTGCGCCCATTTTGTTCCGCGATGATGGAATTTCCCAAGGGTTCTTCATTGAACCTGTTGAGACCACGGTTCTCCGATCGCCATTGCGTCATATAGCTTGGAAGGTAACGGGTGATTTTTTTGAGGTTAGGATTTTCATGCATTAGTATTTGACAGATCACGCGGGATTTCAGACATGGTGTCAAAGAGAAAGATGCTCAGTATGCTTTGACATTTCATCATGAATAGACTTACAACTTAGACAACGTCGAATTTTCAGTGAATGGGCCCTAGAAAAGTTGGCAGAAAATCCGCTTTTTTATCGACAAATTTTGTTCAGCGATGAGGCTCATTTCTGGTTGAATGGCTACGTAAATAAGCAAAATTGCCGCATTTGGAGTGAAGAGCAACCAGAAGCCGTTCAAGAACTGCCCATGCATCCCGAAAAATGCACTGTTTGGTGTGGTTTGTACGCTGGTGGAATCATTGGACCGTATTTTTTCAAAGATGCTGTTGGACGCAACGTTACGGTGAATGGCGATCGCTATCGTTCAATGCTAACAAACTTTTTGTTGCCAAAAATGGAAGAACTGAACTTGGTTGACATGTGGTTTCAACAAGATGGCGCTACATACCACACAGCTCGCGATTCTATGGCCATTTTGAGGGAAAACTTCGGAGAACAATTCATCTCAAGGAATGGACCGGTAAGTTGGCCACCAAGATCATGCGATTTGACGCCTTTAGACTATTTTTTGTGGGGCTACGTCAAGTCTAAAGTCTACACAAATAAGCCAGCAACTATTCCAGCTTTGGAAGACAACATTTCCGAAGAAATTCGGGCTATTCCGGCCGAAATGCTCGAAAAAGTTACCCAAAATTGGACTTTCCGAATGGACCACCTAAGACGCAGCCGCGGTCAACATTTAAATGAAATTATCTTTAAAAAGTAAATGTCATGGACTAATCTAACGTTTCAAATAAAGAATCGATGAGATTTTGCAAATTTTATGCGTTTTTTTTTTTTTTAAAAGTTCTCAAGCTCTTAAAAAATCACCCGTTAGAAGTGGTGCCGCAGGGCTCTGTTTTCGAGGTCATGCTTTGGACGAATGATAGAATTCACCTTCTACATTAAGTGGAAAGCAGCCTCAAAAGTCTCCAATTGCCTTTGGACTCTTCAATAATTAAGACATTTTTGTTTTCGACGGAGTGATGTCCTCTGGTTTTACATATATGCCTGCTGTCAAAACGGCATTTCTGTATTTCTCTTAGGTCTTAGAAACGCGAGATTGGTCCTAAAGATTTTATTTTTCTTTGGTGCCATATGTATTTGGGTCGTTAGAATTAACTGGTAGTATTCTGTAAGCTCAAACAAGTACATAAATGGACAACCGATAGTTCTTCTTGATCAATTGGTTGATGTCTTCAGTGGCTGATCAATTCTATTGATTGTTTGACGACTTAAGTGTCCTAATCTCCAGATCGGGTGCGTCAGTAAACTTTCGGCACTAGTTAAAGATTTATTAGTAGTCAACTTTTTAGTGCTAGGTTCTTTGTGTTTCGTTATTGTATGTTCATTGTTTGTTTGATAGTATTGTCCATTTGTTGTAAGTTTTCTTCTATCTCAGTCTTTGTCAGCTTACTGTCATTTAGCGGGCATTTATTATTTGAACAAAGTTCCATCCGCCTTTAGTTGTAAGAATGTACAGGCATAGAATTCTCTATTTGTGAAAGCTGTTACGGATGCTACATTACGGCGACAAGTTTGCAGATGTCAATGTCGTACTCGGCTGTTCGTTAGCAGTGTCAATAGCTGTGAGTCTTTCATTTGTAACAATTAGGTTCAGATGGGCACCAATTCTGAAGGGTTTTCTAATGGAGATTTTTTATCTTTGACAGGTGATTGTGGCCACATATGTCAAATTGGCTGACATTTATTGACTTTGCCAAAACAACGTGTGGAGAAATACCCCTGAACAACATGTACATTGTACAAATGTTTAAATTATTTTGTGATAGTGGGTCTTCGGTTCGAGCAACATTTCGCGCGTTTGGCTCATTTTAGGGTAACCATAATCGACTTCCGAGATGACTGACTATTCGCAACTTGGTAAATAAGCTCGAATCGGTCGATTCAGTAAACGAAACGCAAGATCTGCCGAAAATACACCTTCGTCCGTGAAAATGTTCAATAGAATCCGAGGCAGTCAATTCCCTGCAGCACGCAAGAACTCGGCCTTTTGCAGACGAATTTGGCG
Organism: Philhelius festivus; assembly: GCA_963931855.1. Classification (NCBI taxonomy): domain Eukaryota; kingdom Metazoa; phylum Arthropoda; class Insecta; order Diptera; family Syrphidae; genus Philhelius; species Philhelius festivus. Next base: position 60,756,517 of record OZ007557.1, read on the forward strand.
TCATAGCCGGGGCATATCCGAACAAACTACAAAAGACAAAAGAAAGAGAGTTAGCGAGCATAGACAATAACATGTGTTCGGTAGTGGGTCTCCCGAGTAGTTGGAAGTTGACCCCAATTTCGGTCGAAAAATTATATTCAGCGAAGAGGCCCATTTTTAGATGAATAGGTTTGCCAACTAGCAAAAATGTCCAAATTGGAACTTTCACAATCCACACGAGATGCACCAAATTGCAATTCGTCCATCCTTTTTTGTGTGGATTTTGCGTTTGACGTTGGCCAGACTATCACCGCCAACAGTGAACGCTATCGGTCGATGATAACCAGCATATTTTAGCCAAAATTGGATGATATAAATACCGATGACATGTGGTTTCAGCAGAAAGGCATTACGTTCCACGCACAGCCCGTGCCACAATGGACATTTTGCACGAGTGATTTCCGAACATGGTTATTTCACGCTGAGATTACGTGAATTGGCTACCGTTAAACTTCTTCTTGTGGCGTTTTCTCAAGTCGGATGTCTATGCCAACAAACTATAAGCCACCCTCGTTCTGAAATCTAACAAAATCATTGCTATTGGTAAAATTCAGCTTGATTTATGCGCTAGAGTTATGGAAAATTGGACGTTTCGAATTTACGCCATCTAGCAAAGCAGCGGCAGAGAAATAAATAACGTTATGTCTTCTAAGTTACAAAATTCTCAATGATATCTCACTAACAGTTTGTTTCAAATTCAAAGATAAGAAATACTTAATGGAAAACTTTAAGGAAACGATGGCTTATATGTAGCCAGAAGGTCGATTCCATAGATCACTCAATTAAAATTCACAGGAAGGAACTTTAAGGGCCTATGTAACGGCGCATAAAAATTGTCTATCCTAGTCGTCTGCTAGCGAAACTGGTTTCGAAGACCTGTTAAATGGTTTTCGAATGGCCAGTAACTCGCCTTGTAGTACCCCATGGAATAATTATTAGTGCATTAGGCAGAAGGTCTTGGGCTCGCTTCTCAGCCGCTGCAAAAATGTTTTTCAGGGGTGTACTGCCTCTTACAAGAAATTGACAAATCCTCTAAGAGTATCTCTTGTCATGCGACTCATTAGCCGTTCGAAATCGGCAGAAAACTTAAGGTCCCCTCTGTTCCTGGCAATACGCACACATGAATGATTGACTGTTGTAAGTCACTAGGTCCTCGTTCTCTTCGAGTTGTTGCACCACCGATTTTATTTATTTTAGTAACTTGCCTTAAATTTCCGCCCGTACATCCGGAACCTTGGGAACGATGGTCTTTGGACCAAGTTGCTCTCCTTTCTTGGCACTATTTTCAAGTTGAAGAATTAGAAGTTGACGTATAGTATTGTGGTAGGAGACGTTGATTGACGTTTTTCTTCTTCTTCTTCGGTTGGGTTTTTTGTATATTATTAATAGCTTCAGAAACCGGAGTGGCAATCGCAGGTGTATAGGCGAGTGTCCATTCTCCGTTCATTGCAACTCCTGCAATAAACACGTGCGTGGTTAAGTCGTTTTCATTCGTACTATCACTATCTTACTTTAGTTGAAGGCGTTTTTTAGCAGGTGGGGGTTATGGCGTGCTTGCGTAGCTTAAGGAATGTCCGGGGCTCTGTTGAACTCTGCTGGTATTGCTGCGGATGCACAATCCATGCACTAACGTGTATGGGTGATGAAGTGGTAATGCTGGTTTGATGTTCTGATGGGCTCGTCCACTGACTTTGTCGGTGGTCCGGTATTGCTACCTTGCGCAAAGGTGTTACTTCCGGTTCCTATCGACCTCCTCGCGGTACCTGTGGATAGGTTACGTAAGTAACTGAACTGACTAGATAGGAACGGCCTGGATGGTGTCCTTAAAGTAGGAATCCGCTAAGGAGTGTGTAACAACTCACCAGAGGGTTGCACATTCTTGGTTGATTGTTTCTACCTTGACTAACAGCTGGGTGTGTGTATCTGTGGTTGACAGGCCCTGAAGTTTTGCAAGAACTTCAACTGTAAGTGGCATTCATGGTGGCGAAGCTCGACCGGAAGCTATATTCTGGAACCACGGGAGATTGCACCCAGGAGCCTGAGGGCTATAGCATACGTCTTCTGGTTCTCCTATTCTATCTTCGGACTATCTATGAGGTAGGCCCCCTAGTGGGAGTATCGTGGTGGCGTAGTTTATTCCGAATGCGGAGACACATGGTTTCTAGGCGTGCCTGGATTCAAGAGGTGTTAGATAGAACTCGCCTCCTAAGCAAGAGGTGTGTTCATGCCTGCAACATGTCACAGCTTTGCGACCGAGATGGCTTCGGCTATGTCGGAGTTAATGGTCAGAACCCAATCTGACACCGATGAAGGTAGGCCTCCCGTGGGGTAAAGCTGGGAAACGGCAGGCACTCACGTTAAACCAAACAACGGTTCTGTAGTTGAAGGCGATTTTCAGAGTTTAGGAATTTTCAAGCCATTTGGTATCGTTGATAAATTTTAATAAGATTTTGCTTGGAATGTGTGAAAGCTCCTCCAAGTCATTGAAGTGGTGTCTCCCTATAGGTGTCTGCTTTTCAGATGATATAGCGCAGGGCAGTGACACAGGTAGTGAAGAGTATCCTCATGTATCTCCTCGTCACCGCATTCTATACTTACTAATGAATTATGTCCAATTTGAAGAATATTGGTTAATGGTTAGATTCTGGCTCGAAGTATAACGGACGTGCTGACGCAGAGACTTATATCATACGACTTCAGTTCATTGAACGGTTTGGCGAAGGTCAATTTGTTAAACTTCTCTCTTATCGTAATGTTAAGTTTGATTGAAACTTTTTTTAGTACTACGTACTACTAAGCACATAAAGAACCAACACCTGTTTCAAGATACCTACAAGTATTATTCAAATTCGAGACAAATACCAAATTTAAACACAAATATCAAAACTCAGATTAAATTTGTCCAACATTTTCCCCAACATAAATTGGAGACGAACTTTCTAAATTTCTAAAATTTAATTTTCCATAAAACGTTGAACATTCTTGATGATTAATCTCATTAATTCCCCTTTGGATATTTACAAAGTAGGTACTTTTGACTTTACCGAATTTGATAGGACTAATAAAATAACTGTTTGTGGGTTCCCTTCTAACAAAATTTTTGCCTTATAGCTATCAATTTGTGAAAGTTAAACGATGAAATAATATTCAACTTAAAAGTTAATTTTCACAAACAACCCTTTTCCGTACAAAATGTAAAAACTAGGTAGGTATGAAAAGAGTTTTTTTTTTTTTTTTTTAAATTCCATCTCATCAAGCACAAAATCTTTCCTTCTTCAGTCAACAACAAACATAACCAAGCCAAAGCGAATTCTTCCCCGACAAAACAGATAAACTATCCAAATTTGCATTTGCTAAATTAAATGTTTGACAAGGGGGCATCATGGCCGGGTGCCCGTATCCCGTCGGAAAGAGCTTCTTCATGCTCCAACTTCGCCCTCATATCATTATAACCACCCATCAGCATTATCATTATGCTCATCCTTCTCACATTCCCATTATAAGTATTTTACACAAGGAGAGTGATGGAGACTTTTTCACTTTGATGATGTCAGAAAAAAATAAAAAACTTTCCTATAAATTACGGAAAGAAAAATAAAAGCGAAAGGATGTATACGAGTACACACAGAGAAAGTTACAATTATAGGGAATCATCACAAGGATCTTAATTAAATATTTTCTTGTCGATGAATTCACTTAGAGCAATCATCCGTTTCAATGTTAACGGCAACAAACACCCAACTGATCTCTCTATCTCCACCTCTCAGCCCCCTCTTGTTGGATTATAATAACTGTGTATCCTGTCGGAATTCCTTGGAAATTAGGAAAATCTACGCCAGAAATGAATTTGATAAATATTATTGTGCTGCAGTGGTATGCGTGTGTTTCCGCATGTCCTGTGGCCGCATTTAAACAAATGTTCATAATCAAATTTTACCCTTCTCACAGGAGATATTATAAATCCTGGTGGTTGTCGTAGACTTTGCCGTTGTCCTCGTTGTCATCATGATTTTGGATTGTGATTTTATTTTTCTGTGGAACCAACCGACCAACGGTTTAATAGGATTCCGGAAAAAGTTCTCTTTTTTTGAGAAATTCATTCCTAGTGAGCAACGGATTTTCGCTAATCCTTTTGTAGAACCTACCTACCTACGAACTCTTTTCATTTGATATAGCTTTTGATAGAAAGGACACAAAAATACCCAAAGCAGACGGACTGAGATAAGGATTCGTTGGTCTTAGCTTCAAGGACGACACAAATATCTAGATGCTGGGAGACAGACAAAACAGAACAGAACAATCGAATGTTGAGACTTTGCTTGGGTTTCATTGTCGCATTTGGATGCATTTGTTTGATGGTGAAAAGATTCTAATGCCGTGTCGTTCTGGTAAAGGATTTCAGCAGCTATACAATCCGCAGTTGCCAGACAATGGCGAGCTAATAAGATGAAGAGCCCGACAATAATTTGTAACGGCTAATCCTCGAGGGAGATTTGTAACTGTGGGTGATTCCTTTCCTTTCCTTTCGTTTTCTTTTTTTTTTTTTTTTTGAAGGAATTATTTTATTCATCAAGTTTTCATAGCAAGAACAAGAGACAAAGAACAGGTGTATTTTTTTTTTTGACAAGATAGCTCATTCGGAAGGGTGCTATTATAGCGATGGCATATGAAGAAATATTTTAACTAAGGAAATTCAGTGATTCAAAAAAGAGAGAGCTACGTCTGTTTCACATCTAGAAGTAGATATGTAATATGTTTTTAATCCAATTTCGGGAAATAGCAGCAGGACCATAAGTTTTTTTAACAACAGATACGTTTAAAAATATTGCATTTTGAACACGAATTTGCTTGTTAGATGAAAACAAAAATCATTCTTAAGCACTCAAAAGCTTATGGAAACAATGAAGTTCTTCTACATACACTGACGGATATTTTTGCATCGATTTTTGAGGTCCCAAAGTCAAATTTAACCTCTTTATAAAACAACTTTGATTTAATTAGGGAAATATCTTCACATGCATAAAATTGTCATCTGATTTCTATTAAAGTATGAATTTATGCAAACAAAGCTTAAAAAATGTTTTATTATAAAATTAAGTCGTTATACAAGGTGGCGCAAAATTAATCATCCAATTTTGTTATATACAATTTTTTCTGTTAAGTGGAAACAATGATATCCATCAATTGGCTGTTGGCTCAGTTGAAACTGATTTGTACCCGATTTATCGCATGTTCCATGACTTTCCGCAGGATTTCCGCTGATAGCTGCTCGCATTCCTGTGGCTTGTTGGCATAAGCCTGCGACTTCAAGTAGCTTCAAAGTAAGAAAGAATGGGATTGTTAAAACGGGAAATTTTGTTGGCCATGCCAATTCACCAAAACGGGAAATTACGCTGCCACGAAACACTTCCTTCATAATACCCATCGTGGCTCGTCCTGGTGATTCTTGGCACAAAATCGTTCTCTTCATTGTTGAGATTGAGGATGGTTTGACAGTAATACATACGCGACGGAAGGTTAGCAGGCATTAAATGATGCACTTTGTACGGGAATATGTGTAAGTCTTTCTTTAAAATTCGCTGTAGGGTCCGTCTGGTGGTGTCTAATTGCGTTTCTTTATTCTCAGTGACATCGGCTTGAGCTCGAGATTTTCATCAAAGTTGACATTACGATGATTTTCGTTGTACTTGCTAGATATCGTTTTTAAATTTCTCCCCCAAAAAATTGTTTTCTTTTAAAACAAAAATAACGGCACCTGCCATACGATTTTTATTTCATAATTTTATAAAATTTTTTTTCTCTAAGACTATTCCACAGATTTAAAAAAAAATCAAAAAATGTCCAAAAAATACTATAGGGCAAGTTATGCATTCGTAAAAAAAATCGGACTCGAGATTTTGATCAAAGTTGACATTACAATAATAGCAAAGACCAAACAAGTGGGTCTCGCAATTCTGTCTGTCTGTCTGTATGTCTGTCTCTCTGTCTGTCTGTCTGTCTGTCGGTTCGACTTCAGCCTAAACGGCTCGGCCGATTTTCTTCAAACTTGGTAGATATGGGTTTTAATTTTTCCCCCCACACGTTTTTTTTTTGTAAGACCAAAAATAACGGTACCTGCCATACGATTTTTTTTCGAAATTTTATAAATATTATTTTTTCTCAAAAACTGTCGCACAGAATTTTTTTTTTTAAAAATTGAAGAATTTCATTTGGTTAAAACTAACTAGGTAATGTTTGAAAAAAAATTTCAGAAAAATTGTTATTTTTGGTAGCCCCCCTGGATTCATTTTTTTTGTCTTTGATTTTCTCGAAAACTCTAGATACAGCCGATTTAAATCATTTTTTTATGCTACAGCTCCTCCAAAGTTTGAATATTATTACATGTTCAAATTTTCAATTTTTAATTTTTTGGATTTAAAAAAAAAAAATCAAAATTTTTTTTTGGAAACTCAGTATCTCGAAAACCCCAAGATCGATTTTTTTCAAACTTGACAAATAAAAGTTTCTTAACAAAATCTACAAGATTTGAAAAAAAAATTAAGTTTCATCTAAAACTAACGGTACCTTCCATACAAATGTTAAAAAATGGTTTTCGAAAATCGCATTTTTCTAGAAAACGGTTCCGAGAATTTTGCTAATTTTTTTTTCTTTTGATCAATTTTTACGATCTATAATTTAATAAAAAAAAATTTGAAATCTAGATACTGCTGACTGTACCTACCATAGAACGATTTTTTCGAATCTTGAATTGCTCATTATCAGTATAACGGATCTTAATGAATTTTTTTATAAAGAAGCTCCTAAAAAGTTTAAAAACGTTGCATTTCAAAACTTAAAAAAAACATATTTTTTCAATTTTTAGAAAAAAAAAGTAAGATTTTTTTTTTAAATTCGATATCTCAAGAACAGCTTAGTATTTTTTTTGGAAATTAGACGCTTATTCATACAATAATAAAAACTTAAGGTTGGTGTACCAAAATTTTTTCTTATAAATGTTTTAAAAATTTTGTACATAAAAGCTTATTTTTTTAAGGAACCACTACAACGACTTATAATTTTTGTTCTTGCATAAATTCATATTTGCATAGCATTCTGTTTTTATCTCTTACTACTAAAAGAATTTAAGAAATTCATTTAAATTCCTAGTCTATTACATAGGAGCAAGTTCGTGCGACCCAGTCGTTCATTTTACTTGTTTTTGATTTTCTCAAAAATAGTACAACTGATTTTTTTTATGCTTTAGCTCCCCAATAATTTTAATAGAAATTATTGTGTATTTAAATTTTCAAAAAAAAAATGTTTGGATCTAAAAAAAAAAAATTTTTTTTTTTTAACTCAATATTTTAAAAAACCCCATGCTTGATTTTTTTATTAACTTGATAAATAAAAGTTTCTTAATATAGTCGACAAGATGTGAGAAAAAAATTAGTTTACCTAAAAATAACGGTACCCTCCATACAAATGTTAAAAAATTGGTTATGGAAAATCATATTTTTCTTGAAAACGCCGCCGCCGAGAATTTTGTCTCAACATTTTTTTCTTAATTTAATATTCATTTATTCGTACATTAAGTTGCCGTATCAATATTTTTTCTTAAAAATGTTTTAAAAAATTTGTATCCAAAAGCCTATTTTTTTAGGAAACCACTACAACGGCTTATAATCACCATGGCATCCTGTTTTTATCTCCAACAGTAGTTAGTAAAAGGAGTTGTTTTAGTCATTTAAATAAATTAATCTTAGGCTTATGAACAGATTTTTTCTACTTCAATTAAAAGTTCAAGTGACCTCAACTCCAAGGTGCGTTTCAAGCTTTTAATTGAATTTCATTCAATCACTCCACTTAAACAGAAATAACTTTCTATCTTCAAAGATTTTTTCTAATATCATTCAGTTTTGAAATTCTTAGTCCGACCCAGTCGTACATTTTATTTTTATTACAATCGTTAGAACCTTTTTTTCCTTCTATAGGAAATCACAGAATAACCTTCAATATCAAGTTTGAAAAAAATCACTGCAGCAGCTTAGGCACTATATATATCGAGACATACAAGACATACGGAATTGCCTGGCCCACTTTTTTCGTTTCCTCTATCATCGTAATGTCAACTTCGATCAAAACCTTGAGCTGCATTTTTTCTTCCAAATGCAAAACCTGAGCTGTAGAACCTATGTCGCAAGTGAACAAAAAACCTAGGAACGAAATATTTTTGGTCGGTAGACCCATATCAATTTCAGATATACAATCAGGTCGTGTAAAGACTCACGTTGATTTCGCACTGACGCAGTTATTCAGTCGCACACCCACCGCCATCTAATTTTTTGTTGTTTTTAGAACACCCTCTTGTGGTGCGAGTCATTAGGCTGCAGTCTTTTCAGCGTTTGTTAAGTTATAACCCAAATCTATACCACTAAAGTTTTAAAGGGCTCCAAATTATCGCATAGCAATTCGCGTTTTTGGTCATTATATTGTACAAAACTGTTGTTGTTTAGAAAAGGGATTTAGCCTTGCATTTGCATTTAACCTCTCTAGGAATAAAGTCTTCGATGAAATTTACATTATTCTCACACAATCACCTTGGAAAATACCAGATTGGGAAGAGAAACCTCTTAATGTTCATAACAAAGCTGATTTTATTCGACCTACCCTGGAAGACTTGCCTTAAATTAAACTGTTAACCACATCTGGTACGTTCGTTTAAAAGTATTCGAATATATTAACATCCTTTAAATTAATGTGAGTCTGATTTTTGTTTGTCCTAAAGTTATCGAACATCATCCTAGACATCAAGGATTCAATTATTAAACTATCAGCCATAACATAAGACCACCTGAAATTTTCTTGTCTGATCCCACGGTCCACGTACCTAGACGAACCTTCAGTGTAGCAAAGGTATTTGATATTTTCTGTAATAATATACTCGCAAATGGTCATTGTTTTTCTTAGTTATCGATGAGTGAAAAATGTTTACTTATGTAAAACAGAACAGTGTAAACACTGCTAAAATATTCTAAGGGAAATACTAGCAGGACCTAACTGCATAGACTAATAGTGTAGTTCAAGAGAAAGGGTTGCATTTTTGGCATTGATTTTATTATAGTAAAAGTCGCCATTTTGGATTCAATTTGTTTTAGTTTGAAACCTTATCAATGGAATTTGTAGACACCTAAAATGCACAGTTTGGACTACACAGGACTCCCACAGGAAATAAGTTTTCAATATTACCCAACGTTGTTGAAGCGTAAAGCGAATCATTTCGTTCCGCGGAGGAATGATACTGAATTTCTGTCAAGATTTCGAGCAGAAAACAGCTGTCAGTGTCAAAATAATCTATGACTTAAAAAGAAGCCATTAGATGGCCCACCCGTATAATAATCATAGTGGTATTGGATTGTCATGTCCGCGGTATGAGGCAGCCTCTGCCTCTTGAACCAAAAAGGTTTTTTTTTCAAAGGTACCGCTTCAAAAAGTAACAAATCCTCCAAGATTAACTCTTTCCATGAAAAAGTGCTTCTCATGTTAGTCGTTGACACCACAAACAGTTCACTATGGATATTTTCCTAGATAAAGGAATCACTTTTAACAACGTCGACATTATCCGATCGCATTTGCACTGTCATATCTGAAAATATTTGGGTCACTTGGTGAACTGATGAACCAACTCAAAACTGCTTTTCTGCTAGAAGATCTGTCAGTAGAGGTATGCCACAAGGCGGTGTTCTTTATCCCGTTTTCTTGAACTTGGCAGTAAATGAGCTGCTGACATGCCCGAAATCGGAAAGCTACAGAGTGATTGCTTATGCGGATGATGTTTCTATTGCCTTATGAGAAAAGTATCTTAACATCTTAAAAGAACTCCTACAAAAAGCCTTTAATAAGCTAACAAACTAGGCAGACCGGTTTGGACTGAGAGTCAACCCTCACAAAATGAAACTTTCGTCTAGCTTTCTCAAATTAAGCTAAAACCATGGGTCTTATTTTAGATAAAAATTAAGCTGAAACCCAAATATACAAGAAATAAAATGCACAACTGGGTCGTACGAACTAGGAATTTTAAAATCGAATGTTATTAGAGAAAACTGTTCATAAGGATAAAATTATTTTTTTTTAAATTCTCTTTTTAGTAAGAGACAAAAACAGAATGCTATGGAAACATGAATTTACGAGTATGCAAGAACAAACATTATTATTCCTTGTAGTGCTTTCTTAAAAATAAGCTTTTATATACTAAATTTTTGAAAGATTTTTAAGAGAAAAAAATTTGGTATGCCAACTTTAAGTTTTTATTACTGTACGAATGAAAATTGAATTTCCAAAAAAAATATTGAGCCGTTTTTGAAATATCAAATTTTCCAAAAAAAAAATTATTTTTTTTTTTTTCAAAAATTCAAAAAATATTTTTTTTTTAAGTTTTGAAATGCAATGTTTTTAAGAAGCATCTCTACAAAAAAAATCATTAAAATCGGTTATGTCGATAATGAGTAATTCAAAATTTGAAAAAAAAATTTATAATTTTTTTTATAATATTAAAGATCGTTAAGATTGATTGAAACAAAAAAAATTCTTATCAAAATCCTAGGCGCCGTTTTTGAGAAAAATACGATTTTTGAAAACCATTTTTTAACATTTGTATGGTGGGTACCTTTATTTTCAGGTACAATAAAACTTTTTTTCATCTTGTAGATTATGTTGAGTAACTTTTATTTTTTAAGTTTAAAACAAATCCAGCATAAGGTTTTCGTAATATTGAGTTTTGAAAAAAAAAATTGAAATGTTTTTTAAAAATCCAAATTTTTTTTTGAAAATTTGAATACACAATTCTATTTAAGTTTTTGGGAATAGCAAAAAAAATGATCAAATTCGGTGGTACCGTTTTTGAGAAAATCAAAAACAAAAAAAAATGGTTCTTTGGGGGGTACCATCAATAACCATTTTTCGTAAATTTTTTTCAACTAGTACCTAGCTTTAACTAAATGAAAATTTCTTGTATCTTTTTTTTGAAATCTGTCGAACAGTTTTTGAGAAAAAAAAATATTTACAAAATTTCGAAAAAAATTCGTATGGCAGGTACCGTTATTTTTAGTCTTAAAAAAAAAGAAAAAATATGGGGGGGGGAAACTAAAAATGATATCTACCAAATTTGAAGAAAACCGGCCGAGCCAGACAGGCCGACAGACAGACAGAATTGCGAGACCCACGTTTTTAGTCTTCGCTATCATCGTAATGTCAACTTTGATCAAAATCTCGAGTTCGATTTTTTGTACGAATGCATAACTTGCCTTATAGTACCAATAAGTAAAAATCAAAAAGGCCACAGCGGCACTCTTCTCATGCAAAAAATCTATTGGGAAGACATGGGGCATCAAACCCCGTATGACTCACTGGCTATATACTTAGATATTCAGACTATTCCTTATTTGTTGTGTAGCAGTATGGTCGACCGCTCTGGGAATGTTTTTAAATTGTGACAAGCTAAACAAAGTTCAACGGTAATCTTGCCTGTGCATAGCTGGAGCACTACGAACGACCTCATCTTCCTGACTAGTTGTTTTCCTCCATCCTCCACCGTTTGATTTTTCAGCAAAGAGACGGTGGCAAGCACAGCCGCCTTCCAAATACTTCTTCACAATAGATCAATTACGAAACTGGCTCTTTTTACATTGTGAACTCATTCGGATCAATTACAAGTCACATTCTATCCCAAAACTCCCAGGATCTTCCCAGTCACCGTTCCTTCAAGTTCTGTTTGCGGAGACATGATTTTCTCGCAAGGTGAATCTATGCATTTTTACACCATCGGATCGGAAGCTGACCATGGAGTTGGTGGGGGTGGTATTCAGAGGGACCAAAATTATGTCTTTTTTCTGTCTTCCTAATCATTGTAGCGCGTTCCATTCGGAACTTATGGCGATTAAAGAAGTCCTATCTAGGTTCAAAGAAAACGTACTATCAGCTACTAATATCCACATCTTCTCGGACTATCAAACGACTTTTAAATTTCTAGATTCGATCTCTAATAATTCAATAACAACCTTTAACTGCTGTTCATCTCTTATGGAGATGGTGCAGCAGTTCATTATTCACTTCTGTTGGGTGCCAGCGCATAGGCACATTCCATGGAACTGTAAGGTTGATGAACTTTCCAGAAGTGGAACAACACCACCTATGTTACCTGATAAGGAAAATAGGTACATACATCCTCGATTCTATAGGAGTACAAACCTTAGGCAACTCCGCTGATGACAAAACAGATATGACCAATGCTTTATCTGAAACGCTCTATAACGCAACGAACTTGGCATTTATTCAAACGATTTTGGCAAAAGCTATATGGACGAGGAAGAGGTACAATCAATTCCTCGTCTTCTATGTAGTACATGCCCTGTTCTAATTCCGTAGACGGAAGCTCCAACTAGGAGAGATTTTCTTCGAGGAACTTGGTGATATATGTAATGAATATATAGGTACTCGTAGACATTGAGAGTGTCAGCTGCGAAGCTGATGGTAGCCACTTCAACCGAACCTAACCTAGGCGTTGGCATTCGGTAGAACATTTAAGGCTCCCTTCATTTCTGCTTCTCATTAGGTTTGGATCCTCTGTAGCTGTTGTGACTTTCAATTTTGCTCCAAGAGCATCGTGGAAAAGTAATAAAAGCAGGTTTAAAACTCGTTTAAAGACAGGAGACAGATAGTCCTACTCCGACGCCAGATATGTGACAGGCGTTCCACGGAATACAAAAACATCTGACAAGTGTGCCATATAACACAAGACTAGTGACAGATGGTCACGATATGTCAATATTACAAAGTGGCCCAACTACGAGAATGGCCGAGAGCGTAACATAACATTAGTGTCTTGTAAACGAAAAGAAGATGATTTTGGAAGACGAATCCCTTAGCTCCCTAAAATCTGCGCGTTCAGAATATCCAAAGTCACGATTTATATAAATATATTAAACTCAAAAATCGGTTAACCTAAAATTTAATATCGTGAAATAAGACTGCAACAATATATCCGGGCTCATATTATTATATGTAGTTATGATTATACAAAGGCTTAAACTTAAACTATAGAGTCGTAGACACTTACAAGAAACGAATACAACTCTCAGTCTACAAATTCGATCTATAAAATTTCTAACGACCACTGACGTAAATTTTTCTGCTTGTTAGAGAAAACTTTAAAAACGCAAATATTTGCTTACAATTTTCCTTTAATTAGCACTTTATCTCTTTGCACATACTTCTAACCCAACAAAGAGAGTTCCCGGCAGCGAAGATATACAAAACCAACAACAAAAAATGTATACAAACACTAAAGCATAATTCCCACTTTGTTTACTACCGGGGCTTAGGTTTCATAAGATATTCACACATCACATGCAGTATGGATACCCTATCCTATACCCAGAATATACCCCACCCCTCCCCCCTAAACAGCCAGGAATAACGAGATGAAAGCGGTTTTCAACTATGCATCCATCCGAGTTTCCGGAACTCTTCGAAAAGCCCGTTTATGTGTTGTAGATGCTGCATGTATTCTAAAATCCTCTCAATCCGGTAATCTAGAGACAACAAAAACCGCGCCATACCGCGTTTGAAATGTACCCTCCTAGTATGAGTTCCGTTAATATGTACGTGCATTCTAGAGTGCGCAAAAGTTTATAACAATTAGACACAACAAAGCGCGCACATCACCGCACACACGTGCTCTGCCATACGCACCCATCATGGAACTTGGAAGGTATACTTGGAATATGGTATATCCTCGATAAACCGCATTTATGGCTGCCGATGGGGAAGCTGAAACTGTGAATAATGCTTGGTGGGGGCGGGAGGAGAGACTTCCTGATGTGAGATGGCTGGTTCAAAATTACAGGGACAACATATTCTCGTACATATATCCTTGGCGTTACCGTGGCGGGCGTATACACATTTAACGAGTGGATTAGGATCCGGCTAATTTGAAGTCATTTAATTTTCATGGCACCTCTGATGCTTGACATTGTTATGTCGGGCTTTTGATTTCAACTGTAAATTGTCTTCTTTGAACTATGGATCTGGATAGGAGTGGTGCTTCTGCTCGTTGCTGCACGAAAAGCTAAATGTAGCGAATGTTAAGCTTTGCAGATGAAAGTCTTTTGAGGTTAGAGAGAAAATTGTATTGGATTTTATTGTGATTTAAATGTGTGTTGGTGTCGTTAACGCAGAAAGCTGGAAAAATAAGCTAATTGATGCGTTTTAAGATGCATGAAAGTATCTCAGAAGAATGGTGCCTTTAGAGAAAAATTTAAGTTGACCTATAAGTAGTATCTATCCAAGGTTAAAATGTAGGTACTGTGAATGACTTTTAGAGACTCTGACTTTCTGGAAGCCAATCCCCATTTCAATAAGAATTATGCCACAAATAGAAAGATCGATTTGACAGAGTTAGTATTTTTAACTAAGTGCTATTTATAAAAAATCATGCGTACACTAATGGACAGAATGTGTATCAAAATCTTAGGAGCCGCTTTCGAGATATTTAAGCTTTTCCTTTAAGGTTTTATGACAGATCATGATACTTGAAGAGCTAAGAAAATTCATTTAGGGTTGAACTCTAGTGTCGGAGGGGATTGACTTTAAAATTAAAAATTAAAAAAATCACTCCAGTGGTTAAGGCTGTAGGTTGACGTACAGAGAGATAGGCAGTGTTGACGGAGCCATTTTTACACTTTTTATCAATTGAAAAGTGACCCACATTGATATTTACTTATTTCTTATATCCATCACGTTGTTGAGGAACGATAACATAATATTGGCGCAATGGCGATGTTGGTGCAGTTCAGAAAGTCCCCGTTCTTGAAAATCGATCAACAAATGCACTGAGTCTATTCATCGGGCATGTTTTCTTGCTACCATATCTAACAGATGAGTAGATTCTCACCCGTCAGCTCTAGCAGATTTTCAAGACTTGAGTTTACTTCATCCAGGTCAGTTGGACGGAATTATTGGTCCACTTTATTTACGTTAAACAACGCAATCTGTCTAAGAGCAGTTCACCAAAAACGATTTTCACCATATCCTCTACGTCGGTTACGATTCTAAAACAATATTCCTTTGATCGACCCCGCAGACTTTGCGCTGATGGGATTGTAACTTTGAGAGGTTCATTTTAGTTATTTATATTGATTTCAGTCCCCATAATGGTTAGTACGTTGGACTGTCATGCGGAAGGTCTCGAATTCGATTCTCAGCCGCTGCAAGAAAGTTTTTTTCAGGGGTGTACTGCCTCTTGCGAGGAATTGACAAAACCTCCAAGAGTATCTCTTGTCATGGAAAGTGCTGCCCATTCGGAATTGGCAGACAATTGTCTCCGTTCCTGGTAACACGCACACAGGAATAGCTGAGAGTTGTAAGTCAATAGGTCCTGGTTCACTTCGAGCTGTTGCACCACCAAATTTATTTATTAATTGATTTCAAACGTCATTCCTCGATTGAACTTTTCCCATGTTCCTTATTATTTGCCTTCTCATAATACAGCTCGGGAGGAGCAATGAGCCTTCTTTCTGCCTATTGTGTATCTTGGAGGAATTCATTATCAAATCAGGGCTTCATTTCGGTAAGGCCCAACACATCAGAGGTGGCATCTTTAATTACTTATTAGCAATACGTCTGACATTTAGTTTTCTCACAGCGTTAAAGCTATTAATTCTAGTACATCATCATCCAAATTGACCAACAATACTGGAATGAGCTTGCGAGCCTGAATATTAACCTCAGTGTCACTCTTGTCTTATCTCCGAGTCATTGATAGGAATAGGCGAGGATCAGCTCTTCATGGCACACTTGCAGAAATAGTCAACATTCCGCTCGGAGTAATGAAGGCCAATATCATCTCAATTCTCAATCATACCGCATGTGGGAACAGTTTAACTAACTGAATTACATCTAGGAGGATTTGAGCACTATATAATACACCCAGAACTCTTGATCTGATATACAGACTCAGACAAGATATAGCCAAGATCGTTGTTACCTGGAGCGGATACTGGCCAATAACAGAACATGCAGCGAATCTAGGCAAACCTCACGATACTCACTGTCTTAGCTGTGTGGACAGAAAATAGTCATTCATTTACTTTTGCAATGCCTAGCTCTCAAGTCTTTGATCTCTTTTCTCAACACGACGAAATGGCTTAAAAACGAACTTCTGTTACTTCTGTACTGTGCCTTCCGTTTGATTCCCAAGACCACCAGCTATCGGAATGACAGCTTTGAAGAAGCCTTTTGGCGCACAGTGTCCGCTTGATCACTCAACTGTGCTGCTTTAGCACCAGTCAAAAAGCTGCCTAGTTTGAAACAGGGCAGATAGTTCGAGTGTAATCCGATTCCTGATGATTCTAAACACAAGCCTAACCACAAAAATTAGTCTTTTCAAAACCTACTACATACATCCTCTCTTTTTGAACTTAATCCGTGAGAATTTCCACAATTCCTGATATCAATTTCATCATTAAGCTCAAATGAGTTTTTGTAACAAAAGGGCTAGCCAGTGGTCACCATTTCTACCTACCTATACTTACTGGAGGAGTGAGTTGTGTCTTTCTTCCTCTTCATATACCTCAGCTTCAAGTATATCCTATTGCACTTATAAGGTGCTAACTAAGTCGTTCAGACTGACAGCAACTGAAGACGATACTGTTCAATTCGCCTGAAGAGAGGTCTTTCGCTACCGTCTGATTGAAATAAAAAGTGCTTACGTAAGATAATTCCTCTCCACCGCGGCCAAAATCACCTTCCACATCGATTGACCATCGGTTTTCAGTTGAGTAAGTAAGGAATCTATCTTTCACCACGCCAAAGTTAAAATAGGAGAAACTAGACAAAAGTTAGTTTTTAAGATGATTGTGCAAGGTGATGTGTTCACACAAAACTAAGGGCAAAGGCATTGAAAACACTCTGAGATTGTGAGATTGCTCCAAGCTTTGTTAGTGCAACTTCTACTTTCTTGCTATATTGTTTTTTTTTTCATGTCAAGAATTGGTTGTAAGTTTTCAACAATTTAATCAAAAATCATCAACTTATGTTCAAGGATTTCACCATATAAATGGAAGGACTTATACTTTTGAATCTATTTTAAGTCTTCTTCGCCCTCCATTCTGTTCCCTATATTTCCCTTTTACCGTGAAGATTAATAAATAATTCATCACCACAAAGAAAATCTAATTAATGGAACCCCATTCAGTATAGCATATGTTTATCCTCTCCGTTTCTGGAAGGACTTTGCAACCCTACCCATAATCAAGTCCCAACGGATGGTCTAGATCCGACAGACAGCTAGCATATCAAAAACTACTAAACCGCAATTTATTCTCCAGCGGTATAGTATGGTCCAGCCGGCAAATAATCAGACATTTACAAATGCGCTGTCATTAAGCTGACCATAAATACAAACACACATCACATATTCGACCAAATTATATAGCCATCCCCAGCGTTTGGTATCAATTTCTACGTTCTTCTGCGGGATGAATCCTTTCAACGTTTCATACCACCAACACCCCTTCCACCTTTCATTCCCCTCCGCGCTGCTTACCATCCCATCCCATCCCAATTCCCTTGATCCTAGACTAAGGATTACAGGTTATTTTCTTTTTAATTTAACCCATATCGTTTCATTTGTGTGCACGCGCAAGAAGCCCCTGCTCAACCGGCCTCTTCAGTTCTCAACGAGAATGAACTCTCTATAAGGAATGATATGTATGTTGGAAAAAGGAAAAGTAAAAGGATGTTATTATACTCTTTCCCAAAAAATTACTGTTATCTTCAACATGATGGTCCCATCATAGAACTATTTATTTTCACTCTACCGGAAGTAACGTAAATAAGTTAATACCTTTTGTAGAGTGAAGAGTTGCCATTTGGAAATGTACTTATACCTATATTAATTTAGGGAAAAAACCTGATTAGACGATGAACAAATGTAATTTAAGGACTAGTTTTAACTTAAACTTACTTTAAAAATTTTAATTTATTGATATGCCTTACACACAGGGAAACTATGATGTAAAATTAAACAGGTTGTTATTTTTATTTCAACACGAATAATCATGTTAAATATTTTACGTGATGCAAGATCTAAGCGTCAAGTTGAATCAAAACTAGTAAGTCCTAAAATACAATGAATGAGCAATCCTGTTAAATCAACATGAATATCTAGATAAATTAACTTGGTCTACTATTAAACTAACAGAATGCCTGTATAATTTTCCAGATCCCATGATTGGTTATACCAGCAAGCATGTTAAGTTTGTGAGCGAACGAAAAGAGGTATATCATTAGATGAAGTTTATGAGATAAGCAATTGTAATTATTATAAATAAGGTTACGAAACGTTAAGTCAACATTAAGAGTAGTAAAATTGAAATTTTCATAATAGAATGCAGTTTAACTGTTTGGTAAAAATATCAAAATGTTATTTTCGTATCAATTAGAATTTTATTTTGAAATAACACGGTATCTTTTAAAATCAACTGCAATGGGAGCAGAATTGTCATATTAATTCAACCATCTTATTAAGAATGTGTAATATTTACAGGTTGCGATATATTTCCATAGACAAGTCGATCTTATAAATATTTCAGTACTTAGCATTAGCCGATATTTTTTTGTATTTCGTAAAAATCTTCCTCATATTGAAGTCTTCACTAAAAATACACTTGAAAAAATTTGTCGAAAATTTAATTATCTACAATTTTAGTCTTAATAATTTTGCGTCTACAATTTTTTGACTTAATCCGGGATTAAGCATATCGTCGTCGTTCTATGAAAACTCCCTAAGTCCATTTTTTGTGTTTTGAGATATTTGCATTTAAACTTGGAAATTAATATAAAAAAATCCAAAAATTATCAGAATAGCAAGTTCTCAGGCGTCAATTGTAGAATGGGCTTGGCGTAGCCATTGTGCAATAAATTTTTTTGCAAATGGTTTATCCGAAATAAATTAAATAAGAATTGAATCACATTTTTTTTTAAAATGGACTTAGGGAGTTTTCATAGAACGACGACGATATTATCTATCGTGTTATCGTTACTCTACGAGTTACCAACCTGGTATTTTTCATCAAGTCTCCTAGCCTATTTCGATCGCCAGTGCGCCTTTTTGATACCATAAACTAGTTTGGCCTGTGGATTAAATGAGATATGATGAAAGATATATGTATAAACTTCCCCCTTCTTAAAATTCGTTAGCTCTCGGTCTTAAGTACCCGTTACAGAAGTCTTTGAGGTACGTCTCAGAGCCACTTCGTGGTTTAAAGAAAAGATATCAATATTATTGGATATTCAGTTCAGATAGTTGGTAAAGGTCTTTGAGGGACAACTTTCAAAATAGTTGTGCTCTCATTCTGGCTAGAGCAGGACATTTCTAAAGGAAATGAATGACTGTTACTTTTTATCACTGATCCATTCCCACAACTTTGACAGTACGACTGTAAGAAATGCTCAGCTTCGCTGAATGTTCCCCTATTGGCCAGTGCCAAGTGTATGTTGCAACCAGCCTGTAAATGTCTTGCCTGGGTACGCATATCAGCACATGTGTTTGCAACTTATTGTACGTAGGACATGTTTTAAAGATATAACGTAGTTATTTTAACTGCTTCACCTGCGGTTGGATTCTGTTAGAAAAATTGGGAAGAGTTTGCCCTTCATTATACCAAGGGAAATGTTAACTGTGTCCGCAAATGAGCTGTGAAGGGCTTAGCCTTGCCTGGCTAGCTCGCCTCTATTCCACTGTGACCCGGAACCCAGATAAGAGTGACATTGTGATTATATGTTCAGACTTGCAAGTTCATCCCTACATTGCTGGACTAATTTAGAGCATGAAAAAGCCGAATCAATGGCGTTAACAACCGTTTGGATGTCTGTAAAAATGGGCGTATTCTGGTTTTGATTTAGATCCATTTTAAGTATTTTGCATGTTTCTTTTATTTCCAGTAATTCAGCTTGAAAAATACTGCCAAAATCAGGGGCCTGTTTCACAAATCATACATCACATACATTACATACATCATTACAATAAATTGATTATCATACATTACATCAAATTACAGAATCTCATTGGAAATATTCCAGTCGATTACAATGTTGTATGACAGTGGTCATACAACAATTCTGTGAAACAGAAATGTTACATCAAACCTGTCAAAATCATACATTGTATGTAATGTATTATTTGTGAAATAGGCCCCAGGTAGCCGATAAGTGTCATTTAAAAACTCAGAGAAAATTCCTGAACCGATATTACACTCTATCTCTGAGCCATCAGTATAAACATGGTTGTGTCCAAGCCTCTTATGACAACGTTATCCTCACAGTCCCTTCTAGTAGTAGTCTATCAGTCTTTGCAATAGTCAGTATTTGTCAAAAAAATGTCCGCTCGAATAAGGTTTGTAATATACAGCATCTGTTGGGTAGGATCGTAGTGCAAACGCCACCTATTCTTTGAACTTTCTTAAGGTTCTTATTAACATTACATGCTTTTTTGAGTGCAGGCTGCTATCGGACTAAGGTCGGTTCAACAACAGTTCTCTAATATTAACTTATAATAAAAATTATTTTCTTCTTTCCACTTTTTGTTCACTTTACTTCATAGCTACTTTAAAAATGATCCTCTGGGCACTTAACCTTTGAAAGTACGAATCGTGAACAACAAATGTTATAAAATAAATACATTTCGTGCTGAACTTCTCGGGTAGAATTTACGACTCGATACTGCCAAGGCCCCAGCTAGTTTTTCTTAGTTTCAGTAACGGCCCTACCGAGCAGTATCTAGCTTGTCCCTCGCCAATATGTTAATGCTCTGTATATAATGGGCCTTGCTAGATGTTCCTATATGGGCCCTAGATGGGTCTTCACAAGTAGCACAAGAGCTACGGCAGTTCTTAAAAAAAATATTAGAAACAATAAAAATAAAGTTTTTTTATTAACTGTTTGATTTTTTATTATTGTTGATTATTTTGGAGTTCTCTTCATTTTTTCTTTGCCTCCCTAGATTCGACTCGAAAAATACCGATTAAGGACTAAAACAAAAAAGTTATGTTTTTAGAAGGATTAAAGAAGGAATTAAGTAACAAAAAAACGGATTTAAGAAATGCCGATTTAAGAAGTATTGAAGAATGCTTTGAGTAGAAGTAAACACACCACACACACGCTATTTTAAATTGCACAGATATTTTTTATTTAATTAAAATTAATTAAAATAAATCTGTAAGCCTTACGAATAAAAGTGCAATCCGCGTGGCGGCGGCGGCGTGACGCTTCATAAATATGTTGTGATTACAGGAAGATGTACCAATTAGGTAATAATGAAATAATAATTATAAACACATTGTGATGAGTACAGTGTCTACGTACTGACTACATATATTTGCATTTTTGCATATTTATTTTATTATGTACCTACTTATTTATATTAAGAGTACGTACCTATGATATATGTTTATTTCAATGACAAGTCCATAGACTTCTTTACTGGTTACATATTTAAGTAATAAATCATCTTGAATGATGTTTTTTGTTAGGGCTTAATTGCACTGCGACCTTTGACCTAATGTACCTAACCTACATAAAACACCTTATTGGTTGAATATGTGTGTATAAGCCCATAAATTATAATATTAAATACATATTCATGAGACGAATGCATAGACTTTTTAATTCGCTACATAATAAAATAAATGAATATAAATACATATGTATTCAGTACAGATTTCAACATAGACAATTTCAATGATTTCAAAATAAAGTACATAAATGTATGTAGAGAAATCTTTGCGGTATGTACAAACTAAGTAATCTGATCGGAGGTACAATATTGACCGCAAACTTAAATCTTTAGTTGCGAAATCTCGCATTTTTTTTTTTTTCAAATAAATCCTGAATAAGAAAATCTCGCATTACAAAAATCTTGCAATTTATATAAATTTCGCAGAATTTACATCTCGTTCGTAATGATAGAAATCTCGCAGATATCGAAATGTCTCGCATTGGCAAAATCTTGCATTATGAAAATCTCGCTTATTAGAGATTTCGATACTGCGATATTTATATAATGCGAGATTTTTATAATGCGAGATATCGACAACGCTTGATTTCGATAGTGCAAGTTTTCAATAATGCGAAATTTTCATAATGCGAAATTTTTCAAATGAGATTTACAACTCCTGTCAATCGTTCCCAACACCAAGAATTGTAAGATCAATTTAATAATTATTGGTACATGCCACATATTATCAATTTTTGCAATCAACATTTGACATTTTTTCGGCATGCATCGGCACCATAATTATTTGAATAATTATTTGAGTATCTTAATACATTTCTTTTACGTGCAGAGGTTTGCAGTTCTGTCCAATATGGTCCTTCTAAAATCATGAAACCAATATCGTGGAAAAGTGGATATATAACTGCATACGTAATTTTTTATATTTTACTTCGAACAATTAACAAGTTTCACTCGAGTTAAGTTTAGAATTCATTTTATCAAATTTTACAATTCTAAGCCTCTAAAATATCCTCGTAGGTACAATAATGGTTAGTTGTTTTTATATTAATATTTTAAAAAATATTCAATCAAATATTTTCACCTGGCACTACTGGCTTAGTCATTTTCAAATTCCAAGAAACGTCTTTAATATGTAGATGTAGATAAAACCTAAGGCTTCTAATATCGTCAAGGGATATAGAATATCAGTATCCAAGTTCTATACCTACTTCCTAAGAAACTTTCTCCAACCCCTACTCTCCATATAAGTCTACGGATTTTCTGGGTCATTTTTAACTTACTAATGCTTCCCTTTTTCTCGTTCGTTTGGGAACTTTTAATGAATTTATGAGCTCACTCAATCGAAAAATGGTCAACTATATGTTTTTTTTGCACAGTTAAGAACCGAAGCAACGGAATATTCAACCCCTAACATCAAAGTTTAAATTTAAGTAATTTCACTTAGGATTTTCCCCAAACAAAATGTTTTCATATTCAATTCCATTATGTCTGTCATTTAAATTCTACACTCTACGCCAAAGCATATCTCTCTAAATGAAATGAAATTCGTTATCGAATTTAAAACAAGTTCCGTGCTAAACGAAACCATGAGGTTATAAATTTATAATGTTGTCGAAACTCCTACCTCTACGAATTCTCTTAAATTGTCAATAAAAGGGTGCAATTTGGTCGGTTTTTATGGGCTATTTACAGAAAGTACATCGATTGATTTCATTCGAAAGATTCACTTTACGTACCTTATGTTTATCTGTTTGCCATTTAATTTAACAGACCAAAACGCAGTAGCAGCCCATCACTATGCCAGAACATCATCATCAACATTTATTACAAGAAAAAGTATCTCACAGTAATGAGGGTTTTGTGTCTTCAATGTTGTACCTATACATACGTACCTACGCATTTTAAAAGCTTTTCGATTTTATCGTAAAAGGATTTTTTTTTTATTTTGAAGTGAATTATTAATTTTTCTATTTAGTAAAGGTATCTAGAAGCCTGTCATGTTCAGGGTGGTAAATGGTCTTTCATTTGGGGAGTAGTTGAAATAAATGCGAATCTTTTATATTTGAGCTTCGAGCAAATGAAATTCATTTCTTGAAATTTTGTACGAAAAAAACCTACTTCAGCTGGGAAAATTAAACGAATTTTTTCTCTGAGTCTAGCTATTTATGGAAGAACTCGTATTTTGTAAAATTTTTCAAATCGTAAGCTTACCTCTGCCTGTATTTTTAAAAAATATATATATTCGTATTTAGTTTCCAATAGTAACTAGGGATGAAAGTGCTTGGTTGAGAATTTACTCAGAAAAAAATTTCATCCATTTTTGCAAAATTAATCTGAATGAAGCATTGAACTCGAGGGTCTATTTGGGCGAAAAGTAATGTATCGTTTCATCAGTGCTTAACGCGAATCCAAAACGACCAATATAACTGAGGCATTGACAAATGGCATTGTTTGTATTGGCTTTCAGGGCAGTGGTTTTGTGTTTCATTGGTATATAGAATAGACCTTGGACATAAGAAAACCCCACAAGAAGAGCATTTTCGGAAATCGCTCGTGCAAAATATCCCTTGTGACACGCCCTGTTTGCCACGTAGCGCAATCCTGTTGAAACCACTTATCGTCGGTATCCATTTCATTCAATTCTGGGCAAAAAATAAAATGAACACACTCTACCAATTAGTAGTGACGAAATCTGCAAGACAAGTCTCAATGATGGCATTACCACAAGCTGATATTTCCTTTTTACTTGCGATATAGGTACTATAGGGCAAGTTCTGCATGTGGAAAAAAAATCGAACTCGAGATTTTGATCAAAGTTGACATTACGATGATAGCGAAGACGAAAAAAGTGGGTCCGACAATTCCGTCTGTCTGTCTGTATGTCTGTATGTCTATATGTCTGTATGTCTGTACACTGAGAAAATTGAACTATGAGTTATTCAAATAGAAGCATGTTTAATTATATGTTTAAATAAGTTCAAATAGAATTCGGTTACAACTTAACACTTATCTATTTACATTCGAAATTACTAGTATTTTAAAGTAAAGTATGGTTAAATCAAATTCATTCATGTTTGATTATTGCATCAGAATCTGCACGTAATTTTGTATGTTGTGTTCAAACTAGTTTGAGTTTGATTTTTGAAATGCTAGTTTAATTATTTTACTCAGTTAAAATGTTTAACACAAAATAGCCATGAACGAGTTTGTTTTAGATATAAGCGGAGTTGAAATCCTTATAAGATAAATAGATTAAACATACATGTTAAATTTAAACTTGAAGAAGTTTGAATTGAACTCAAACGAAATAAATAGGCAACTGAATTTTTTTTTTCTTAAAGTTGGAAGTCATTGCAAATGAGTTCGTGCGTACATCGGTTTGTGTTCCGCGAGTATATTTGATTTGTGATAAAATAAAGTGAGTTATATAAAGTAAAAAAATGGAAAACCAAGAAATTATACCATCGTTCACCGTAGAAAGCTGGGATATCGTAGATACAAACTGCCAGACAGTACGGTTTATATTCATGAACCTGAAGATCTGCTTCAAGAATTTAAAGGAAAAATTTATAAGCAACATCTTTACTACTTATCCTCTTTTTTCTATTGAAATGCTCCCATTATATTTTATAAAATTATATTATTTTTAATTAATTTATGTATACAAAATATTTATTTTTTTTACGAGCCTACTTTACAGGTTCATACTGTAAATAATGGAAATAAATGTTTGTAAAAAGTAACCTGAATGTGTTTTTTCTCCATATACATATGTATGTATGTATGTGATTAAAGTTTTAGATAGATAATGGTAAGTACTCGTATATTTATAAATACAATAATATTTGTTTTGAACAAAATACATTTTTGATTCAAACACGGAAATATTCAAAAAAATAAATATGATTCTATTTGAAACAAATAAAGTTATTTAAAACAAAGATAAACATGTTTAAATCAAATAGAATGTGAGGTTAATTTAAAGGAAATCATGTTCAAATCGGGTCAACCATGGGTAAATACGTTTCTATTAAAATTAAATAGATATCGATTCCATGCCAAATCGTATGTATTTGAGTTTGATTTAAATATGAATATGTTTGATATTTTTCTCAGTGTATGACTGTATGTCTGTATGTCTGTACCTCGAACTACAGCCTAAACTACCGGAGGTATTTTCTTCAAACTCGGTAGTTAAGGGTCTTCGGTGATTCCCTAGAGGAGAAATTGAAATTTTTTTTTTAGCTCCAAAACTAAGGGTACCCCCCATACACCCGTAATGCAAAATCTTATTTATCTCGAAAACGGCTCAAACGATTTTGATAAAAAAAAAATTAAGTGTGCTACTATGGACATGGACTATATTTTGGTGAAAAAAAAATTTGGGGGGAAATGTTATTAGGGGTACTCGTCATAGAACGGTTTTTTTGATTTTCGAATTTCTCACCAACGGCTCTAACGATTTTAACCAAAATTTTTATGCAGGAGCTGCTTTGCATTTGAAAAATTATAAACTAAAAATTTTTTCGAAAAAATAGTTTTTGGATTTTTATAAAAATAATAAAATTTTTTTTTTTGAAAATTTAATATCTTGAAAACCGATACACGATTAAATTTTTAAATTACGTTTTAAAATGTACTTTATTAAATACTAACAATTTGCATATCAATTTTTTTTATAAAAATTTTAAGGAAAATTTAGTACACGAAAAACGTGTTTCAGTGTGTCTGTATGTCTGTACCTCTCACTACAGCCTAAACCACTGGACCTATTTCTTTCAATCTCGGTAGTTAAGGGTCTTCGGTGATTCCCTAGAGGAGAAATTGAAATTTTTTTTTAGCTCCAAAACTAAGGGTACCCCCCATACACCCGAAATGCAAAATCTTATTTATCTCGAAAACGGCTCCAACGATTTTGATAAAAAAAAAAATAGGTGTGATATTATGGACATGGACTACATTTTGGTCAACAAAAATTTTGGGGCAAAATTTTATTAGGGGTACCTGCCATAGACCCGTTTTTTTGATTTTCGACTTTCTCATATTAATGGCTCTAAGGATTTTAACCCAAAATTTTTAGCAGGAGTCCCCTTAAGTTTAAAATAATATTGTATATAAAAACATTCTAAAAAATATTTATTGGGTTTTAAAAAAAAATTTAAATCAATATCTTCAAAACCTATGAACGATTATTTTTTGAAATTATTTCCTAAAATCAATATTATTTAAGACTTAAAATTCGCATCCCACATTTTTTTCTTGAAAAATTTTAGAGAAATTTCTTATATAAGAAATGTATTTAATAATAAAACTATTTTTTAAAGTTTATTTGCATAAATTCATACTTTTCTGGAAACCAGACGACAATTTTATGCATTTGAACATTATTATCTCATTAAATCCATGTTTTATATTTATAAAATGTATCTTAAATTCCAAAGTACTTTTACATAAGAGCAAGTTCATGCGACCCAGTCGTGCATTTTATTTATTAATAGCCAAGTGACAATGAAAGCGATTTCTGCCATTTAAATCAATTTAAAGTATGTACCCTGCTGCCGTGAAGAGCTAAGGGTCCTTAGTACATAACCCACCATAAGGCTCTGTTAGGTTTGTGGTGTCCAGGTGAAAGTGCTGACGAGCTGGAAAGAATAGGATGAACACTTGATCTTGTTCAGGCAGATACAATATTCAGATTCAACCTTGTTATTTTTAAAAATTTAATCGAAAGCAAAGTTCTAGCGACGAAAAACAGGAGATGGAGCTCGCTCCTTACCTGTCTTATGACCTGTATATAGTCTGGTTTCAACAAACAAAAGACCGATATTGTCATCCAATTCAGTAAAAAGTCTCTATCTTTTCTCGCATCACCAGCCTAATTAACGTTGCAAGGAGCCAAGTGCTCCTACGGGTCTGGTGGAAGGATGATTTCTTAAGTGATAGTATTGTGACGAAAGACATTTCTTCAAAGACTCAAAAGTGCCCTCCGACATTTCAGGTACAGTTTCCTGAAACTCATCAACACACTTACCCGGCTTGAATCATATAGGATTTATCATAGGTTTGAATATGTTGGAATCACAATACCTAGGGTATCACAACGGATCTACATTAGGCGTGTTTTCTTGAGCTTCTTAATGTACACATTAAGAAATGTTACATTAAAATTACTGAACAGTGAATGTGCTGTTAACTTTTTGTTGTTGTATTTACATGTGCAAAACAAGCTTAATGTGTAACATTTCTTAATGTGTACATTAAGAAGCTCAACAAAACACACCTATTGACTTAAGTGTAATGGTAACAAGATCAAGTGTCAGTCCATTAACCTAACTTAACATAAATTCTACCGTTGGCGCCCTCGACGGTGATGGCCTATCCAACGTCGTTTTCAAAAAAGTATGAACCGACGCGACGATGCCGCAAGCCCAAAGTCTACAATTTACTTGTTGACGAACTCATCCATCCAGTAATTGGTCCTCGTCGCTGAATATGATTTTTCGACCGAAATTTGGGTCAATTTCCAAGTTCTGGAGCAGGTACCGTTATTTTTGGTCTTAAAAAAAAAAAAGAAAAAAACGTGTGGGCGGAAAAAATAAAAGTGATACCTACCAAGTTTAAAGAAAATCGGCCGAGTCATTTAGGCTGTAGTCTAACCGACAGACAGACAAACAGACAGAATTGCGAGGCCCACTTTTTTAGTCTTCGCTATCACCGTAATGTCAACTTTGATCAAAATCTCGAGTTCGATTTTTTTACGAATGCATAACTTGCCTTATAGTACCTATAAGTCGCAAGTTAAAATAGCTCGCACAAAACTTTGATCATGAATAGTTCTACTGGACTTGAGCAGCTGCAAGCCCAAAAGCTTTTGCCTGGCTATAGAATTTGGATAGAAATTCCATTTTATAAGAAACATATACCTCGTAAAACGATTGTGAACCTTCTGGATTCTACCTGACATCAATTTTGGTGAGGGTTCCAGATGACATCTGCATATTCGCGGTTAGATCTTAATAAAGGGGTATATAAAGAGCCAAGAGGTAAAGATTGAAGAAATCAGTTGAATTTCTTTCTATAAATTCTAATATTGATTTCGCTTTGGCGAAGAGCAAATGAAAATTTGGAGAGAAAAGTAACACCAAGGTCTATGACTTTTACAGTTCTCTGTTGATGACTGTGATCTGGATCTAAAGAGTATAGAAACTCGTACACAAACGGTTTTCTAGAAATAGAGATCACGGAGTATTTTTTAACAATAAGGTTCAAGTGGCTTAGTCGACACCAGAAGGATAAATTGTCAAGGTTAATTTGAAGCTTAAGGCAGTCATCATCGCTCGCTACTTTCAATATATCATGAGATCATCAGCATAATGAGACATTGGCTGAAATGAAAATAGTTCACAAATTGCAATATCATCAATAAATATAACAAAAACAAACGGACCAATATGGCTACCTTGAGGAACACCTGACGTGAACTTAATTGGCCTGGAGGTGCATTCTTCAAGTTTTGTTTTTTTGAATCCTACCGATTAAGAAGGAGTAAATCCACTGAAGAAAGCTTGAGTGAATGCCGAATATTTCAAACTTACGTTGAATTGAAAGCCTTGCTCAAGTCAGTATGAATAGCATCGACTTGATTACGGTTTTCGAAAGTATGCACAACAAAAGAAGAGAAACATGCTAAATTAGTTATAGTTGATATGCCTGAGATAAATCCATGCTGGGCATTACTTATTTATTTTTTCACCAGAAAATCAAGCTTATTTCTTACTTAGCATTCTAAAAGTTTAGGAAATGCCGATTACTTGCAGATTCCCCTATAATTGTCAACGTTGTTTTTTGAGCCCGATTTAAAAACTGGGATCAAAAAAGAAGATTTCCATTCGTCCAAGAATACAATGACAGAACGAAACTTATAATCAGAGGTAGGCAAAGCGATTTTCCACATCTTTTTAAGATAAGGACAAGAATAATATCAACAGCAGGCTAAATCTTTTGTATTGATCCTATATTGACCATCGGAGGATTTCCACAAGCGAGTTTGAATAACATATACAAATAACCTGTCAAAAAGTTCAAGAGTCTTATTTACATCAGTAGATTCTTCACCTTTCAAATTCATATATGTAGAACTCGGAACCCCAAGCGATTTTTGTTTTGAATTAACAAAGGACCAGAATCGTTTCAAATCATTTTTTAAGTGAAGCTCAACATTCATGACATAATTTCTGTGCAAGAATTTTATGAGAATAATGAATTCCGTTTGAAGTTTACAAAATTCTAATTTATCATCCAAATTCTTTGATTTTTTTAAATTTAGGATAGGATTTATTTTTAAAATTTTTTAGATGTGTCAAACTTTTGCTATAATAAGGAGGTTCGGAAACATTCTTTTTTATTCTATAAGGCACACACGAATCGAAAGCGTTAAAATATGCTTCTTAAATTTAATTGAATTCTTAAATTTAAAATTAAAAAATTCAATTTTCCAGTCTACCGATCCAAGGTCTAATTATCAAGCTCAATGAACTCTATAACCATGTTGACAGCCAATTTGGTAATTGTAGCCAGTGGCGTAGAGTGCCATCTCGGTGGCCGGGGCGGAAGACCCATTTGCCGCCCCATTCAATACTTAATTAAAATTAAATTTCGAGAAATAATTTCACAGGCAATGAGGTATCTTTTATTGAAGGTAAAATTGGATCAGCGGTTTCACAAACGGATTCCGCGGGCCTTACGAGCAGCGAAGTCAGAAATACCTTTGTCAAAATCAATATTTGCGGCCAATTCTTGTTCAATCGACAATATAGCCAAGTTTAATAGTCAAGTGGAGCTAATAGTGGATCTGAGATAATTTTTGATTAGCTTCAACTTTGAATCTTCCTCTGATTCAGTACTGGCGACAAACTGCTGGAGCCGCTACCGCTCCATCTGAAACTCGTCTTTGTCGATGTCTTCTAATACATGAGAAGATCACACTCGTATTTGCTGTCTAAAAGTTTCGCTGGCGTTAAAAATCCGAACTTGTCTGCTATTTCTTGAACTTGCTAGAATCGAGTCGTCATTTCTTGAATGATCTTGTTAAACGATGCGAACACCTCTCGACGGAGTTCCTACTCATGAGACAAAGCTGCAGAGGATTCATCGCCATGCATTCGTTTTTTCCTGCGAATTCTTCTCGTTTTGAGTTCGATTCCGAGTTTTTCTCAGAGAGTCTTAGCAAAGTCGATTGCGGCTTGGACGAAACTGTCTCTGCTCTCCACTAGGAGAGCTTTTAAAGCGTAGACTTTCTGATCTGCCAGTAAATCTGTGCGTCATCTACTTCAGGTAGCATTGCAGCCCAAAACCCAAGACAAGTAAAGAAGTTGAATGACTGTATGGCTGTCAGAAGAAGACTGGCTCCCGATCTTGTTTCAGAAGTTTAAGATGAATCCATCAATTCTTCCCGTACCTCTAGAACTTCCTCAAACTTATTTTTAAGCGTCTTGCCAGCTTCATGTCTAGCGCTCAGTTACACTAACTCGTTTCACTGCTTGACCTATGAGTTGATGCAGAAAAGAAAGCAAATAGCTTCTCTAAAGTTCTAAAAAACGTCACGGAATTTAGAAGCAGCGTGTACCCCAGCCAAGTTGAGTGAGTGGTTTGTGCATGCAACGAATGTAGCTTTCGTATTCAGTGCTTTAATCCGGGCTTGAACTCCATTGCGGATCTCTGACATTGTGGGAGCGTTGTCATAAGCCTGTCCTCTCAAGTTCTGCATGTCCCTTTAGTCTAATGTTATCTTCGCGATTATATCGTTGTTACGAAACTGGGACTCTTGCTCCCAGCTTTATCTTTCTTAGGTGTTCCATTAGAAGAGGGTCATATTTAGCTAGGACGTTCACTAACTCCAAAAAGTTCTCCTGCAATGTTTTCTCGATGTCCTCTGAAGGCCAGATTCTGTTTAGCAACCAGTACAGTACATACCTCCACTTTTTCTCCTCATTTTCGAAAACTTCTTGTTGTTTCTGATCAGGCGAATTTCCAACTCCTTCCATTTCAAGAAGCTCTGCTTATGGTCCAGGCTGTTCTCATGGTTTCCGATTCTTGGATTTAGCTTGCAACATTTGTTGAATCCTTCTACAGATACGAAGTTCGAGCCGGAATTGCCAAACAGCTTGCAACAGAAACATTATTGCTTCAAAGACGAGTACACCATTCATGTTCGAAGAACCATTTCACCGTTAGATAAATGGTTTGTAGAACCACCCGAAGACTAACCAGAAGTTTTCGCGTACCGCCTTTCGTTGAAGTCCGTGAGCGAACAACATTAGCAAATTTGGAAGCGATGTGCTGTACTGAGTCAGATCCGGGACGTTCTGACTTTGTCGGTCATAGTAGAAGGCCAGCAACCTACATCAATGAGATTCACATCTTTGTCTTTGGCAGGACCAGAAGGCTCGGTTTCAATTATGTCTTCTTTTGGTAACATCGAGGTTCACTTCTTCCTTTCAGTTTCGCGAGAGTTTAAGAACGTTTCCTTTTAGTTTCGCGGGTCGCGCGACAATAACGGAATGCACCCTAATGGCCTTACTCACCGTTTACGAATTCACGGAAATGAGCCGAGAGTGTCAACGACGAATAACAGGCAGGGTGGCAAATTTAAAATTTACGTCATTGTTGTTTGTTGACTTCTGAAACATTCTGTCATGAAAAATATGATCTCTACTCTACCCGCTTCACCGGCGACGTTTTGCCGCCCGGGCTGTCGTCCGGAGCGGGCCCCCACTCTACGCCACTGGTTGTAGCTTCAACAATATTGCAGCAATCACCAGTCAAAGTTCGGAAATCCCTATTGGAAAAACCTTTATAAATGTTAAGGGTGCACTCCGAAATAAAACCAAGAATTGAAATGGGATCTTGGGACTGTTAATCGATTGAAAAAAGATTGCTAGGATTGACCGCAGATGAAAACAGCATTTCAAGGTATGTATATGCTTTATTAATTCACCCCTTTTCTTAACAGTAATTCTTCCCATTCCGTGATATGTGAGCCATATTTGCTTAAAAATACTTCTAAATTAGAAGACTTAATAATTTTCAAAGCTTCTTTCTATTTCCATCAGTGAGCAAATTATCTACCCACAGCTGATTTTTATTGAAAAGTGTTGTTTTAAGTGTTTTCAATTTTTTCTTTCAAAACCATTTTTAATCCTTACAGAATAATAAATATAAAATAGAATCAACAACAAAAAAATCCCCGTGAAGTGAAATAATTATCAGATTAAGGGGACAAAAAAAACTCCCAACCAACGCGCAACAATAAATTTCATTTCTTAAGGACAATTAAAACCGTTTGAGGTTTTCTTCCCACTTTATTTTGTTCTTATGCTATGTCTATTCTCTTCCTCCTTTGCATTTATCCTGTTCATCAGTTTTGTATTTAATTTTTTTTTTAAGATTCACAAAAAATTGTCATTTTAAGATCCTGCTGTGTCTTTTCTTTTTTGCTTGGCTTTTAGGTTTGTCTTTTACTTATATTTTAGCTTTTTGCTGTTTATCTCACAGCAGGATGTATATCCTTA
This sequence comes from Philhelius festivus, assembly GCA_963931855.1. Classification (NCBI taxonomy): domain Eukaryota; kingdom Metazoa; phylum Arthropoda; class Insecta; order Diptera; family Syrphidae; genus Philhelius; species Philhelius festivus. The sequence continues at coordinate 60,789,673 of OZ007557.1, forward strand.
ATATTTTTTCTTGGAAGGCATGGTGCGCTTCTTATTAACAACCAACAAGCAAAATAAAAAAAATATATAAATAAAGTCCTTTTTCTTGTTCAGAATTAGAGAAACAAAAAAATTTATTTGAAACAGTCCTAACTTAACGCGGGACCATTATTTGTCTTGTCGAGGCTTAATCTCTTTTGTGGCGGTGCGGTGGTCTAAGGTTTAATTCTTTTTATATTTTACTATCGTTTTAAGAATGTAAATTTCTAGGATTCTTTTTTTTAGTTGTCCTAAGTTATGGTTATTGTTGTTTTACAGCTTGAGAAATGTCCACCTAAGTTCGAAATTATTAAAAAAAGGATAGAAAGGTAAATTAACATAAACACCCTAAAACACATCTTAATGTCTGTAAAAATAATGTTAGTAGATTTTACTGACGATATAAATACGGGTGGGAACCTTCTAACTACAGAAGGTAGAAACCATTTCAAAGCTGCCTCATCAATTTTGTACAAATTGTTGCAATATCTTCTTTTGTCGAATTCCTCATGCTGCACAGAACATTTCTCTGTCCAAACTTTCGAATTTCGTTCAACACCTCCATTTCTATTACCCAACAAAGTCACCACCGGTATCTACCATCAAGAATTCAATAAACATTTTATCAACAAAAAAAAAGCAAAGAAGAAGTTCCAGCTGCCAAACCAAGAATCCAAATCCAAACCCAGGTTAGCTTATCAGAACAAAAAAAAAAAAAACTGACAAAAAAAAAAACCAACATGACATTGCGAAGGAAGCTGCTCCTTAATATAAACTATTCGAAACTCTTGTTCAGATCCTGGCACATATCAGTTATGTTGGCAAGACAACATGACTCCTTCCCAGTTTGAGTAATTGCATGGTAACATGCCACATACGAGTAACAGGCCAACTGTTGGACAACAAAAACAAAAACAAAAATAATAAAATAAAGAAAAAAAAATGGCTGACACAAGAAACATTCTTCCGAAAAGACACGACAAAGGAACTTTTTTGCCAGAACTATACTATCCAGAGGAGGTTTCCATATAAAAAATGTTTGTATTCAGTCTTGGCCAAACACACCTACCTCTTCCCGATCTTAATTCCCCAGGAAATGCCTCAGGTTTTTGGACACGTCCACCTTCCATCTTGGTGTAGTTAAGTGATGGCGGGAATAGAGCTAGGTTTCCCAAGCTCAACCTACGAACTTCCTACACACATGGTTCCTTTCTATTTTTTTGATGAAGAAGTTCTGCACCACCAACGCCATCATCGGGCCACCCTCTTACTAAAGCTGTTGCGTAGAGGACCTGCTTTTGGACTGACACAAGTTGTGCAATGTGCTGGTGCATGTCGGGTTGCAAGAACCAACCAGGAAGCAAATATTTCTTCTCCGCTCGAAGGTAGTAACTGCAAAGAGAACTTCTTTAAACATGGCTTTGAGTTGAGCGAGTCATCGTTTGTTTCGACCTCCCTCGAGATTTTCTCTGAAGACCGATGGAACTTTGAATGCAAAAGTAGCTTCAGTTTATATCAGATGGAGCTGGAGTCGGTGTAGTGTTATGCTCCTGCTGCTGATGTGGCTCCTCATAAATGTAGTTACACGAGTAAATATTTACAAATGGCCATATTATTCCGCACAAACATGAATCAGACGGAGCACCACAGAGCAGAGAGCCATGCATGCAAAGACTGTGCGGCACTATACTGCATTGGGCGGCAAAATGGTGGCAAACGGGGGTGCTTTGCCATCCCACTTCTGATTCTAGAAAGTTTGTGGAGTTTTAGAAAACAGTGGAAATTTATTATTCCGTTTGGCTAACTGTCTTTCTGTCTGTATGTCCTGACGCAGACACATGGGACTCGCTTTAAAGCTGGTTGCTGCTTTGCTAGTGCAGATGTTTGACTTTGCAGCATAGGAACGGAATCTGCTTTTGTGTTGAGACTACTATAAAACTGAGCAAAAGAAAAAAAAAAAGTGGGAAATATTTTCCAACTGTCAGTGATGATGATGATGACGTTGATGATGTGGAGAACGGAATAAGGAGAAGTAGGTCTCATGCTTCGCTCTTGAAGTGTCCTATTCCTTGAGGCACTTTAGACAGGGGTCGACTCAGAACTTCCTCTGCGGTTGTTTGTCGGGCGGGAAAGCGGTCGGTACCTATGTGTTTGTGTTGTTTTGAATGGATGCACGATGTTGTTTTTCATATGGCTCCCTAGAGGGAGCGCTGTACACAATTTATATAGAGAAACATTTGTTCAAATATGTGTGCTGTGGCTCGTCAACTTAACTGATGCGAGAATATTTTGTGGATTATGCTAGCTGAAGACAAAGAAGCAGGAAAGCTGCTGCAGGGATACTTTCTGATGATGCAGCCCTGCCCCTCAAGAATTTTTCTACCCTTGTTAAAGTGCTTCAAATGCGGTATATTTTGTGTTGGGTTTGTATGGGTATTTTTACCAAGAGACTGCTAAGTATTGTGCTTGCATACATACATATAGCTCGACTGCCACTTTGAACTTGTCCTTGTAGATTTGGTAAGAGAGTGTTGCACTTTATATCCTTTTGAGCTTGTCAGTCAAGTTAATGCCGCAGGAATTATTGTTTAAAATTTAATGTTTAAATATTTATTTAGCACGAGTTTGTAGGGAAATTTCGGGACTGCATTTGAACTGCATTTTCAGAACTTATAGGGTACGAATGATCTTCTATGTTACCTACCTTCCAGCAGAGATGTGAAAGAATGCAGTCTTTTTAGTATTGCAGTCAATTGAATGGAAAGACTTTTTTTTAAGTCTTTTGAATTAACCTCAGTACTGTGACTTTCAAACCAAAGTTCCAGTCAATTTTGCAGTCTTTTATTTAAAAATCATCCGAAGCAGTCAAATGAATTCAAATCAAAAGAATGCATTCTTTTTGGACTGCTTGCAGTCTTTGAAGTCTTTCAAAAGTCTTTTACTTTCTTTGCATTCTTAAAGTCTTTTCAATGCATTCAATGTATTGAAGTCTTTTTAAGGCTTTGAAGTCTCTTATTGTTGAATCCTTTATTGTTAATTTAAGAATACATATAATCACTTATTCTGTTTTTTTTTATTTAATAATTGTTTTTATTTAATAAACAATTTGCTTCTGTTTTGGTATAATTTTAATCTTTAAATGGAGATTTAAAATAATTGTTGAAATCTATAACTTTTAACGGCGGCTTCACAGGAGTTGAAAGGCTTTCATAAGTAGTGAAAAGTCTTCAATTATAATAAGACTTCAAAGCAGTAAAAAGACTTCAATACATTGAATGCAGTTAAAAGACTTTAAGGCTTAACTTCACGCCCGCGCTGTGTTGAAACATTTAAAGGGTAATCTAATCCCTTGAGCGCGGGTAGATTATAAAAAAAAAAAAAAAAAAACTGCAAAGCATGTAAATGCGTGACAGTAAGAAAAGAATGTTTTCTTTTTATTTAAAGTCTTTTGACTTCTTTTGATGATTGCATTATTTAAGACTTCAAAATAGAATGAGAATGGATTTCTGAAGTTAAAAGAATGAGATAATAGATTCTATTGCATTCGCGAAGAATCAGTTGAATAAGTGGGACTTTTCGGAATGCAATACCATAATAATACATTCTTTTACAACTCTGCCTTCCAGTCATATGATAGTTTTCTCGAAAATGGTATCTAGAATTAGGAAAAATTGGACCTACCGTAACTTTTGCCATGGCATATAAATGTTTTCCTAAATCTTGAAGAAATTATTTACAAAAATGTTAAGTTTCAAAAATTTTAGGCATGTGGTTTTTGAAATATTGAATTTTCAAAAAAAAAAAAATATTTGACGATTTTTTCGAAAAATTCAAAAAAAATTGTTTGGAATATTTGATGAATAACTTTTTTATTTCTGATTTTATTCAACTTTGGCGTTTATTAAAATTTAGATTATAACTTGGAAATATGTTTACATTATGTTTTGATGATTTCTCAATTGGTGCCCATTGTTTGCTTCGACCTGACGTGCTCTTTCCAGAGCATTTTCTATTACATATGTTAGAATTTCAGTTCCCAACGATCGCACTTCTTCCCGAATATTGGGTTTAAGCTGTTACACGGTTCTTGGCATACATTTTACTTTTAAGGTATCTCCAAAGAAAAAAATCTGTAGCCGTTAAATCGGGTCAGTTAAAATCAGAAAAACCCGATATGACCTGAATACCAAAAGTTTCCCTCAAGTGAGCCAAAGTTAGATGAGCTGTGTGAGCTCTGGCTTCATCTTTTTGAAATCATAATTCTGAATTCTTCTCTACCTCTGGCCTTAAAACATTTTTCAGTCATTGTCCGGTATTGTTAGCCATCCAAATTACTTAATTACTACTTAATTTTTGTCTTCAAAAATGTATGGTCCAATGATCATTTCTGAGGTTGTTCAACACAATACTGTGCATCTAAGAGGATGAATTTGACGTTCAACAATTATTTTTGGATGCCCCATATTCTGCAATTTTGTTTATTAAGGTACTAGTACGGTCTAGAATGCCAAAAACACCCACGATTTTTTGGGAAAACCTTATAAGGTAATAACATAATTTTTTTAAATAATGAATACATGCGTCAAAAGTACAAAAAAAAATTATCTTTTTTTAAATTTGCGAATTTTGGCCGAATTATAGACGGCGCAAGCATCGACTCATCAAAAAATACATGATCCGTCCCATGGCGGACAGTTAATCTCCGGATCTACTGAACCGACTTTCAAAAAACTTGTTGCAACTTGATTGTTTTTATGTTTTTTAGAGCAATTTACCACAATTTGACCAAAAAATTATGAGCAAAAAAAATGGCGACCCAAAAATGGCCAACAAAATTTCCAAAAAAAAATTTTTCTTTTCAAAGCTCGATATATATTTTTTTTTTTTGACTTTTTAAGCAAATTGTGGTAAATTGTCTCGTAAGAAACCTTCCTTTAAATAATCCACTTTGTTTTTTTTTTGTTTCAGTCCAGCCAATTCTGAGATTAACTGTCCGCCATGGGACCATGTTTTTTTTTACTCCTGACGCATTTATTTATTATTTAAAAAAAAAATTATGTTATTACCTAATAAGGTTTTCCCAAAAATCGTGGGTGTTTTTGGCATTCTAGACCGTACTAGTACCTTAACAAAACCGTTGAGGTGAAACTGGTCCTCAACGGTGATTATGAGTTTAAAATTTGCTCTTTTTTCTCTCGGAAAAAATCTTGAAAACGCCCAGCATACTGAATGCGTACTTGTGGATCATTTGCTTTTAACTCGTGGACCAACTAAATCTTACAACATACGGAAACAGGTGCAACTGGTCTGTTACCGCCTAGACATGATCAACTACTCGTATTGTGAATGTCGATTGAAGCAAGTTCTGGGTTTTTCTCAATACTTTGTTTCACCAGAGCAATGTTCACATCATTTCGAACTACACGAGATCTACCAGCTCGCGAAAGAAAACAGAAAGCCGTTTGTTGCTGAAAACGCTTGACCAATCCTAAATTTTTGAAGCGGGGTGGGTGCGTTTCAAAGATGAAAGAAATTTCGATATGATCTTTGTGTCTGAATAATTTAATTTCACGTTTAAATTCCAAATTGAACAACTATAGTCCTTTGTTTTGTTCTCAAGGCTCTCAATATTAATTTCAAAAGTTTTTCAAAGCTAAATAGAAGGTTTTTCAACAAGGGCGGTTAGATGTTAACATGAAATAAACCAACCTGTGTATAACGTATTAACAAAAACCTTTTAACTTGCAACCTATAGGTACTATAGGGTAAGTTATGCATTCGTAAAAAAATCGAACTCGAGATTTTGATCAAAGTTGACATTACGATGATAGCGAAAAAATTCTGTGGACTGCCACCTTAGCGGCTCGGCGGCCATTTTTCGTTAAACTTGGTAGATATTGTTTTTAAATTTTCCCCCACACCTTTTTAACTTCTTTTTCAAGACCAAAAATAATTTTTTTTCTCAAAAATCGTTTGACCGATTTTTTTAAAAAAATTAATTTGTTTAAAGCTCGGTAATGGTTGAAAAAAAAATCCGAAAAGTGGTTATTAAGAGTACCCCCCGGAACCATTTTTTTTTGTTTTTGATTTTCTCGAATTTTTGATTTTGATCCTTTTTTTAATGCTTAGGCTCTCCAAAATTTTTAATAGTATTGTGTATTGTGTAAAATTTTCTCAATATAATCTACAAGATGTGAGAAGAAAAATTTTATTTTACCTAAAAATAACGGTACCCGCCATACAAATGTTAAAAAATGGGTTTAAAAAATCGTATTTTTCTCGGAATCGGATCCTAGAATTTTGATAAATTTTTTTTTCTTCCGATTAATTCTTACGATCTATAATTCAATAAAAAAAATTAAATTAAGATATTACTGCTGACTGTATTACTAAGGAACCATTTTTTCAAATTTTGAAACTCTCATTATTGGCATAACGGATTTTAATGAATTTGTTTTATAAAGAAGCTTTTAAAAAATTTGAAAATATTGCATTTCAATACTTAAAAAATAAAATGCACGACTGGGTCGCACGAACTTGCTCCTATGTAATAGACTAGGAATTTTAAAAACGGATGTTATTAAAGAAAACTGTTCATAAGGATAAAATGAATTTTTTAAATTCTTTTAGTAGTAAGAGATATGCAAATATGAATTTATGCAAGAACAAAAATTATAAGTCGTTGTAGTGGTTTCTTAAAAAAAAACTTTTATATACAAACTTAAGAAAAAATTTTGGTACGCCAATTTAAAGTTTTTATTATTGTTCGAATAAAAATTAAATTTGCAAAAAAAATATTGAGCCATTTCTGAGATATTGAATTTTCAAAAAAATAGATTTTTTTTTTCAAAAATTCAAAAAATATTTAATTTAAGGTTTTGAAATGAACACATTCTAGACTTTTTAGAAGCTTCTCTATAAAATTTTTTATTAAGATCCGTTATGTGGATAATGAGAAATTCAAAATTCGAAAAAATGGTTCTATGCTAGGTACAAGCTGTAATATCTTAATTTCAAAATTTTTTTTATTAAATTAAAGATCGTACAAATTAATTGAAAGAAAAAAATTTTTAGCAAAATTCTCGGAACCGTTTTCGAGAAAAATACGATTTTTGAAAACCATTTTTTTTTAATTTTTAGCATTTGTATGGTAGGTACCTTAATTTGTATGTAAAATAAAATTTTTTTTATCACATCTTGTAGATATTATTGAGAAACTTTTATTTATCGAGTTTAAAAAAAATCTAACAGGGGGTTTTGAAAAAAAAAATTTGAAGTTTTTTTTTTAAATCCAAAAAATTTATTTTTTTATTTATTTATGTTTTTGGGGAGCTTTAGCAAAAAAAAATTTATCAAAATCGGTTTTACTGTTTTTGAGAAAATCAAAAACAAAAAAAAGAGTTCCTCGGGGGGTACCCTCAATAAAAAATCGTATGGCAGGTACCGTTATTTTTGGTCTTAAAAAATCAAATCAAAAAACATCCGGGGGTAAAAAATTAAAACCCATATCTAATAAGTTTGACGAAAATCGGCCGAGCCGTTTAGCTGTAATCGAACGGACAGACAGACAGACAGAATTGCGAGACCCACTTTTTTAGTCTTCGCTACCATCGTAATGTCAACTTAGATCAAAATCTCGAGTTCGATTTTTTTTACGAATGCATAACTTGCCTTATAGTACCTATAAGTCGCAAGTAAACAATTTTTTTTGAACATTCTGTATCTCAAAAACGGCTCAATATTTTTTTAATGTTATATTTATTCGTACAATATTAAAAACTTTAAGTTGGCGTACCAAAATTTTTTTCTTAAAAATGTTTTAAAAATTTTGTATATAAAAGCTTATTTTTTTAAAGAAGCCACTACAGCGACTTACGGTTTTTTCCATAGACCTGCGACTTCAGGAAATTCTACAAGAAAAAGTCTAGCGGGGTAAATGGCATGACCTTGTTGGTCAATTCGCATCACCTCTGCTGGAGATAACTTTTAATCTTAAATCGTTCATGCAGAATGTCAATCGTTACGTCCGCTGTATGGTACGTTACGCTATTGTCCTGCTAGAACTACATATTGTCTAGGCTCATATGGTTCAATTTGGGCCATACGAAATTGGTTATCATTGTTCTGTAGCGCGGGCCATTGACGTTGTCCACTTCATCAATGTCGTTTTGAAAAATTACGGATCAATGACGCCGCCAACCCAAAATCCACACCATACTGTAACATTTTGAAGATGCAATGTTACCTGGTGAATGTGGGTTAGTGTCGTCCCATATTTTAGAATTTTGCTTGTTAACTTAGCCATTCATCGAAAAACTCTCCGAAGCCCTGTCAGTGAAAAAGCGGCATTGTCTATGGTCATGAACCATAAGCTTTTGGATTAGTTGGATCTTGTACGGTTGTAAGTCCAAGTCCCGACGCAAAAATCGGTAAGTTGAAGTCTCTGAAGGCCGAGTTCTTGTACACAGCAAGACCTCGGGTTCCGGACAGCAAGACACTTTCACGGACCGCAGCGACGTTCTTGGCCAATTCTGCGTTCCTTTAATATACACATATTGACTGGCTAATTACCGAGTCGATCGTCTCAAAATTGGCCAACAAACTTTGAATAGCCAAATGTGAAGCGCCATGATGTCGACTATTAAATGGACGTAATGTTTGCACTAACGAACACTCATTTTGATAATAAAGTTTCATCATAGGCATAGTAATTATTTGACATCAATAAATGAAAAATAACAAAGGGATTTGACAGATGTCACCAAAACAACATGGTCACCGCAGACCTCGAAAATCTATCCGCGCCAATCGAAAAACCCTTTAATATGGCTTCCATGTAGGTAACGTAACGTTTCACTCGTTAATATGATAAGGGCTGTGTAGATGTTGGAATACTTCGTTATAGCTATTTTCCACTCATACTTATTTGGTTATTTGTTGCATATACTTTACCATCACATAACTTACTGATTTCAAGAGCTCTGATGAAAAGCCAGCAGTAGGTTCTGCGAGGTTATTGTTCTTAGGCTTTTTTAAAAGCTAAATTTTCTTTAAGCTTTCAATATAAGAACTGGCTCGATGACAGACAGAGCATTCCTTTTTCGTATACCAATTTGACAGAAGTTTTGTAACACACACCAAATATACTATGTAAGTGGTACATTGAGGTCTGAGGTCTTATCATCTCATAAAATAATTAATTCAGAATGGAACAAAAAGTTGAACCAAACTATTTCACCAATTCCCCTTTCCCTTCTTGCTCTTCTCTCCTGAAAAGAAGTCACTTTAGCAACAAAATATCTTCCACTTATAGGCTTCTTAGAGGCAGCAAAGCTTCATGGAACGTTTCGACTAAACAAATATAAAAAATGCCTCTAGCTCGATCAGAGTAACAAACGAAGAGAATTTCCCATTTGAATTCAATTGGAAAAAAATTGCCATGTCATGTCTAATGAAAGATGACATTTCTTATCTCTTGACGTGTGTGTAACAGAAATGACAGTCACTGGCGGCAGCATTTCTCATTGTACACATTATCTGTACCAATATTACTACGACCAACGACACACAGCAGACTACGCAACAGAGTATCCCTCCTCTCCGTTCGTTTCATTTGCATTTGTGAGTTGTGTCGAGTCGAGGAGGCAAAGGGTTGATATATGATTAAATCACCTGCACGACGATACAGTAACTGTGTTTCGCCACACACACATGTGTGCTGTATTGTGCTGGGGGAGGAATGGATCTGTTGTCAAATTGATGTTTACAATTTCCTCATTCAGATTCACATCCCCCATCGCCATTTCTTAGAATCGGAACCCCAACCAGGGGAGAACGTTTTCAATTTATGACACAGCTTGAGCGTTATCTTTGGTTTGGTTCCACGCACCGCGCGTTGCTCTCGGAGTGGGCCTCATTTCCTTCGGCGGCGTGTTACCCATCTCCTTTTTGGAGGCAAAAAGCTACAAAAAATAAATAATCAAATATACATCTTCGGAGTCATATCGTGTGCATAAAATGTCACCGCACTGATTTTTAGATATATTTTTTATATTGAGCTGTCATAACCAGTAATGTTATGCCTGGGCGTGTAGTTGGGAGTGGGTAGGTGATTTGGGAAAACACCCCGTCTAAATAGCATGTCAGAGGATTCCTTCTCTTCGGATTCTGATGATATGTTGTGATTTCTTTTATTTGTTTTTTTTTTTTTTCTGAGTACAATGTTAGGGTGAAACTTTGATAATTTGATTACACACAGAGACAAGTGATTGAATTTAAAATCCCACATCTACTATAAGGAACATCTCACCAAGACTGTGGGTTCGAAAAATATATAAATGTACGCATGTGGTAGACTTGGCCTAGAAAAGTTTTTAAATTGTATATTGATTTATCGAAAAGCTGTTGGTTGAAATTATGTTGTTTGCCCAAATCCGATGTGGAATCAAGATATAAAATTTAATTTAAGTTTCTTGTTTCTTAAGGAATCAATAAATAATTGAAAAATGTGTTTGCTTTATACGAGTAAAGGAGCAAAGGCAGTGGGAGCTGAAAGTTTTCAACAACATTTTTGCAGCAAAAATTGTGTAGGAAGAAATTTTATAAATTCAACAGTAAATTTTGTATACATTAATTTACTTTTGGAGGAAAAATATTATTTAAGGTTGAAGTCTATATTTGTTTAGTGTCAAGCCACCCGACCTATAGTTTATGGTTAAAAATTTTAAGGGAAAGTGCCAAAACATGTTTTAAGGTAGTACTAGTAGATACGGCCTAGAATGCCAAAAAAACGCACGATTTTTGGGAATTTTTTTCTAGGAAACCTTATTAGGTAATAACATATTTTTTTTAAAAATAATGTGTACATGCGTCAAGATTACAAAAAAAATTTTTTTTTTAATTTTCGAGATTTGGCCGAATTATAGAGGGCGCAAACGTCGACTCATCAAAAAATACATGGCCCCATGACAGTTAATCTCAGAATTAGCTGAACTGAAACAAAAAAAAAAAAACAAAGTGGGTTATTTAAAGGAAGGTTTCTTACGAGACAATTTACCACAATTTGTTTAAAAAGTCAAAATAAAAAAAAAATATTGAGCTTTGAAAAAAAAAGAAATTTTTTTGGCCATTTTTGGGTCGCCATTTTTTTTTTGTTCATAATTTTTTAGTCAAATTGTGGTAAATTGTCTTAGAAAACATAAAAAAATCGAGTTGCAACAAGTTTTTTGAAAATCGGTTCAGTAGATCCGGAGATTAATTGTCCGCCATGGACCATGTATTTTTTGATGAGTCAACGTTTGCGCCCTCTATAATTCATCCAAAATTTGAAAATTAAAAAAAAAATGTTTGTACTCTTGACGCAATTATTCATTGTTTTTAAAAAAATTATGTTATTACCTAATAAGGTTTCCGAGAAAAAAATTCCCAAAAATCGTGCGTTTTTTTGGCATTCTAGACAGTACTAGTACCTTAAGACTGGTGTGTCAACTTAAGGAAAAAATGCTTTCGAAGAGCGTAGAAATTTGTCATGAAAATAAAATCTGACTTCCTAATGTTGAAAAAAATGTTCCACATACGCCACCGCACACCGACATTCAGTATGCTTTATTTTACTGCCATATTTATGACAACATTATATTTGGGCCATTCAATAGTAAGTTCTTACTTTCACTTGACTATATTACAGCAGTGAAGAAATGTTCAGGTCCTATATAAGGAAAAATGACTAAGTTAGACCGATTGTGGCATTGGCTGTATGGCATAGCTAGAGATCGTCCAAATGCACGTCGTTAATTTTATTTAAAAAAAAAAATCAGTTAACATGGCTCTGTAACGCCAAACGATGATGGTCGTATGCCTTTAACTGCATAGTCAATAGGTCCACTAGCATACTAGTTTCAAGAACTTTTTGCACAATCTTGCGTACAGCAGGGGCAGTGGGTGCTTCAGTTCGGCCAAAACTTCTTTTCAAAAAACGCACTTTTTGGGCTACACAGCACTCACTTTGGAAATATGTTTTCAATATTTGCTAACGTTTTTCAAGCATAAGGCGACTCATTTACTTCCGCGGTGGTATGATGCTGACTTTCTGTCAAGAATTCGTGCGGGCAATATCTGGCACTGTCAAAATAACCTATGATGATATAAAAAGAAACCACTATCATCCATAAAGCTTCTACAAAAATCATTTGAAAATACTCCAAGCTACACGTTGCTTTTTTGCGTATTACACAACAGCGTTTAAAAAAAAATGTTTTCTGAATGCAATCCTTAAGACCCATTCATTGAATTTAACCAAAAGATTCCATTCATTGACTTCATTCATTTGACATAAAAAAGATTGCAATAATTTTTCCGCATTCATTTACAGTAATCAATTGAATACAATTTTTTGGGACCACATGCATTTTTTTTCATAATTCTATACGAAAATCGGAAACAAACAATGTGGGCTAATAAGCTAGTAAGCATATTTTTTTAAGCATTATCTAACCTTAACCACATGAAATATTTAGAATTTTGCTATAAACTTCTGTGGAACGGTTTTTGAGAACAAATATTTCAGAAAATTAAAAAAAAATTCGTTTGGCAGGTACAGTTATTGGTGGTCTTAAAAAGAAAAAAAAATAAAATGCACGACTGGATCGCACGAACTTGCTCTTATGTACAAGTACTTGGGACTTTAAGATACATTTTATAAATAATAAAAAACATGAATTTAAAATGAAATTGCCGTCTGATTTCTAGAAAAGTATGAATTTATGCAAACAAACTTTAAAAAATCGTTTTAATATTAAATAAATAAATTTTTTATATAAGGAATTTCTTTAAAATTTTTCAAGAAAAAAATGTGGGATGCGAATTTTAAGTATTTAATAATATTGATTTAAGGAAATAATTTCAAAAAATAATCGTTCATAGGTTTTGAAGATATTGATTTTTCAAAAAAAAAATTTTTGAAAAAAAACCAACAAATAATTTTTCGAATATTTCTATATACAATATTATTTTAAACATAGGGGGACTCCTGCTGAAAATTTTTGGTTAAAATCGTTAGAGCCGTTAATGAGAAAGTCGAAAATCGAAAAAACGGTTCTATGACAGGTCCCGTAATAACATTTTGCCCCAAATTTTTTTTTACCGAAACGTAGTCCATGTCCATAATATGACACCTAATTTTTTTCATCAAAATCGTTAGAGCCGTTTTCGAGATAAATAAGATTTTGCATTACGGGTGTATGGGGGGTACCCTTAATTTTGGAGCTAAAAAAAAATTTCAATTTCCCCTCTAGGGAATCAGCGAAGACCCATAACTACCGAGTTTGAAGAAAATAGGTCCAGTGGCTTAGGCTCTAGATCGAGGTACAGACATACAGACAGACAGACGGAATTGCCGGACCCACTTTATTCGTCTTCGCTATCATCGTAGTGTCAACTTTGATCAAAATCTCGAGTTCAATTTTTTTACGAATGCATAACTTGCCACCTAGTACCTATAAGTCGCAAGTAAAAATAACTATTCTTTAGTTTTTTCCCCCACACGTTTTTTTTTTTAAGACCAAAAATAACGGCACCTGCCATACAACTTTTTCGAAATTTTATAAATATTTTTTTTTTTGATTTTCTCAAAAACGGTATTGCCGATGTTGATCATTTTTGTTCACTGTTTAAGCTCCCCAAAAGTTTGAATATTATTGTGTATTCAAATTTTGAAAAAAAAATTTGGATTTAAGAAAAAAAATTAATTTTTATTTTCAAAAACCTCATTCTCGATTTTTTTTTACTTGATCTAAATATTGTGTACAATATTTGAGCAAAAAATGTATCTTTACAAAAAATAAAGGTACCTACCATACAAATGTTAAAAATGGTTTTCAAAAATCGTATTTTTCTCGAAAACAGCGCCTAGAATATTGATAAAATTTTTACTTTCGATTAATTTTTGCGATCTTAAAATAGGTAAATAAGAACATACATATATGGAAATTAGGATATTACTGATGACTGTACCTTCCATAGAATCATTTTTTTAAATTTTGAATTTCTTATTATCTGCATAATGGATTTTAATGAAATTCTTTTATAGAGAAGATTCTTAAAAAAAAAGAATATTCTTGAAAAACATTGCATTTCAAAACTTGAAAAAAAATGTTTGAATTTTTGAAAAAAAAAATAATTTTTTTCTTAAAAAATTCTATATCTAAAAAAACGGATCATTTTTTTTCAACTTTTAATTTTTATTCGTAATAATAATAACAAAAACTTAAAGTTGGCGTACCAAAATTTGTTTTAAAAATGTTTTAAAAATTTTGTATATAAAAGCTAATTTTTTAAGAAATCACTACGAAGACTTATAATTTTTGTTCTTGCATATGATTAAATTTGCTTGAATCTCATAGCATCCTGTTTTTAGCTTCAACTACTAAAGGAGTTGGTTAAGTCATTTAAAAAATGAATTTAATTCTTATGAACACTTTTTCGCTAATAACATTAATTTCTGAAATTCTTAGTCTTTTACATGAGAGCAAGTTCGTGCGGCCCAGTTGTGCATTTTATTTTATATATATTTTGTGGTTTTAAAATGATACAAATGCTTTTGATAATTTTTAAGTTCGTACAAAATTTGAATTGTTTCTTGCATTAATTTTTTTTTTTATTTTTTTAAACTCAATATTTTAAAACCTAAATCATCCTTGTTTTTAAATTAAATAGAAAAAATTGTTCTTTTAATCAAAAAAATCGCTACTCACCAAACAAATGTAAAGAAATCGTTTTTGAAAATCATATTTTTCTCGAAAACGGCTCCAAGAATTTTTATACACTTTTTTCTGTCTCACTTAATTTGTACGACCTTAAATTTAAAATTAGAGCATGACTTACAATACCTATCATTTATTAGTTTTACTTAACATTGCCGCTTTAATTAGTTTAAATTAATCTATTTAACCCGTAAACAAAAGCTTCTAAGGAGTTAAAAAAAAAAAACATTAAATTTCAAACACTCAACCATTCCTGTGTGCTTGTTACCAGGAATGGAAGGGAATTACAATTTTCTAACGATTTCGAGCGACTACAAGCAGCTTTTTTCATGACAGGAGATACTCTTGGAGGATTTGTCAATTCTTGAAGCAGTTTTCTTACGACATCACACGGAAATTTTCCTTAATCCATTTTTTAGAAATTCCTAGTACAGATCAAGTTCATTCAAAATGGTGCGTTTCATTTATGCAATATAAAGTTTTTCAGTGACAAGTTTGTCTTTTAAAAACATGATCTTTTAAACGCCGCCGTCTTCATCGCTTTAAAGTCTTTAATTTAGGAACTCGTTTGAGCAAAGCGTTCAATGGCAGCAACTTTACTTCGGATATTTTTTCGAATGCTGAATAGTTTTGATTTCTGCAAATCCTTCATTTAAGGCGACCCCAAAAGAAGTTTTCTCAGAGTATGGTCCGGTGATGGAGATGCCAAGAGTAAATCTGTCTTGCTGATTAATTTATTGGGAAAAAATACTCCCACTTTCTCCATTGAAGTTCTAGCTGTTTTTAGTTCTTCCAATTTATTTTATTTCAATAAATTCATGAAAGAACTGAAATTGTTTAATTGTAACTACCAAGCCATTTCCTTCTCTGGTGGCATAGTGACGGGCAATGACAGAGAAAGTGTGATGTGTCTTCATGTACCTCTTCATCACCACATCCTCTGCATAGGTCATCTGTATTTAGTTTCATTTTTAATTTATGATATTTCAGTAAATGATGTCCGGTGATTATGCTCGTAAGAGAGCGAAGGGACTTCTTACTAAGTTGCAAAATTTTTTCGGTCCTCTGCTTGTTAAAGCTAGGCCATACTTTCCTAGTGGTATCACATGTGTCAAGTAGACTCCACCTTTCATTGGATTAGGATTAAATCTGAAATTATCTCTTTAATGCTACAGAGTTGGATACTTACCATCTCTGCTCGACTAGCGTCAAGAGCTGATCCCTGTCTTGCCAACTCATCGGCATTTTCATTACCAGTACAGTCTAATATTGTGCTGCGTGCTAAGGACCTTAAGCTCTTCGCGGCAGCAAGAGACAAGCTTCGATTTTATCATAGTGGCAGAAAACGCTTTTATTGTCGCTTGGCTATCAATGTAAAAGGTGATATCAGCCCGTGATATTACCATCATTGATACATATCTAGCAGCTGTTGTTACTGCCAGAACCTCCGCTTAGAAGACACTACTATAATCTGGGAGCCTAAGAGAGTTGCTTAGCTCAAGAGATTCTGAGAAAAAGCCTGCACCAACACCTGTGTCCATTTTGGAGCCATCAGTATAGATTGCTATTGCTGATTCACTGGCGTAGGGTTGGTTGTTCAGCCATTCTTCTCTGCTTGGAAAGGCAGTTTGGAATGCATTATAAAAGTCAAGTTCGGGTGTTCTATAATCTGTAATGATACTATCACCCAAATATTTCTGAAGAATTTGAGCATGTCCTACTCCAGGTATTAGTCTGGTTACTGACAGACATTGCAAAGCCGCTGGAGATAGATACTTGAAATTCACCCGGGCGACCGACACGCCACTTTAACTGTAAGAAAAATTTCGTGCTTCACAGTCGGACATGGAAATGAAACTAAGACTCGTTATCACCAATCTTCAAATTTATGTTTTTCTTATCGAAAACAGGAGTATAGTTAGGGCCTTCAGAAATGTTAGAGTTGTAGAAAAAATGGAAGAAGAGCTTAATGTAAGTGCTGAGTTTAAGTAAGGCAACTATCTCATCTAATAAATAAAAAAAAACTTAATAATATAATTGATAAAGAACTCCGTCAGTATTTCAACGAAAACCCACGCCTAGCTACATATATTTCATTGTTAAGGAAAATTTTTTTTTCCTCAACATATATTTCGTCTTTACATACCTCTGTGACAGCAATTTTAAAATCATGCATCATTCTCTTGGAACCTTGTGACATTAATTTAAATCAATACCAGCAAAAACACAATCTCCCAATATAATGGAGGATGAAGTTATGCTATGTGCTCCAAGAAGTAGGAAGAAACTGCGGTGTCAAGGATTTTATTAAAATCTTGCCTTGTCTAGTATTCTAAACTGATGTCAACTTCAGAAACAAGACGTTTGAAAATAATTCCATCATATGTCACCCTTAAACTCTGATGACTTGCACCAAACCACCACTCCTGCTGCCTTACATCTTGCTAAAAGCAATATGTAGAGTTAATTTTTCCTCGAAGTTATTCCCAAGACTTCCTTGAATATCAATTTTGTTTCTCAAAAAAAAGAACTGCTATAACACCCTTGCAGATGCCAAAGAAAAAAAAAACAACAGCAACAGCTGTTTCGGTTTCCGAGTTTCGGTGTATCGAAGTTCGCCAGCTTTCCAAACAGCAGTAATGGAGGATGGAGCCCCTTCATATATATAACCAGCTATTATCCTTGGCAATTCCCAAAAGCATCGTTAACGTACGGGAAGTCTCTGCCAAAGTATAGGTATAGACAACAACAGCAGCGCCAAAAAAGTCTATGACACGATAAACGCTCTGGCACAAAACTTTTCTCTACCGAAGGTATTAGCAAATTTTTGAGTAGGTTTGCCATGGCAAAAAAGTTTTTGGTTTCACATCTTTTTTCCTTTGCGAATTGATAAGCATTGTTAAAGTTTCCAAAACCGGAGGTTTCCATTCAAGAAAAGATGCCCCCACACCATCGTGAGGATTGAGCAGGGGGTGCATAGGAATTCTATAAGACGACATCAGATCTGTCACTCTCGCTTGATTGGATCACTTGTTCTTTTCGAGTGCTGGTGTTCATAATTCCTCTCCGTTTGGTCTTTAGCCAGCTTCAAAAGTTCACCCTTAACATAACATCGCCTTCTTCATCTCGTTTGCCGATTTATAAACGCTCAACCTCCCTGCATCGTTAAATATCGAAAATTATTATTGAATGAGAAGACAAATTGGCCACCCATTCATGCTTAGGAGCGCAGCGGCTGCTATGGCTTGTGTCCACTTTGTGTGTTCAAAGTTTGTTCGTCAGTCCATCCGATGTTTAAGGCAAAGTTGGGGCCTAATAATGGCTTATTATGCGGCAGAAGACAGCCGGGGCTTGGAAGGGAAGTTCGATGCTGATGTCAGGAGCTCTTTGGATTGTTACTGGAGCAAGTTGGTTAAACTAAAAGTTTTTCTTTATTATGGTTCTGTTTTTTTTTTTTGTTTATTTTGTGAATTAATGTTGCACAAATTGGTATCTCGGGAACTGGGGGAGTTTCATCTTGAGTTTCTGCCCTAAAAAATAATAATTAAGTTAGCATAAGTGATAAATTGAAATGTTTCTACGACGGAGGGTTTTTTTAACTTAGCTAGAAATGGTTAGATTATTGGACCCGGTGCTTGACTTATATCAATGAATAGAAAAGTTGATTGTTGCTTAAAATAAAGTTCAATTTATCCAAGTCAATGTGGTTTGGTAAAGCAGTACCTTCTTACCTACGTACTAAGTCCGGAATGGCCCTATTCCTCAACCAACAAGCTTCTTCCAGCTAGCGCGATTCCTCGTTTCGCATGGCATGTTGGTTTAAGTATTCTTCCACTTGTGAGCGAGTTTTCGGTTTTAATCTACTATTCTGTCCCTGGGGAAGGAATATTTTAAGCCAAAGCATTGATCTTAAAGACCCAGCTTCTTAGTTTTTCTTTGGTTTGGTCACTGTACTTGGACAATTCTTACAATTTATTGTTGTATTTTGTCTTTGTCTTCTATTTCGAGAATTCAACTTTCAACCAGAACTCCCAAATAAGCTTAAAGAGTTCTCATCCAGCTTTGACAAGGTCCATATGTACCTCTGCACTACATCAGGACTACAATAATTTTTTGCTTATAAGAAGACACTTTAGTTGCTCGAGAGAGGACTTTCCTAGTCAACTGCCTTCTTGGTCGAATAAATCACCGATTAGCAAGAGATTCTTTTCGTCCTTGTTTGATTTTACAGAGCTGGGACCTGGGATCTCTTTCATAAAGATACTAGTCCTGCAATTGGAAACTAATGGATACAAGGACGAATAAAGTTAAGGGGTTGCACTTTTGTGATTCATAAATATTTTCCTACATTAGTAGTACTGTTTGGCATAATGGCAAGCGCGTTAGACTTTCATGCAGAGAGTCTTGGAATCAATTATCAGCCCCTGCAAAAATGCAGCCATTCGGAATCGGCGAAAAATTATAGGTCTTCTTTATTTCTGGTAACATGCCCACCGGGGAGGTTAAGAGTTCTAAGTCGGGAGGTACTGGTTCTCTAAGAGCTGTTCCACTACGAAATTAAATTTGTTTAGTTACACTTGCAGCTTGGTAAATTCAAGATGCATGCGAAGTGATTTGACTCCTACAAAACTACAAGCCCGTAGCTATGCGCATAGAAAACTACTTCGCAAAACACTAGTATCGTAAACTTTTCATGGCCATCTTACACTGATATAGTGAAAGTGAAGGATCGGTCCACAAAATTCAATGGAAAGGTTCCTATTTCGATCAACATGGCGATATCAATATACTCTTACTCTTGGAGCAACAATTTCTATACTATATATTCTGGCATAGCGGCAATTGATTACAAGTGTTAAGTTTTAGACCGCTTTACCTTCTACGTCTTCACTATCTGACATACGCTTGGGCTTGGCACACCCTGCATTTCAGCAGTACCATATTATTGAGCATGTAATGTATTTTTGGCTGAGAGAGCATATTGGAGAGATGGTCCTCTTGCTCCACTGCAATTTTACTTGTTGCAACGAGTCTGGGATCTTAGTAATTATTAGACTTTTTCAATACTTTATGAAACAGAAATTCGCTAATAATTTGCAAAATGCAAGTGAATTCATAATAATTGTCAGTCTTTCAGTCTTATGAATTTTCTGAGTTTATAGTGGAGCTTATGTTGCTGCCTATGTTAATGCTCTGTTCTAGACGTCTGTATTGGGTTCACATCCTTATGACAGCATTATCTTGATCTTGCCTTTATTGATGGAGCAGCGTAAAGGTATTATGTCTGTTAAATGTGAAGAGTGTCAATTTCAGGTTCCTGGGTTTTTTACCTAATGCCAGACTGATATGGACCTATCAAGCTTAAGGTGGTCACCTAATATGGCAAACCAATTTGAAATTCCGTTACTCCGCCATGGTTTCCGACTATATTTGTTGATAAACGGGGACATACTCTGTTTAATGGTAAAATCTACCTTACAGCGGAGTAAGATTCATCATCGCAGGAACTAAGTTTGCAGGAATTATTTTTCGATATTTTTGGTATCAGTTGCGATTCTATCACGATGTTCCTTTAATTTTCCCTCCAGGCTACGGTTTGGGGCTTGTAACCGGGAGAGCTTTTCTTCTTATTCCTTCTTAGGCTATGACATCCCTATTTTTTCTCGATCGTACGCTTCACTTACTCATTTCTACTTGCGAGTTAAAGGTAATGTCCAAAGTTACGCATACGTACAAAAATCGAACTCGAGAAATTGATCAGGCCTGAAATTACGATGATACTCATAGCTAAGACGAAAAAAGTGTGTTTAGTGATGCCTGTTTGTCATAAACTTAGTTTTTAAGACCAAAAATAACAGTATTTTATATACCTACCTATATTTTTTCGAAACCTTTTGTTATAATTTTTTTTCCAAAAACTGTTCCACAGATTTAAAAAAAAAATCACAAAGTTCATTTAGTTAAGGCTAGGTATCTAATTGTTGAAAAAAAAATGTCCTTATTAATGGTACCAACATTAATGGGAGAAACATATTTTCTTTGTTTCTGATTTTCTCAAAAGCGATGAATGAGTGAATGAATATTGAATGGGGGTTTGTACTGCGACCTAAAGATCTATTCTTCCAAATCTACAGCTCTTCCAAAAAGCTTTGATTATTTGGAGTACTTTCATAGAGAATAAATCACTCTCTTCTACCTGCTAGGGTCCCAGATACTTGTTGCTTTGATGCTCAAAAATGGTAAAAACGGTACTCTGTCTTCTCTTCAGTTGTCAAATATATCTTTCGCCTTACCCTTCCCCCCCCCATCAACCTCACCAAAATTTGGATACTATTTTATATTAAACTTTTTCTTAAACAAATTTTCAATTTTTTTTTCACTCAATATTTCGAAAACCCTATGCTTGATTTTTATAAAACTTGATCCTATGTAATAGACTAGGAATTTTAAAAACGAATGTTATAAGAGAAAACTGTTCATAAGGATAAAATTAATTTTTTAAATTCTTTTAGTAGTAAGACACAAAAACAGATTTTTAAAACGAATGATAATTAATTTTTAAATTTCAAAAATCTTGAGTTCGATTTTTTTATGAAGTTGCAAGTAAAAAAATGGTTCCACGGGGGTCACCATTGGTAACCATTTTTGGAAAAAAAATTTCAACCTTACCTAGCTTTAACTTAATGAAGTTTTGTAATTTTTACTATTTTTATGGCAAGTTATGCATTTGTAAAAAAATCGAACTCGATCAAAGTTGACTTTACGGTGATAGCGAAGACTAACAAAGTGGGTCTCGCAATTCTGTCTGTCTGTCTGTCTATCTGTTTGACTACAGCCTAAACCACTCGGCCGATTTTCTTTAAGCTTTTTTCTTTTTTTTAAGACCAAAAATAACGGTACCTACCATACGATTTTTTTTTTCGAAATTTTATAAATATTTTTTTTTTTCTCAAAAACTGTTCGATAAATTTAAAAAAAAAAAACAATATACAAAAAAATTTTATTTAGTTAAAACTAGTTATAATGGTTGAAAAAAATTTTCCGAAAAATGGTTATTGAGGGTAACCCCCAAAGAACTTTTTTTTTTGTTTTCGATTTTCTCAAAAACGGTACAACCGATTCTTATCATTTTTGTTTTTGCTAAAGCTCCCCAAAAACTTGAATAGAATCGTGTATTCAAATTTTCAAAACATTTGTTTTTGGAAAAACTCAATATTTCGAAAACCCTATGATAGATTTTTTTTAAACTTGATAAAAAATAGTTTCTCAATATAATCTACAAGATGTGAGAATAAAAATTTATTTTACCTAAAAATTACCCACCATCAGGGTTGCGAATTTTTGAATTAAAAAATCCTTAAGTCATAAGTCTATAGATGACTTGTGAATTAAAAAAATTTAATTCATAAGATATTTGGTGACTTATGAATTAAAAAAAAATTAATTCACAACCCCCAAAGTGACTTATGAATTAAAAAAAATTTAAATCCTAAGCTACTAAGTGACTTATGAATTAAAAAAAATTTTATTCACCACCTACCAAGTGACTTATGAATTAAAAAAAATTAAGTCATCAGGGAGTAAGTGACTTATGAATTAAAAAAAATTTAAGTCATGAGCAACAAAGTGACTTATGAATTAAAAAAAATTTAATTCACCACCTACTAAGTGACTTGTGAATTAAAAAAAATCAAGTCATCAGGGAGTAACTGACTTATGAATTAAAAAAAAATTAATTCACAAGTCAGTTGGTGACTTGTGAATTAAAAAAAAATTAATTCATAAGTTAGTTGGTAGATTGGAAATTTTTAAGCTTGTTTTGACTAAATAATTATTTAATTATTAACGAAAGCTTTCAAATCTAGTTTTTAAATCATAAGATTATCACGCTAGCTTATAAATTATCCATTTCATAATTTTTCTAATCAGCATTTATCCATTAACTTATGAATTAAATTTTTTTTAATTCATAAGTCACTAAGTTGGTTTTGAATTAAATTTTTTTAATTCATAAGTCATTTACTTGCTGATGATTTGAATTTTTTTAATTCATAAGTCACTTACTTTCTCATGACTTGAATTTTTTTTAATTCCTAAGTCACTTAGTAGCTTGGGAATTAAAATTTTTTAATTCATAAGTCACTTACTTGCCCATGACTTAAATTTTTTTAATTCATAAGTCACTTAATATGTTCTGAATTAATTTTTTTTAATTCATAAGTCACTAAGAAGCTTATGATTTAATTTTTTTTAATTCACAAGTCACCAACTGACTTGTGAATTAAATTTTTTTTAATTCATAAGTCAGTTCGTAGCTGCTGAATTATATTTTTTTTAATTCATAAGTCACTCATTAGCTTGTGAATTAAAGCCAAGCTTAAACTAACAAGTGACTTAAGCTTTTGCAACCCTGCCCACCATACAAATGTTAAAAAATGATTTTCAAAAATCATATTTTTCTCGAAAAGGGCGGCGCCTAGAATTTTGACAAAAATTTTTTTCTTTCAATACGATCTTTAATTAAATAAAAACAAATTTTGAAATTAGGATATTACAGCTTGTACTTACCAGAGAACCATTTTTTCAAATTTTGAATTACTTATTATCGACATAACGGATTTTAATCAAATTTTTTATAGCGATGCTTCTAAAAAAGTTTAAAAAAAAACATTGCATTTCAAAACTTAAAGAAAAAAGTATTTTATGAATTTTTGAACAAAAAATTATTTTTTTTGTTATTTTATTTTGAAAAATTCGATATTTCAAAAACGGCTCAATATTTTTTTTGGAAATTTAATTTTTATTCGAACCATAAAAAAACTTAAGGTTGTCGTACCAAATTTTTTTCTTAAACATCTTTTAAAAATTTTGTATATAAAAGCTTATTTTTTTAAGAAACCACTACAATGACTTATAATTGTTGTTCTTGAAGAAATTCTTATTTGCTTTGCATAGCATTCTGTTTTTATCTCTTAATACTAGAAGAGTTTAAAAAAACAATTTTACCCTTATGAACAGTTTTTTTTTCAATAACATTCGTTTTATAATTCCTAGTCTATTACATATAAGCTAGTTCGTGCGACCTAGTCGTGCATTTTATTTTTTCTTAAATCTGCGGAACAGTTTTTGAGGTACCTTGGCAGGTATCTACCAAGTTTAACGAAAATTGGCCGAGCCGTTTAGGTTGTAGTCAGACAGACAGACGGACAGAATTTCGAGACCCACTTTCATCATAATGTCAACTTTGGTCAATCTCGAGTTTGGTTTTTTTACGAATGTATAACTTGCCTTATAACTAGTACCTATAATTCGTAAGCAAAAATTGAAATTAAGTCGTTATGCACAAAAGGTGGTTATCGTTTTTCCTGATCCTAGAACTCCCGAGTATAGCTATGATCCTTTTATGCAGTGCCCGGTTCTATCGCCTCTTTTTTTCTGCATGTACTTTTCGACATTCATCGAAAAAGCAGGGTTTCCCTTGCGGTGTGGTTGGGCAAAGTCCAAATTTTTTCTGGTGGCATGTTTCTTCTAGTTTTCATTACAACTTGATGGTGGTGGCATAGGACTTCTTAAGAGGTTTTGAAAGACTCAATCAGATAACGACCTCACGATCTCTTACAATTGCATCCGTCCAAAATTAAATTTTCATTAAGTATTTAGTTATGTTGTTATGTTTGTTCTAGCACGGTAGTAAGATGATTCGGGTTTGGACGTATCTTGTTTACAACGAATAGTAGTCCGATTCAATTTTCACCATTTGAAACTTTCGGACATCCTTCAAGGAGTGCCTTGCGTCGATCGTAATGTGAGCAGTCTCGTAGATGGTTTTATTGATAGGGATATCTTCATGACCTTGAATGTAGGGGTTTGAAAACTGCGTAGGTACTAACTATTATAACGTTTGGCCCCGCAGCACCGAATATATTTCCTCTTATTAGCTCGGCGTTAAAATTCAATAAAAACAAAATTTATTTCATATCCAGGGTTTTTCTCTTATGTCTTGTCCAGTGCTGGTCCAGTGGTGTCATCATCTCTCGCCTCTGTGTCATTCACCTCTGGGTGAATATGGTCTATCATCACCTATATTTCGTTTGCTTGGATGGTCAACAGTATCTATCTCCGTCTCATAGGTTTGTCATTGCCTTGCAGATAAGAAGCCGGTCGGGAAATTACTCTAACAAGGTCAAAACCAACAACCTGCCTTTTAGTATAAATGCAAAGATATGGTGCTCAATAAACCGCTTCTTGTAGGACTTAGTTCCGAAAGTGTTGTAGGACTCCATATATAGTGCTCGCTAAGTAGTTTAATCTGAGTCAACCTGTAGACGAAACCTTTAATTCTGTCTATGCAGTTCTTCCACTGTTGCTGACAGAAGGAGTGTCTTATTTCACAGGTATTGAAACCTTATTTCCAGTTTAATAAAACCATCCGCCGGTTTTCACCACGGCAGGGATTTGCTTAAAAAAAAAAACCTTCGGGCTCTAGTGTCGTTTTGAATTCACATATCTACCCCATGAACATTATATTTTATAGAACGGACTTCCCCAAAAAGATCCTCATCTCTTCAATAAATCCTGTCAAAATAAACTTAACCAAGACAAGAGTCAAATGCTTTCAAGAAGTTTAGAACTTTGCTACCATCGCTTTATGAATATTGCCACGTCATCTTCAATTAACCGTTCTTATTGAAGGACCTTTTATCCTTCATATATAGGTACATATATACCTACCCCAGCACTTGGAATGAACAAACACTTTCGGCACATTAAACCGTATACATATTTCAATTTTGGCTTTATGAAGAAGAGCTCCCAGACTAATGGACTCATCATAGGAATAATAATCCTGATGTTGTCCAGTCATCGTGATGTCGTTGAAGTTTCAACTACATTATCCTCAAATAATTACCGTTATCGTTGTGGCTTCTTAACATTCTCAACTCACCGGTTAATTCCCACGAGCAATGGGTATGGACGTTGCTATCGCTATCGCCCACTGTAACCTTCTTGCGCCCGCCGACGGACGCATCCTTATTATACGAGCAAGATATCCCTGTCCGCAATATTTATTTTTGACATCTCAACAAGAAAACAGAGAATCATTGTTGGAGATGGGGCGTTTTGGGGATGAAATTCAACACTGCACTACGATTGTCTACCTCCGACCTCCATTGTGATCCATTTCAAGAACCAGAAGGATACTCATCTACGTTGTTATTATTGTTATGGAGAAGAGATGACTGAAGTTGCACACACAAGGAGCATCACCACCCAGACAAAGTTACGATTTCTGTGGCTTGGCTTGTTGGTTTGTGAGAGCATCCTTGAACGAGAAACAGGAGTGGTGGAATGGGCCTAACGGTAATATGAGATTATGACTTAATGATTATTGATGCCCACGCAAACCACCAACATCATCAGCACGAGACGGCACAGCTTGAAGGAGCATCTTTATAGGATGACGATTACGTTGATGGTGAGTTATGAAATAAGGGGCGGAGTGAGCCGATGATGGGGTTTATTTTGTAATTGCATTTGAAGCTTTCTACCCTTACCCTTACACTCGCCCAAACCCCTGCTTCTGATCCTGATTCGGCTTCCGCCCTAACCCTCTGCCTTATCCTTACACAATGACAATGATTACGAAAGATTTTATTTCAAATCATGTAATGAGAGTAACGTTGTTAAATTCAGTTTTATGACTTCGAGTTCAAGAAGGAGGGGCGCTGGGGGTTCACTGCGCCGCCATCACAATGATATCCTTGAGGCGAAAAATAAATTTACTATCTCTGAGCCTGTAAGGAGGGGAGCAGGAGGAAGGGGTGCACGAGGCTGGCTGGATTTGTTTGCTGTGTAGGTCTATGGGAGATAACAAATTTTTGGAAATCGTTACAGTTGTTTCATCGCTAGGAAAATCCCTTAATTAGAGCAGCCGAGGGATTAAGTGCAAAGCTCAAGTCAACTTTTTTTTTATTTCCGTCATCCATGTTCTCTTGGTATAAGTATATGTTTATGTATCAGTGTTGTGTTTTTCTGCTCCAGGATAATTAATGCCAAAGGAGAATATCGTAAATGCTTAACATTTGTATTGTCTTCTTTTTTTTTCATCTGTGAGGGTATATGTTGCATGTGTGGGAGTTATGCCAAAAATTTAACTGGCAAATTGCCTTCTCATAAAGAGTTTTTCGTTGGTTGGGTTTTGTGAGATAAGCCTAATCCCTGTTTAGTTAGTATACTGCTTAGGAGTTCAGATAAATTGAGCTTGAAATAAAAATAATGAAAAATCTAATCTTCACATGTGTGGGGAGATATATAAGATGCTATACGTTTATATGATGTCTTGCAGTTAACGTCATTTTATTTATTTAAAGGGATGTTGGTATATACGAGCTACATACTGCTACTTCCGGTCACGTATATACAAACTAAAGGCACAAGACAATACTGTTTTTATTATTTTTTTATTTACAAGATTAATTGAAACTACGAAGGTCGGGAAAAGCTTCAGCACAGCGAGTTAATTGGTATTCCTCAAGGTAGCATTCTCGGTCCGGTTCTGTTCATTTTTGATATTCTGTTCTGTAATCGATGACGTAGTATCCCGTGGCATAACGCCTAGTGCGTTAGACCGTCATGTTGAAGGTTTTGTATCGATTAACACCCAATTGTGAAAATTTGTATGAAATTTTAAGCTACCCAACACTGCGAGTATTGTACCGTCACTATTTTGTAAGTCATGACAAAATGTAAGAAAGAATATATATTTTTTAGTCAGTGGATTACGATGCAGTCCAGTAGCTTATATAGAAAGTAAATTAAATGGTCAGAATTAATCGGATAAGTTGTTTGTACTCAAGCAGTTTAGTCTTCTAACTAAGTCTATTTGGCCTGCAAAGTAGCATACCAAGTGCAGAGAAAACTTGGCTATCTTCAAAATCAAGTCGACATGCTTCCTAAATTTCAGTTTATTGGAAATGTTGAATCCCAATTACCAAGTACTTCTTTGATGATATAATAGATATTTAAATTTTTGTTTTATCGCATCACAGCGTGTTGCAAATGCTTCTCTTCGGATGACAGTGATTGGTATTTTAGCTGTTTATCTTCAATTCCCTATTTGAGATACTCGTAGTATTCCCATTGATTTTTTATGTGCTCTTGCACTCTTCTGGCAGTGATCTTTGGTGAAAAAGTGGTGGCGTATGTGATGTAATTGCCTGCTCCGCCTTTGTTCCTGGTACTCGTATTTTAGCTGTTTCATCAGCAGTACGAGTATAAATGTTGAACAGCTGCGGTCCACGTTTTGATTTTTGAGGGACTCCAGCGTGGATTCCCTTGCTTGATGATAAGAGTTTTGTGTACATAATAAGGTCTATGGCTTAGGAAATGTTTAATTTTTCTTACCAAGTGTCTAAGAAGTCCAATTGCCGAGAGTTTGAATAGTGGTTCTCTATCCAAAAACTTTGGATAGCTTTTTCGATGTTCAACGTGCACTATAAAAACATTTTTTTTTTGTCGAGTCCAAGTGTAACATGGCTGCAAAAAAATTTTGCATCTGTGTTTTGCCCCTTGCGAAGGATTAACAAATCCTCTAAGTGTATCTCTTGTCATGAGAAGTGCTGCTCATCAGCCGTTCGGAATCGGCAGAAAATTGTAGGTCTATTCCTAGATCCTAGTAACACGCTTACTGGTTGAAGGTTGTAAGTTACTAGGCTTAGGCTCTCTTCGAGCCGTTATGGCTTCCTATTTATTTATTTTTTAAGTGTATAACATCTTTATGAAGTCCCACCAGTGGATATGTAGGGTAGTGTTCCTTGTTTAACGTGGATACCTAGCTATTACGCCTTGACCCCACGGGTGGCCTACCACCATCGGAGTCAGATTTAGTCCTGACCATTAACCCCTCCATAGCAAGCTATTTCGGTCGCAAAGTTGTGATATGTTGCAGCATATGCACACCTCTTGCTTAAAGTCGAGGTCTATCTGCACCTCTTGAATTCAAGAAAAGAATCTTGAAAACCATACGCCTCCGCATTTGGAGTAAACCACGCCACCACGATCTCCCACTAGGGGGCCGCCCTCAAGATAGCAGAATAAAGAGAACTAACACGCCCGAAGACGTGCACAATTGCCCTCAAAATCGTGGGCACTATCACCCGTGGTACCAGTATAAAGCTACCGGTGGAGCCTCGCAACTTCGTCAAATCCCCCTTAGGCGAAACGGAAAAAGGACATGCCTGATCCCTACTCAGCTTCGGAGTTAATGGATATGAACCCGTCACTTCCAGATGAGTTCCTGCAAAACTCGGGGCCTGTCAACCCGCTAGGATACACATTGAGAAGTAAGTCGAGGGCGGTCAACGAGCAACTCATGTGCATCCCAGTCTTATTTAGCTCGCCTTACGGCTTTTCAAGGAAAGACACCCCTGTCTTTAGTTACCAGTTGGTAAGCAAGGAGAGACGCTCCTGTCTTTTGATTACTTTACGGTATTCACGGGTGACGCCCCGGTCTTTAGTTACCAGTTTGTAAGCAAGGAGAGACACTCCTGTCTTTTGACCACCTTGCGGTAATCACGGGTGACGCCCCGGTCTTTGTTCCGAAGAACTCTGGATGACGCTCCACTTCACGCTATTAAAGTAGGACGCCAGGTACAAGTACCCGGAACCCAAGTCTTTCTGACACCTCTTGAACCTTTCTGACACCTCTTGATCTTCCTGACACTCCTTGACCTTTGAAGAACTCCAGCTGGACTCGAACAGCCGAAGAACTTCGTCACATCCAACCAATCATTATCCATGCACTCACCACCGGAACCACCATCAAAATCACTCACCACACGGACGCTTGGAAATTACGCATGGTACACACTGGAGACATGCCACCAAGCCTCATGTATACAGTAAGCGATCTTCAACAGTATTCCAGCAGCAGCACACTTCCAACAACCAATCAGACACGAGATAAATTAGGTTTCCGGCTAGGCATATCACCGGAATCCTAACCATCCCATATCGTCTCCGATCCCGACTGTCCCCTTCCACCTGTTGGGTTTTCTTAGTTACCTAAATCAACCTGCTGAAGCTTCACAGCAGGAGAATAGGCGTAAGCCCCCCCACCACGACAAGGTGAAACCCGTCGAGGGGGATATGTAGGGTAAAGTGTTTTATTTTAAGGCCATACTGGAATTGTGGTATGATATCTTTTTCCCTGCAGAGATTGTTAAGTTTGTTCAATATTAACGCCTCCCGTATCTTGCTCATACAGCAGAAGAAAAAAATTAGCCAATATCCTTCTTCATTTGCGTGGTTGTTCTTTTTCGGGAAGGGGACAATTTTTGCCGTTTTCCAGGCTGCAGAAAATAGCTATTATCCAGACAGTTGTTGAATATTATAGTCAGCAGGATGACAGCAAGATTTGGTAACTTTTTAAGTAAGTACTTGATTAGAAATCTTGTCACTTCCTGCTAATTTTTTGGAGTTTCCAGTGATGATAATGTCAGTCACTTCTTCAGGAGAAGTGAAAACATCTGTCAGCAGAGGCTGTGATGAGGGATTTTCTTCGTTTAACAAGGTTATGGTGGTATTTGATATCTCCTCAAAGCGTTTTTCTACTTCTTTGATAAAGCCAGGAAGGTGTATGGAATGCGGTCCTGGAAAATATCCTCAAAGTAATTGGCGAACGCATTAACTTTCTCGGCAGAAGTTGTTGAAATTTCTTATGCGTGAAGTATGGTGTCTGGAATTGAGTTCTTCCAACAATCAGATTGATCTTTTTAACCGTGTCAGAGTCAGAGTTGATATCTGCGAGTCTCTTCCTGAAATCTTTTTCCTGATAAGGTTTTACATCGTGATTGAACAGTGTGTTTATATACTGAAGTTTGGAATGCAGTTGATATTCGTCACCTTTATTGAACCTGACATTGCTATGATAGAAGTGACGAAAGAAGAAGGTCCAGAAATGGTGTGTGTAAGTCTACCTGTACATGGATCTGCAGCCTTATGGAAAATGCAATTTTAACAACATTTTTTCATTTTCAAAGCATTTTTTTTTTTTTGAAAAAAAAGGATGTGATAATTTGTTTTCTTTTACGATATCCTTACGACAAATTTACGAAAATTATTTACCCTGTCCTTTTTCTTTTTCGAGTTCATTGAACCATATTTTGAGGGGTGGTAACTTGACTGTCAAGTAACAAAAATTATTATTGACTGTACCTGCCATAGAACCATCTTTTTGATCTTGGACTTTATCGTTAACCACTTAAATTTATTTGATAACAAATTTTACATGAAAGCTGTTTGAAAATTTCCAATAAAATTGCTTATCGAAATTTCAAAAAAAAAAAGACATCTTCTCGAGTTTTATAATGTTAAAATTTTTCTTTTGGAAATCCAATATGTTAAAAACGGTTTAATAAATTTTTGTGATATCAAGTATTTAATGGTACGAAAATAACACTTAAAATTGGCAATTGGAATATTATTGTGTAGATACGTAGATAGATAGATATTTATCATAAAGACTTAAGATTTTACCAATAATAATAAGCATATTCAATTGAATAGAACTTAAAGCATGGAAGTAGTGCCATCGCTTTTTCTTTGGTTAATTATTAGTGAATCAGATAGATTCAGTGAAATCACTTCGATTGGCCATATTTCGATAACCAAGCCTCTCATAACCTTCTGGTTTTCAATCGTGAATAGCTCTTAAAAAATTGACATTTTGAAAACCGCAACCTTTTACAAGGCTTGCTTTCGGAAATATCGCCACCCAAACACATTGTTAGGTAGGAGTGTTTATTGGTAGGAAGAAAGTCTTCCGGAGAGATTATCTACCGTATCGTTATTTCTTACTCCTCATACTTAAGCTACAAAAGGAAGGACGAATCTAGCAGTAGCATTAATAACTTTGTATATCACGTTTATTGACACATGTTTGTTATTGAATGTTTAAGTCTGCTTTTTGTTTAAGATGTCTTTCCATATTATGGTTGTACTTTAATTCTTTTCCCAAGCAAGTATATGTTTTCACTACTTTCAAGCTTCTTTCTACATATCTCCAGTTTTTTTCTCTCGAAACTCTCCCACTTCCATTTTCAAAAATCATCACTTTTGACTTCAACGTGTTTACCTCCAAACACCATATCTTGCAGTATTCCGCTATCAGTTAATAATCATTTGCAAGTATGAGGGTGACTCAGCTAATAGCACAATATCACCCGAATACATTATGACTTTAATCTGCATGTCACCCAAGCCTTACCCCACATGGCAAGAAATCAGTCAGGTCATCAAGAAACAGAGTAAAGGGCAAGGGACTCAAATTGAGTTTTTCCAAGGCTTTAACGAATTTTAATGATATTCCTATATAGTCCGTGGTCCGTGCTAAACTACATAAGACAAATTAATTGCATTCCGTTGAATATCCTCTTCGAAAACAAAACCAAATTTACTCAATTTATTGTTAATTTCTACCCATCTTCAAAAACTCAATATTTCGAAAACAGAATATTCAATTTTTTTGAATCTTGACAGATAATTGTTTGTAAATACTATCAAGAAGTTAAAATAACGGTACCCAACATATTATGGTTTTCGAAAATTGTGTTTTCCTTGAAAACGGCACCTATAATTTTGATACATCTTTTTCTTTGCTTAGTTTTACGATCTATAATTTAATAAGAAAATTTTCGAAATGAAGACATTACTGATAGAGAACCATTTTATAAAATTTTAACTTCTTCATTATTGACAACACGGATCTTAATGATTTTTTTTTATACAGAAAGCTGCTTTCCAGTTTGAAAAACATTACATGCCAAAACTTAAACAAATGTTTTTTTTTTTTTTGATTTTTGAAAAAAAAAAAATCATTTTTGGTAAATATTGGTGAATAAAAAACTCTTTCAAAAATTATTATTAGCGACAGAACTTTTTAGTTTAAGCCGCAAAAGAGCAATACATACCTACAAAAAATAAATTATTTGATATGTTTTCTTTTTCTCCTAAGGGTTTGTGTGCCCTTCCAAACTATTTTTAGGCCACAAACCCACAGGTATAATTCAAATGAAATTTTTGTTTTATTTTTCCGCAAAACTCAACCAAAAACTCTGGGTGTAGGGAATACTTTTGAAAACAAAAAAAAAAAAGAACTCCCCCACCACAAAATTCGTGAAACCTAAAATAACTAAAAAACATACCTATATATTTACAAAAAGAATAAACATTTTCTAAAAATTAAATTCTTATTTTGAACAAACCCTGATGTGCACCATTTTGTTGCTGCTATCCCTCTTTAGTCACTTGGCATTTTTGTGGTAAATAAAATTCCCAAATGATTAAAGGCATCCCATCGGAATTTCCGACCATCCGAACATCTCTTATACGAACAAAACATGAATAACGTTTCGAATTCAAAGTGAAACATGATGGATGAATTATGTAGGTCTAGGTGTAGGTGCTCCTCTGTCTGAATCGGGTCGATTGAGGAGTGTGGTGTCTCTGGAGAGGTTTACGGTACACCGATATTGCGGTATATTCACCACAAGTTTGCAACACTGGCAGTATAGAAAAATACATAAAACTTCTTGGCTCTTATACCAAGATAGAGGGGCGTAAAGATATATTGTAGGAGATACCTACCCTACGTGTATGAGGATACCTTTTGAGCAGCAAGGAGACGTGATTTGAATGCCAAAATCGACCAAGACCATCCTGCGTTGTATATCTACTGCCAAACGCGTGTCCAATATTGTATAGACGTAGAGCCAAGTTTTAAGAAAAATCTTGCAAATTTTTATTGGGCTTTGGGTTTTACGAGAGAAAATTATTGCATACCTTAAGACGAACGTAGGTGGAATACCGCCATTTACTTTACTCATGCCAATAGAGGCAACCTCTAGCTCTTGGATCCGTCCGTCGCATAGCATCGTTCTATCCTTATAGTCAATGCGGTGCGCACCTCTGTTTGAATGTTATAAACAGAAAAGTAAATCAAGGATGTGTACTTCTCTGCTCAAATACGGTACTGGTAGGGAGGGTGGAAGGGATGGCACGCCGGCCGTGGCGCGGTGCGGTGGAAAGTCTTCCTTAGAATGGCTTAGATTTTGTGTGTGTTTGGTAGAGCGTAAGGAGTATTCAGATCGCTAGAAGGTAATAACTTTGTTGAAGAAGTGCACATCCTTGAGAGATTTCTTTGGTTTTATTTTGTTTTGATGCTGAACGTTTGAAAGATTTGTTTCCTTGTGATAGGGACTGAGCACGTTCAAGTCGTTTCTTTGAAGTTTTTATTTAGCGCAGAGTGTCGGCGTGATGTTGTTGCATGCCACATGCCACACGCCACATGCATTTCCATGACTTTGTTGTGTGCTGATATTTTTGTGTATGCACCTACTGTATGTTTACGTACAGGTTTCAGGTATTGGCCTACTTGACTTTTGCATTACAGAACTTAACCGAAATCAAAATATTGCAAGCAAAAACTATACACTCACACAAGCTGACAAAGACCTCAACCAATAATCTGACTGAGTTCAATGAATCAGCTTATGCGATCGAACTGTTCCAGATCTTTCAACTTTTTGCGAAAGTCAATATATTGGTATGCAATGCAGATAGGTTTTTAAACTTTGCAAATTACTAACTGATCCAGCTTTTGATACCTGAAGGATTAATGACTGAGAAACAGCGGCTTTTCATGCTATATGACCCCAAGGAAGCAGCTTCCATCTATAAGGGTTCTGTCGCCCCGGACTATATTCACATCTTGGTATATCTTAAAAACGAATTCGTGATTGTATCTTCTAGTTCTCCTTCATTTGGCTTCCTGGCTTACTAGACCAAATATCAGTCAGAAAATTATTCTTTCGGTAAATTTCAGTAGGTTTCAGATCTCCCACTCTGCTTAACGCCAAGTTTTTATTGCCCTTAAATCGGAACTGTCAGTCATAGAGGTTTTGTCTTAGTCTTACTTTGCCACATTGAAATAGCTGCGACTTCCTAATGTAAATAATCTTCGGAACTTCAGCCAGCTAGGTATCATTCGTGGAATTAATGTTTACTCAACGCTAGATGAAAATCTTAATTAACTCAAAATAACTACTGTCAATAGTGATAGTGTCTAAGCCGGTGACCAATATGATTTTTCGATGTTATTTTTGCTACAAGACCAATAAGTACCAACAGTTCTTTAATCACCGCCATGAAGGCTGCCACGTTGAAAGCGATTAATGGTGTCGACAGCTTCATAACAGATAACAGGTCTGTTGAACATAGTGCCCACAGTATCAACTGCTTCCCAGCGCACTATCTACTCCGGAAGAAAATGTAAGAAGTCACATGATAGCACATCTCCTTGCTGAAACTTTGTGCATGTTTGGAACATATCGGAAGAGAGGTTCACTATAAGCTTATTACACCGCAAGTTGTATAAGGCCACATGAAGCAGTTTTTTCGAATTCGGCCATCACCATAAAAACGTCATGAAAATGATTGAAATCATGTGTGCCTTTGAGGTTGATGCAACGATGGTTAAAGTCTCGACTTGAAATTTGTTGGTGTTTTTCAGGATTGGCCTGAGTATGAAGACTTGGTTTATGGTCAATGCTAAGTCGGAAACCACACTGATACTTACAATTTACCAACTATTATAGGATCTTATGCGTCGTGTCATTAATTAGACGAATGCTTCAATAGTTTATGCAGAACATAGACTTGTTTTTTCGCAGATAGCGCATATGAATTTGATAGTCCAATCAAGAACATGCTTCCTTTTACCATTTACTTGTTGCTACATAATTTGATGCTCATATACATCAGCTTGTTAGACATTTGAAGAGCTTTACTGTTAAGCAATCGAAACCTGCAGGATGGTTGTTCTACGCTTATTTTTATCCAACCCCACAACATTATCGTCTTGCTCTAATACTCGCTCTTTATGACACCAATTAAGGAGCTTTTAAATGCTGGATAAAAAGAGTTTTCCGTTAGCAACTTCTAATCTTTAAGCCCGTATAAAAAATTATAAGAAAGATTTCATTAAAATTTTGTATCAACTTTAAAGGCCCTCGTATGCCATTTTGTACAAAATATAACATCATTCAAATGTTCACTGCAACTACGATGGGTGACGATCATCCGAAACGTCCAATTTTCCACAAATCTGCCGTATAGGTTAAGCTGAATTTGGACTAAGGCATTGGATTAGCTTTCAAAGCAGTGATGATTTGTGGGTTAATGGTATTTATTTGTGACATAGTAAAGCTACACAAGAAGAAGTCTAACGAGGTCAAATCGCATAATTCACATCGCCCGCACCTGAGATAACCATGTCCGAAAATCGCTTGTGCAAAATGTCCATTGTGGCTTGGCCTTTATTGCACGTACCACCATCCTGCTGAATTCAAATGTCATCGGTGTCCATAACACATACAATTCGGGCCAAAAGAAACTGGTTACCATCTACCGATAGCGCTTGCTGTTGACCGTGATGGCTGGGCCAACGTCCGTCTTAAAGAAGTTAAGGACCGATGAAGCCACCAGCCCCAAACAGTGACTTTCTCTTGACACATTGCAATTTGGTGGATCTCGTGTGAATTGTGGTGTTCACAAATTCGACAATTTTCTTTCTTGTCGAACATATTCAAAATGGGCCTCGTTGCTTAATATGATATTTCGACAGAAATAGGGGTTCATCTTCCAACTGCTTGAGAGCCCAGTTAGCGAAAACAGGTCGTTGTCTGTAATCGTTAGCTCTGATATCCTGTGTAAGTTGAAGTTTGTACAGATATAACTCAAAAGTTTGTACAGATATAAGTCAAAAATGGCCAACTTGTGGTCTGCAAAAGGTCGTGTTTTCTACGCGGTGTCGACTTGACTATCACGGATTCTTCTGCCCACTCTAACGGATAGCAAAGATTTTTTCGGTATATCTCACGTTTCGTTGACATACGCGTATTGGGGGATTGGTTTCTGAACCATTTGACTTGACTTCGAAGTATGCGAAATGTTGCTCGTACAGAAGAACCAATTCAATAAAACAATATATTCATTTGAAAATGTCGTTGAGCAGTATAATTCTAATTCTGCGATTTGGCAAGACAAACAATTTGGCAGATGTGGCTTCAACAATATGGCCACAATCATCTGTTAAAGTTCTGAAATCTTTTTTGAAAACCTTTTACATCTGAATATTTCAAGTGCTTTGCTCTTCTAACCAGCAGCGAGTTGCTTCGCTGTTTTATAAAAAAAATTCCTAAGCCGTTTCGATACGCCACATCCTCTTTTTACGCAGAATCCTCTCTTTTTCTTGCTCTATCGGCTGTCTAGTTTATTTCTGCAACATTTTCTGCCATTTTTCCAGCTTAACCCATTCATAGTCAACCCATGAGATTTTTTATGAGTTGATGAAATCGCCATATTGAAATCACTTAGGTGAGATTTACACTATTCTTCCCTTAGCAATGAGCTCTCGCTACGATAAAATATGCTCACACATGAAAAAAATGAAAGAGGACCGATAGTTTTTCCGGTATCTATAGTTGGTGTGGATTGGGCCTTACTAAAAATCAAACGTTAATGTTGACTATTAGTTAACTGGAAGATTAAAACAAAATTCTGAGCTTTAACAAAATGCTAGCAATAAACAATTTAATCTTTTCACTTACTAAATCTATTACAAAATCTACAACAAATATGAAAAAAAATGTACTAAACTGTCATAATTTTCACCAAGGTCTGCCAAAATTCAGGAGCTGTCATAATTTGCTCTAAACCTTCAAAGTCAAGTTTCGCCGTACTCGTTTTTAACAGAAAGCATTGAAGTACTTATAGTACGTCAATTGATTTGAAGTGTCGGAACAAATTTTCAATTGTTTTTTTTTTAATTTAGAACACCATATTTTTAAACAAAGAAACATTTCTTTATTTATTTTATATTATTTTAATATTTTTCATTCGCAATGTACATACAGGTACCAAAGTAAGAAAATCTTAAACTTAAAATATTTTTAAACTATACCTATAAATAAGTGAACTGGCATATTTTGTGTGAGAATATTGTTTTTTTTCTTAGGTTTGCTATTGATAAACAGTAGGGGCCAGTTTTTTCACAGTGTGTTATCTTAAATCCATGATTATTTCAACTCGTAACAAAAAAATCGAAGTTTGAGTTTAGTTTTTAATCATGGACTTAGGCTAGGCGCGCATATTCAGTTTTTAGTTTCGCAACTGCTTGGCTCGAGCAACTAAAAAGTTTGTGATTTGACACAAACTAAACGATTGCCTAAAATAAGTTCGTTATTTTGTGTAACATATAATTATATGCACCTGCGCGGACATTCAACCAAATAGTTCATCTATTTTCTATAAGCAACCAACCAATTGGGCAACTTAAAATTGAATGTGCGCGCCTAGCCTTAGCTAATCAGTCGATTTCAGTTAATTGATTAACACCGTTTAACCAGCACCTCTGTGTACCAAATCAAAAAATTATCCTTATTTGACAAAACGTAAACGTCGTAAAAGTCGTAAACTGAAATCTATCAAAATTATAATTCTTTTCAAAAATAAACAAACAAATGCAATTTTAATTTGGTTGTTCGGTTTTGAAAATTGTATTCGACGCATATATTTCTGTATTGTTATAATGTTTTTTTTGTACTAAAGAAAGATCATCCCGCTATAAATTTGTAAGATAAGTTTTTCAATCTCATCCTACTCTACTGAAATTGGGTTTAATTTAAATGTTAGTTTTGTTTTCAAAATAAATAGACTTGGATACACACAATTTTACCAATACAACAACAGACAAAAATAATGTTAAATTGATTCCCTTTCAACACAAAAATTAATTTTTTTGATATACGTAATTATGTAAATACATATGATGGAATCAACAAATTAACCAAGTATTTTAAGTTAAGTCCAGACGTACTAAATATTTACGAAAAAAAAAATCAATAATCTATTCCTGTTGAACATAAACATACAAAAAAAAAAAACAAATAAAGTATGTACCTACTTCCTTTTCACTTTAAACAAAAATATGAAAAATCGACCTGATAACATGGGAGTAGATTTAAGTGTTAAATAAAAATTAAGGTACCTACCATAAAACAGCACTACGGCAACACTTTTTATTTAGTGTTTGACCTTAATCATGGATTTCCGTGTATTAAATTTTTGACATATAACTGACGACTAAACTGGGGATTAAATAAGTTATTGGTAGGTATGGGGATTTTCAAAAATCTGGATATTTTCTTTTAACCTTAACACTAAATTTGATTATTAGTAAGGCCCATTGTATCTTGTGTTAGAACTTAGAATTTTGTATCGGATCGGGACTGTATCGGTATTGACACAACAGTGTGAATCTGGCCTTATTATTGTCAGTTGAATGAGACCTTTTTCCTCTAGAGATCTGTGTAGACTCTACCAACTCCAACCATAGGTAGATACCTACAAGTACTTACCTCCCTTCACAAAAACGCAAGTAAAAACTACTAATTGAAAAATTCAAATGCACCATCTTGTTTCTTTATTCAAAAACATTATACCTACTTTGATCTACACTGTCAAATTCTCAAGGATACATGATTCTTCTGAGGTGAATCTACTCGCATAGTGGCATCGTACCTATACCATCTCATTTCCTATAAAAACCTCTAAAAATGAAGAAAATATGAAAAAGGATCCAAACAAAAAAAAAATCAACACAATCTGCAGATTGTCATCTCTATTATACGGCGGGTAACCTCCAACTCCTCAATGCATATAGGGGAATAGAGGAAGAAAGGATAAAATGAGACCACAATTTGTACGGTATTCACACCATAATTTAACCGCTATTCATTCGAATTGAAAACCAAAACTGTGCCAAGCTACACACAAGTCTCTTTTGTGTGTGTGTGTGCACAATAATGTGTTGCAATATGATGGTTTTGGTTTTCGGATTGAGGATGAGGATGAGAAGCGTCGTCGTCGTCGTCATAATCATCATCATCATCATTATCGTCCTAGCCTGGTGCAAGTGGGAATTAAGGTGTTTTTTTTTCGTCAACATTATACACAAAACTCTTACCATCATCGTTGCAAGAGTATGCGTTATTATTGTCCTTGTGACACAAATTCTTGTGTTTAAAAGCGAAACGAACTCTAAAGCTTCTTGCCTTTGGGGAATTGCCTTTGATTTCATTTGGAGATAAGAGATGATTTTTTTTTTTTATAAAAATATCCGTGTATGATGATGAAAGCGAAGCAGCATCCTGATGCTGAGTGTAGAGTGTAGTTCAAGGACATTAATACTAGGTTATTCATATAAATGATGAATATGATGAGAGTCAATATTTAAATGGGAATGACAAGTGAGATTTCTCATAATAAGAAACATGTTAAGTTTTTAGTTTTTATATTTTGCAAACAAAAGTAAAATTTCTATGAAAATATAATTTGAAAGCTTTGGTTCCTTAATTGGATCAAGGATTTTTTGACAAAAAATGAAATAGAAGCAAAACCGAAAAATTAGGTAGGTGCTTACAATTTACAGGATATACCTACCTAGGTATAAGGGGATCTTAGGAATTCAAAGCATTGCAAGCTACTTCAACGGGAAGACTATCCAATTTCAACAAAATGCGATTCGTTAGGTTTTAAGTGACCACTATGAGGACCGAGCTTCTGAAAAGATAGAAACCATATTCAAATAAATAAAGATCCACGGAAGCTATATTCCCATTTCTATAATTCCGAACAAAAGAAAGAGTAGGTTAATTATAGATAATGCAAAAATAAGTAGAATTTAATTGCTCTTAAGGCATAAGAAGGGTAGAATTAAAATGTTAAAATATTTACATAATATGTTCCGCTCATGGATAGCGCTTTAAAGACAGTAGACAGCATTGAGTTTTTGAACGATTAAATTCTACGCAGTTTATGGTTTTCTATTTGACAAT
The DNA here is from genome assembly GCA_963931855.1 of Philhelius festivus. NCBI lineage: Eukaryota > Metazoa > Arthropoda > Insecta > Diptera > Syrphidae > Philhelius > Philhelius festivus. The sequence continues at coordinate 60,830,405 of OZ007557.1, forward strand.
GCTACGAGTATCAAGATCTGAATTTAATAAGCTCATAATAGACTGCGGTTCTAAAGCCACATCTCAAGAATAAGTTAGTGGATCTGGAAACGAAAGGGATAAGCTGAGAGTATTGTTGTAAGCAAAAGAATTTAATTGATTTGTAGTTTCCGACAAAATATCATTAATGAACATGAGGAAAAGAAGCGGAGACAAAACGGAGCCCTGGGGCACATCAGCATTTATCTTATGAATGACAGACTTCAAACCATCCATTACAACTTTTATAGAGCGTTCCAAAAAGAAATTCCTAATCCAATGAATATTTTTATGAATATCTTCATCAAATACCAAGTGCACTCATCTGCGATAAGAGAGCTTTATTTCATTTGCAATAATCTTACTTTCTTCAAAACGACGTAAGTATTTATGCCACTCTTTGATGAGAAAAGCCATCAGATCACAGGTGGGCCTATTTCTACGAAATCCAAACTGCCGGTAGTTAAGAAGCTTTCGTTCTTCAAGATATTTCTTGAGCTGATAATTTATCAGTGTTTCCATGACCTTGGAATGACGGGACCTACATATGTGCTGTTGGCAACAATTAGAGGGGGAAAAAGATTTGCCTTTTCTTTAGCTGTTTTCCATCCACCCAGTGGTTTTGCCAGCGTTAATGAACACCTCTTCAGTACAATGGGAGGGATAGATACTGAACCGGGCCAGCTGGTTCTTGTACATAGAGATCCTTCATTAGTCTTGAAACTGTAGGATTTGAAAAATATTTATCCCATAAAACTGTTTATCAAGTCCTGACACGATTCGGAAGCGTCAAATTAACAGCAAATTGTGCTGCAAGCAAATTCACTTTCTCTTTTGAGCTGACGTAGGGAGTGTCATTGAGGAAGAGACTTTGGAATAGAAACCCAAAACACAAAGTAAGAAATGCAAAGGTTTTGAAAACAACGTACATATAATAGGGAAACTAATGACTTAGAGCGAAGGTCTATTCGATTTTAAGTTTTTTCAAACTGGTAGCATTCTATTCTAATATCAAAAGACGTTTTATTTTCCTTCTTAGTTCCCTGGCTTATCTGGCTATAATTCGTGAAGTAGCTTCGTGCAAAAATTTGTACTCCTTTCTAAATATTAAAGCTTCTCGCACTGGCAAGTTCCACAGATTTTCAACTCAGGATCTTAAAAATTAAAATGCACGACGCACCACTGTTCGCTCTTATGTAAAAGTACTTTGAAATTTAAAATTAATTTTATAAATATAAAACATGGATTTAATGAGATAAACATGTTCAAATGCATGGAATTGCCGTCTGGTTTCCAGAAAAAGTATGGATTTTTCCAAACAAAGCTCAAAAATCGATTTATTACTAAAGTAATTTTTTACATCAGAAATTTCTTTAAAATTTTTCATTTTTCCCAAATTTTTGGGATGCCAATTTTAAGTATTTAGTATATGTAGTATAGATTTTAGGAAATAATTTAAAAAAATAATCGTTAAGATATTGAATTTTCAAAAAAAAAAAAATAAAATGGAGTTTCTTTTTCAAAAAAACCAAAAAATATTTTTTTCGAATATTTTTATATACAATATTATTTCAAACTTAAGGGGGCTCCTGCCACAAAAATTTGATTAAAATCGTTAGAACCGTTAATGAGATAGTGAAAATCATTGGTTTCAGCATCTATTAATATCTATTAATAATATATATAGGCATAATTACGGCCTCTTATATTCATTTTCGCTCTCTGCAGTTATTGCCTCCTGTTTCCAACATACTCTGTAGTGGCAGAAGGCATTTGGTCATGGGTTCTGCGCAAAACTTTGCCGATGGACTGGACCTTGACCGCTGTTGAACCCATTCCACACTCTCTCAATCTACAAAAATAATACCTTGTGAAAAAGATCACTCACCACAATGGAGACAGTTCAATAAACAAATTCAACTCAACTCCGTCCATTTCTACTATGGTAAAATGTATGTCGAATAATCAAAGCACCCGTTCAAACCTAAACAGCATAAGATTCCAATATTCCATTATTTAAATCAATCGTCAAGTTACAATTCCCTATAAGACCGTAGAGGTTCGTGTGGGTTAACAAAGTCATCTTTTTTCCATTTACAAAGGTACTTAATGTTGGGAGGTTGGCCAATTTGTTTGTACGATGACTCGCATTACCAATTAAAATGTCTGATGATTTATTTATATGAATGAACTTTCTGTCGTATATTTCGTTCGACAATGGACCGTCCGTCTTAGGATATGTAGACCCCCTTTGGCCCCCGTCTTTGGACACGGACCATCTGTAACATGTCTTTATATAGAAAGTGGATCAGTTCTGTTTCGCTTGTTTATTCGATCCAATCTTTTAGGGGACCGTCTGCCACACGATTATTTTTTTGAAAGATGTTTTTCTGAGAAGCTTTAAAATTTGTATAGTTTCTCTGGTACTGGTAATTGTTTGTAATTGATGGGTACCGTTATTTTTAGATAAAATAATTTTTTTAAATCTTGAAGATTGTATTAAAAAAATTTAATTGCAAAGTTTTAAAAAAATCGAGCTTTAGGTTTTTGAAATATTAAGCTTTATTTTTTTTTTTAAATCCAGAATGAAAATTTAAATTTGAATACACAATACTATCCAAACTTTTGGAAAGCCTAATCATAAAAAAAATGATAAAAATCGGTTGTACTGTTTTTGAGAAAATCCAAAACAAAGGGGGTACTATTAATAACCGTATTTTTTTTAAGCATAAGATAATTCAAATTTTGTACTTTTGAAAAAAAAAATCTGTTGAACAGATTTCGAGAAAAAAATTTTTTTTTTTAAATTTCTAAAAAAATCGTTATTTTTTTTTACGAATTTATAACTTGATTTTTTGAAAACTCAATTTGATGAACGCGTCATATTCATTGTCCGCTTAGACCTTTTTATGGGGCTATTATAAGTCATTGGTCCATGCCAACAAGCTGGCGTAGTCGTTAAAAGAGCTTAGAGACAGTAATAACGAGCACTTGGTTCCGTCGAATTGTGCGGGGGAGTCTTCAAAAATTGCAAATTGATCGGTAATGATTACAGTATTCCCCGCTTAATTGCACTGACCATTTTGTCAGATTTTTCGGTCAATTATCCGGGTGGTTCAATTAACGAAACCCCGCTTAATTGACCGACCTGTTCAATTAAACGAAACCCGTATAATTGCACGAGTCGGTCAACTAAAAACTAAAATATTCATCCCAGAAATTTACTATGAACATTTCATTTTCAACTTACGAAAACCTTGAAAAAACTGAAAAAGAATACACACACAAAAATATTTGAACACGTTTTATTTAAAAAATAAACATACATACGAGGGTGGGTCAAAAAAATCAAGTATCTTTTTTTTTGGATCCACGAAAACAAGTTCCTAGGTACCTCTAGAAAGTACTTACCAAATAATAGCTCTTAATATTGACGGGAAGATTATGCTCATCATACGAGTAGTTTTCCATTTTCAATTTAGTATCATATAAAAATGGTCATATCTTATCAACAATAGATCGTTTAACCAATCGCATAGTCAATATTTATAGGAAATTGAACGCTCTACAAAAATGGTCTTATATACTTTTTTCAATGTTCTATATTAAATATTCAATGTCAAAGATTGAAGTATTTTAAGGAAAATAACTTTTTTGTTTTGAATTTTGTAACTTAATAAAAAATAATTATTGTCAAATAAGTTTCAATTATTTCTATAGGAAATTGAACGCTCTACAAAAAAGATCTCTGTAGTTAATCGATTACTCTAGCCATTCAAAAGATATTCGCAGTAGAATTCCAATGCCTACTGAATTTAGTAGTTTTTCAATAAATATTCCCAATTTACCCAGTTAATTTTTGAATTTTAAAACTGTTAGCTTCGAAAAGGATAAAAAAAAAATAATAAATACAATAGCAGGTATGTACCTCAAAAGGCTCATAATGGTTATTTGCATACATTGGTTTGAAAAAATTTGTGATTTGATTTTGATTCATTGTTTTGTTTTGAACAATGTCTTCATGTTTTTCAGCTCAACTGTAAATTTATTTAGTGGTAAGAAGTATAAACGTAGAATTGCAATGTCCTGTAGAATTTCGAAAGTCGATAATATGGCTTCAACTTCTTCTTTTTCTTAAACCGTTTTTAAAATTTCGGCGTCTGTTAACCATTGTACTTAAGTATGTTGTCTATGACCACGATATCATTTTCCGGCTGCTCTTCATCTTGAATAATACCTGTCTTAAAAAACCACTTCAAGCCTAGTACTCAGCTAGCGTGAAATGAAAAATAAATACGTTCCAAATTACACGCGGAGAATAAACATGAAAATAGAATAAACTTTTCCACGTGAATTTTTGATACTCACCTGAAATACTGAATACTTTCATTAAGTAAACTCTCGAGAGCAGTATCAAAAAATTCGTTATTCATTCTTTATTTCTGTTTATAAATTTTCAATTTTTTGTTTTGAAACAAAATATTTAAATTTACTGACAAATGTCACAGTTTTCCACGCTGCCTTAAACTTTTTCCTGATGGTTGTACATTGGGAAATGAAAATTTGGCGTGGAAAAAGTTGTGGAACATAATTGTTTGGTTTCATTTTTTTCCAATCCACATATTGGTACCCACCTCTCTTTGGGGATTTCATGCGAGTGAACCAGCCGCCACATTTATATGAAATTTTCATTTTCACTTGAATTGAGTACTAGGCTTCAGACGTAGGTTAAGTAATAAAATATTTCTAATATTTGTTTCATTATAATTTTTTTGTACGTCCAATTATCCGAAAAATGTCCATATATTTTTTTTTCGGGTGCATATTTTAAAGTTCAATTAACCGAGTAATTCAATTAAGCGGGGTTCAATTAACCATCTAAAAAGCTATGCTACTAATACGGGAAATTTTGCAATGCAAGTTTTTCGGTCAATTAAGCGGGATGTTCAATTAAGCGAGGTGCAACTAAGCGGGGATTACTGTATTCGATTTAAATTCATTCACTGTTTCCCTATTCAGTTCTCTAAGACAATTGAGGCATTCAAGAGACTTTTTCATAGCTTTGGGACATTTTTCGTCAAAGCAAGCTTGTTTCTTAGCAAAGTTTGTTGTTGGTTGTTTTTGCTGTTATGCAATTATTTTACTTTCATATTTTATTCCCAGAAATGTGACGTATATATATTAGATAACGATGGTAACTCTAACTAACCATAGACCAAGTAGGAGCATTTCCTTTTACTGTTTGATAGATAGGAGCATGTGACCCACAATAGCTGGCTTTCTACCACCATGTCCTGCATCAGATCCTGTAACATTCCATTCATAAGTATATTTGGTCTCTTTCTGTTGAAAGGATTCACTCAATTGAAGGTCGTCTTATAATTTTAATGGCATTGCGGTCAACTTTCATTTAATTTCGTCAGTTTTTCTAGGAAGATGTGACTTCAAATATTTTATTTTTACATCATCGTTCAGAAAAGCGTGCAAGTTTCTTTTTTATTCGACTTCAGTTTTTTTATTTTTTTATTTTGTTAATGGACTTTTATGTGCTGCCCTTTGGACACTATTATCCTTTTCCTCTTCTCTGAAGCCTGGAAGGAGCTTGACTTCCTTGTTCCTTGATGTACTATAAATAAATTGTAAGAATTCAAAGTTCGTATTCTTAATTTTTTTCTTCTGCTGATTACTTTATGCTCTTAACTTTTTACTTGGCTTCTGCTGCTAATTGTCGGAAGTAATTTAGTTTCCAACTTTTTTTTTTTTATTATTCCTAAGAATGTTCTTTTTATGTACAGATTTTTCCTATCTACTTTCGTAGCTCATTCCGCATGCATTCCGTTTTTTACTGATTTAATTTTATCAGTACATACTTGAATTTAAATGAAAATTCGCTTGAAATTATAATGTTTTCTTTTGTGTATTCAGCTGGAGATGATAGGGATAAGAAGGAGACTTTTTATTTTCAAGCAGACTTAATATACAAATCTACTTACCACTCTCCTGAACAACAGCAATAACACCTTGTGACGAGTCACTAAAACGTCCGTTTTTGCTGTCCACTTATACCCGTATGCTGGTCCTTCCACAAAGAACCGTTAACAAAAAAAACAGAGCTCGGCTTCGGTCTCTGCCAATATTAAAGAAATACAAAAACTACCCATCATAATAATTACCCAAGCCCAATCCTTTATCACTTCCGTTTGGTTTCATTTTTTGCAACACCATCGAACACCGTAGCTATACCGGTGTTGGTTGTCTCCATTGCAGTTTGCAGACAATAAACAACACCAACACCGAAGAAGACTATCGGCCCCCCACAACGATGTATAGTTTCGAAAATATCCTCGGGCAGGGATATTTTTTGGAAGACTGCCATCGTTGTAATTTATAATTTAACTTGTTATATCAGCCTTTATAAGGAGCTTTGTATAGAGAGGTAGGTGTGTGTCATCCGCCCACACACCCAATTAATATAACGACTTGGAAGGACTTCTCTCGCCCGGATGCGGTTTTATTGTGTGTGCGATCTTACGCGCGCGCCAAAAAACCCTATTGCAATTACTCACCTTGTAAAATTTTGTTGCAAAATTTATTGCGGAAAATATCTAAAAGCAATGGAGGCAAAAATGTCCCGATATAGATACAGACAGAGTGTTTGTTCATAATAATTGTCCTTTTTATACAATGAGGGCGGGAAAGAGACTCGCAGAGTTTATGAAAAAGGATGAAGGTTCATTTATCGAGACGAAAAAGTTCGCCAGCAAAATGAACCAGGGCGATAAGTAAGGATATTTTTGCCAGGATGTTTGCTTGTTATTTTTTTTTTTTTCGTTTTTTTCGGTTTTGTCAAAAGGAAGGATATTTTAATACTCAGTACTGCTTGTGTGAAAGCGAGCGTGCCAACCATTATTATAACAAAATTAATTGAGAGCTTAAGTTGCAAGATAGCTATAGCTTTGTACGCTCTTTTCATGGGATGCAAGATGACATTTGAAAAAAAGTGAGATTTTAAACGCAAAGCCTTTTTATAGAATAGGATGAAGGACTCGTGTAAACGTACAATGAATATAGACATAGATATACGAGTATCTATATAATATTTTGATTTAAAGTCTGAAATTTAAAACGGGCGGAGTAAATAAATTAAAGGCAGCTCAAGAGCTGATTAACTAATAATCCTCATCATGAAAGATATAGGTGGCCAAAACCTTATTCAGGTTTCGTAGCTATAATTTGCATAATTTAGTCGGAGCATTTAATATGTATTTGTGAAAATCAAAGAATTTATAAAAATGATGTTATGTAAAAATTCGCAAAAGTCAGTTGCACCTAATTCAACTCATCCCCTTGACATTTGAATTGTCGAATCGTGTCGCAGCTTATTCCATCTCAAATATTTGTTCATTCCATCTCAAATATTTGTCAAATAAATGATCATAAGCTTCTTCGCATATGTATGGCGTTCAGACCCCAGACAAAATCCCCCCCATCAATTCCTATTGACTAACAACTTACACTTTTAACTTCATTTTTTCCGATTTCCGATTTATTAATGGTCGCTAGCTGAGATACGGCGGATTTCCATCCTCTACATAACGAGCACCGTACCTTTCAGTAATCCAAACCAAGAGATCTGGCATTGACAATGGCTTGGTCTTTAAACCTGAGGTATAGGAGCAATATTGTTCAGTTGACTTTCTTGTATCCCTTTATTCTTTTTGTCCAACACTCTACGATGTAAAGCGGGACTGGCAGGGTAAGGGTTTTATAGAGCATGCACTTTGTCTTACCAGTGATAAGTGTTGAAGACATTTTCTATGGTGATTCTTCTTCGGATCTGCACTAAGATGTCGTCCGTAGGGTTAATACTGACTCCGAGGTAGATGAACTCCTCAACTACATCGAAGTTGTTGATAGTAATCATTTTCATAAACGCAGAAAAGACGTTTGTTGATTTGTTGATAAGTAGAATTAGTCTTGTTCTCATTTACTTTGAGACTCACCAATGTCGTTTGTTCTTGAATTCTTGTGATGTAGTCTTTTACAGAATACAGAGAATGACCAATGATGTCGATATCCTCTGGAACAGTGCCATCAGTGTTTACGTCTGGCAATCTCTGCTCCAAAAAGAGATTGTAGAAACTTGCCGAAACTCTGAGCAAGTTCGCAATAGTTAAGCGAGGACCTGTTCCCTTGCTGTACATTGGACAGCGTATTTTAAAATTTCACGGGACACACCTGGATACACGATGTCTGTGGCTGTTGGAAACCCTACTATCTTCTCTGTTTTGAAGAGCAGCAGCAACTTCTTTGGCATTTCTATAAATTATCCCGTAAACTGCAGCAAGATCTTCGATTTACTCCAAATGGAAGACTACGAAGGTATGACTTCTTCTTTATACGCAGGATCTTCTCTAGGGTGCTTGTTGACCAACGGTGTGCCTCCAGAAGACTGTAATATCTTATTTTCTGCTCATTTTTAACCCAGTCTCGGTCTGTACGTCTGTACTTTATACCTATATATATGTACGTGGTCAAAAGTCTGGCCGTTTGCAGCGCCCACACCAGCGGTCTCGCATATCATATGTTTCGGAATGCTCCCTTTCAGTTTCGCGAGAGTTTCGGAACGTTCCGTTTTAGTTTCGTGAGTCGCGCGACAATAACGGAATGCACTCTTACGGCCTTACTCGCCTTTGAAGTAATCCTTGTATTGTTTCTGTTGCAAGATGTTTGGCAATTTCGGCTCGAACTTCGCATCTAAAGAAGGATTCAACAAATGGTTTAAGCTCAATCCAAGGATCGGAGACCATGAGAACAGCATGGACCGTGAGCAGAGCTTCTCTAAATGGAGGGAGTTGGAAGTTCACCTGAACTGTAAAGCAACCATAGATCAGAAACAACAAGAAATTTCGAAAGTGGGAAGAAGAAGTGGAGGGATGTATTGTACCGGTTGTTGAATATTATCCAGTTCTTAGCCAAACAGAATCTGGCCTTCAGAGGGACATCGAGGAGATGATAGTTGCAACCGCGGGAATTTTCTGGAGTTAGTGCACCTCCTAGCTAAATGGAACATCTGACAAAGATAAAGCTGATAGCTAGAGTCCCAGTTCCGTTTCTATATACTGAGACAGCAAGTTCGATCCACCATCATCCGTCGCATTCAAGAAGCTAAATATTATTGCGTAATCTTCGACAGTTCAGCAGATATCTCCCACAAAGACCAAATGAGCCAGGTTCTGCGATACGTACATATCGAAGGACAAAAGGTCGCCGTGGTAGAATTTTCCATCGACTTCTTCGTACCAAGAGGAAAAAATGCAGGAGATCTCAGCAACGATATAATGCGAAGATAACATCAGACGGACTGGACATACAGAACTTGAGAGGACAGGCTTATGACAACGCTGCCACAATGTCAGGGATCCACAATGGAGTTCAAGCCACGAAAGCTACATTCGTTGCATGCACAAACCATTCACTCAACTTGGCTGGGGTACACGCTGCTTCTGAATCAGTGAACTCCGTGACGTTTTTTGGAACTCTGGAGAAGCTATTTGCCTTCTTTTCTGCATCAACTGCTCCGTGGAACGCTTTGGTTGCCGTCACACGTCAAGCAGTGAAACGAGTTACTGAAACCTCAGGAGCATGAACTCCGTCGAGAGGTGTTCGCATCATTTGAGAAGATCATTCAAGAAATGACGACTCGATTCCAGCAAGTTCAAGAAATAGCGGACAAGATCGGATTTTCACGCCAGCGAAACTTTTGGACAGCAAAAAACAGTGTAATCTTTCCAATGTCTTAGAAGACATCGACAAGGACGAGTTTCAGATGGAACGGAAGCGTCTCCAGCAATTTGTCGCCAGCTCTGAATCAGAGGAAGATATAAGGGCAAAGAATCACTGGAGCTCCTCCAGTTCATTCAAAAACTGAATCTGGGGATTTCGGTTCCAAATATAATCATCTTTGGCAATTAGTGTCACTAGTTGTGAGAGAAGTTTTTCGAAGTTGAAGCTAATCAAAAATTATCTCAGATCCACTATGAGCTCCATTAGACTATCAAACTTGACCATATTGTCGATTGAACAAGTATTGGCTGCAAATATTGATTTTGACAAAGTTATTTCTGACTTCGTTGCTCGTAAGGCCCGTAGAATCCGTTTGTGAAACCTCTGATCCTATTTTACCTTCAATAAAAGATACCTCATTGCCTGTGAAATGATTTCTCGAAATTTAATTTTAATTAAGTATTGATTGGGGCGGCAAAATGGGTCTCCCACCCCGGGCACCGAGATAGCACGCTACGCCACTGCCCTAGACATATGTGTTTTTTTGTGTCACTGACACCAGTCGGATTGGTTTAGCCTGTGTGAGAGTCAGAAACCCTTGTGAGAGCATCGTGGTGGCGTTGTTATCCAAAATGATGAGAGCAAAATGGTTGTCCAAGCGATCTGGTTTTTCAATCTAAAACCATGGGAATGCAAGAGGTATTAGATTGAGCTGCCTTCTCAGCAAGGCGTGTAGTTCAGTTCAGACATATGTAATACATTGCTATAAAATTGAGTGGGAGTAGTACTTTCACTACAAGGGGGTGCCTGTGATTTTTTTTTCTGGTCCTGATGTTGTGGGTACCCCCACGTCACATTAATCTTCACGTAAAGCTTACGTAATTTTACCTGTTGGTCCTTTCCAGTCATCTAGGTATCCTTCTAAGTTTTTTGTGAAAAGTTTTCGACCTATATAGATACAAGACATCTTTTCTTCAAATTTATTTTTTGAAAGTCTACACACTTCACTTCCCTCAGCAATACTTTCTCATTTGACTAAAAACTCTGACTTCCGTGAGCAGCTTCTAGTTTAGTGAGACAAAATTGTATAGATCTGCTGAGTGCTTTGTTTTTGCGATACAATTATGTATCCAAGTTTCATCTAAAGAATTAAATCTCTCTCTGATTTATTGCCCCTCAACCGTTCATTCGAGCACAGTTTTAGTCAAAAATAAGAGAACGTAACACCCAACTCGATGTCAGCTTCCTTGAGAGTATATTGTGATTCTACCGTGGTGGTCAAGCTGGTACACGCCCACGTTTAAATTCAAGACAGCGCACAACTTTTAATAACAGCTCGATACTGAAAAACATTCACATCCACTGACTCGAACGATTATAATCTTTTGACACCGAGTGCTGCCATCTTCACGTTGAGGTAGGAAACATTTCAGGCTATCATTTTATTTGTATCAAGAATGAAGTTCAAATATTAATTAAATAAAAGCAAATACTATTACATCTGACACCCGCCTTTGATCTTACATAACAAACCATTTCCATCTAGTTTCGCAGCAACCAAGACCCTTTTAAATAAAGTTTTAAAGTTCCTGCCTGCACCACGCGATAAGTGGTTCCTCCCTCTTCAGAGTTTCCCCTACCAAATAATAAAATCTGACAATGATTTAATTGCATACTCTATTATTTAAATTGAAGAAGAAAAAACAAACTCTTCCAAAAGTAATATGACTCCATTAATTGACATAACGCGCAATGAATTTCAATTTCGTAATTGTCAAAAACTTTTTCGCAAAACTTTCCAAAAACCTTTAATTAAAATTTCTTATTTCCTTTGACGAAACTTTCCGAGCGCAAAAAAAGGGAAACAAATTGTAGACCTTCTTCCATCTTCTGCAATAATAATTCATCATAGCTTCTAGAAAAAGGCGACTGACTTGACTACACCTGCTGCGATGACCGGCAGAAGTGGGGTTGATCTTTCCCAACCCCCACCCACCATCAGCACATCATGGCAGCCGTAAAACAAATCTCAATACGAAACTGATGAATATTTTCCATTTGACAGTCCCCCTGTCAGACACAAACATACATACATTCATAGTCGTACGTATAGAAAGTGATAACACAATAACAAGTAATTTGAGAGTTTTACACCTGAAAAGGTGTCACCGAGCAAGTTATGACTCCTGATGGCGTTGCGCCTCGCTTCCATGTTGCCATTTTCTATTGCCACACGACTTGACTTGCCGCCTGCTGTCAATGTTGCAGAGTTTAATTAATTTTCATTGTTCGAGCGAAATTCACAGCCTCGTTCACAGTTGGGGGCTATTATGTCTACGTAGCGTCGGCGGGCGTCGCCGTTCTGGCATCGGTCGTTTGCTGACTTCTCGGCAAATAGCGCTCTGGAAAAATGGACAAAATCTGTCAGAACCAGATTTCAGAGCAGTGCGAGACAAAATGCTATTAGCAAGACTCCTCTGGGGGCTGCGTTAGCGGTGGCATCAATTATTGCTGTTGGGTGTGAGAAATTGCAGTTGAATGCAGAAAAAGACCTCTGCCGCCACCGCACCTTGCCGCACCCCACCGAATCCATTAAATTGAATTATATTTTCAATATCTTGAAATGCCACTTTTAATGGCATGATGAAGAAATTCGTTTCGAATTAAAAGCCGGAATCCGAGAAACGAAATAAAATCTCGATTGCGGGATAAAGTTGTTTCTGTTTTTATTGTTGTGTGGTTTTGAAAACAAAATTTAAAGCCGAACCTTTCAATAATTAATGATAAATTCAAATTTGTGTTACGGATTTTTATGTACAGATTACAAGCTTCACAAAATAACGTAGATAACTCCCTCGCATTTATATTTTTACTTGCGACTTATAGCCGCTATAAGGCAAGTTCTGCATTCGTAAAAAAAATCGAACTCGAGATCGTCTCGCAATTCTGTCTGTCTGTCTGTATGTTCGACTACATCCTAAACGACTCGGCCGATTTTCTTTAAACTTAGTAGATATCATTTTTAAATTTTTCCCCCATTTTTTTTTAAGACAAAAAATATTTTATATCTTATGTATAAATTTTATAAATATTTTTTTTCTCAAGAACTGTTCCACAGATTTAAAAAAAAAAATCTAAAAGTCTCATTTAGTTAAAAGTATGTAAGGGTTGGGAAATTTTTTCCGGAAAATGGTTATTAATCTATGTTTTTTTTTTTAGACTTAAATCTATGTTTTTAAGGGAATGTTTTTAATGGTACCCCGCATGGAACCATTTTTTTGGTTTTGATTGTCTTAAACACGGTACTACTGATTTTCATCATTTTTTTTATGCTAATCTCCCTAAAAATTTGAATTGTGTTGTGTATTAACATTTTCGAAAAAATTTTGTTTGGCTTTTTTTCAAAACTCAATATTTCGAAAACCCCATATTCGATTTTTTGAAACTTTACAAACACAAGTTTCGCAATATAATCTACAAGATATGAGGAAATTTTTTTTTATTTTACCTAAAAATAAAGGTACCCACCATACAAATGGTTTTCAAAAATTGTATTTTGCTCGAAAACGGCGGCTAGAATTTTGATAATTTTTACGATCTATAATTTAATAAAAAAAAATTTTGAAATTAAGATATAATTGACTGGGCCTTCCATAGAAGCATTTTTTTCAAATTTTGAATATCTTATTATCGACATAACGGATCTTAATGAAATTATTTTTAAAAAGAATTTTGAAAAACGTTGCACTTCAAAACTTTAATAAAAATATTTTTTGAATTTTTGAAAAAAAAAAAAAATATTTTTTTTTTTTTGAAAATTCGATATTTCAAAAACGGCTCAGTATTTTTTTTGTAAATTTAATTTTTATTCGAACAATGATAAAAACTTTAATTTGGCGCACCAAATTTTTTTTAAATGGTTTTAAAACAAATTTATATAAAATCTAATTTTTTTAAGAAATCACTACAATGAATAATAATTTTTGTTCTTCCACAAATTAATATTTGCAAAGCATTCTGTTCTTATCTATTAATACTAAAAGAGTTTACAAAATTAATTTTATCCTTATGAACAGTTGAACTTTTTAAAATTTCTAGTCTATTACATAGGAGCAAGTTCGTGCGACCTAGTCGTGCATTTTAATTTTTTTTTATATTGGATGGTAATTTATATTTACTAAAGAACACTGAAAGTGTTATCAAAATTGTATGACCCGTTTCTGAGAAAAATTTTCCTTCAAACGGTTTTTAACATTATTGATGGAATATAGCGTTATTTTTATATAGACAAAAAAATTATTTTTTCTTAAACTCTGTTGGATAAGTTAAACAAACTGTTAATTTTTAAGTTATAAAAATTCTTATAAGTGGTTTCGAAACTTCTTTGTTTAGTTAATTTTTTTTAATAATTAATTAAATAATACATACTGTGAGATTTAAAAATTGTATAGAAAAATGTTCCAATGCATAAGACTAATTGTTTGAATAACTAAACACTACAAAAAAGTTTCAGCCTTAAAGAAAAATAAATATGCAAACAGAAATAAAAATATCGTTAGAGTTTTTCAAAAATTCAAAATATATTTTTTCAAAATTTTTATGCACAATACTATTTGGATCAAAATATGTAGAGCTGTTGAAAATAAATAAAGGTTCTATGTGTATCTATGTTACTGTTATCTATGTATCTATGTTACTGTTATCTACAGGACACATACAATTTTTATCAAAATTGTTAAAACCATTTTGGATATAAATAAGATCTTTCATAACGGCTGTATGGCAGGTACGGTTAGTTTTAGAGCTAAACCAAATTTCAATGTTTCCTCTAGGGAATCACTGAAGACACTTAAGTACAAAGTTTGAAGAAAACTGCTTTAGCGGCTGAGGTTGTAGGTCAGTGCATAAACATGCAGACAGACGGATGTAATGGACTCACTTTTTTTTCGTCTTCTTTATTAAAAATTGATCCAAATCAGTTATATTGTTTTTTGAAAAAAAAAATACCCTAGGCAAACGGTTCTATTTCCTAAAAACAATTCGATTTTTGTTTAAGTTTCATGAACATTTTTGAGAAACATAAAATTTTTACTTGGGAAAAGTTTTTCTTGGCATTAACGATTTTAGGGTAAGGTTATCTCTCGTAGAGGTGACATAATGCATGCTAGACTTTTTCTTGTGGAATTTTCTGAAGTCGTAGGTCTATGCGTATAAACCACAATGGACCTATTCCCTTAAGGTGAACACAACATATGCCAGATCTTTGCGGAAGAGTCGTTGATTGAATTGGACCACTCGGATCCGTGCCACCGTGTAATGACGAGGCGGCCATTTGAATGATGTTATATCCCATCCCCATGCATAGGCCTTTCAAGTAAAAAATATTTCAATCACAGCTTGTTTTATGCCATTTTAACATCTACGCGCTCTTATTGATAGACCCTTTATGTACAATTGCATTAGCTTAACTTAACTAAGTAAGTCCACTGATTTTTTTTTTGTAACAGAAAATCACATGCTTAATCGATTGGAGTACCGAATCTACTCGTTTATACTGAGCAACGTACTAAATTGGAGTAGTAAATCTAATATATGTAGTTGGTTTCTTAAATATACCTTTTTAATTTCATGAGACAATCTACTCGGTTAGACTCTCTAATCTACTCAGTTGCTTTCACTAATTTACTTAAAAGGAATCGCCTGTCTTGTCAGCTATTGTAGCTAATTTACTGGGTTGTCAGAGGTAACTTACCCAAACATAAATACTAACCAATCTGATCGGTTGCAGTAGGGTAACTACTCAGACGATCACCTAGTCTACTTGGTTACCTGAGGGAACTTCCTAAGTTGAAGTACCTAATGTACTCGGTTATAGTCACATACTTAACCAGTTGTATTACCTAATTATGTCAAACAACAGATTCCATAGATTAGATACTCCAACCGAAGAAGTTGGTTAAATCAATCGAGTTGATAAACTTCTAAAACTTAGTAAATAGGATACTCCAAAACGGTTGCTGACTCTATACTCTCAGTTACAGTACTATACTTTATTCCTGCAGACATCTCAGATCACCCACACAGGAATGGTCAAGTGATGTAAGGCATTAAGGACTAGAATTTAATTATCCTACTAGAATTTTATATTTCGTGAGCTCGAAAGGAAACCAACACAACTCAACAAATTACACTTTTGACGCAGTTTTAAAGCAAAATTAATCTTAAATGAGTCCCTGAGACTGAAAAAATTGGTTCCTTTGAAAATAAATGAATCCCTCTGTTATATTTTTCTGTCTTTTTCATTTTAAGATTGGTTCTTAAATTAATCCGTATTTATTGCGACCGACTCTTTTACCGACTTCGGTCCTACGTAGTTGAGCTGTTGCATTTTCGTTTGTAATAATAAATCTAAGGAATAAGATGTCAATATAAGTAATTCCAATATTTTTTTAATTTTTGTTTTTATGTACATATATATCCTTGTTCCCTATTAACAAAACTGTTTAACAAAAATATCATCTTGAAGTCAAATCCCAAACGTATCTTTCAAACTTCTATCATGCATCAACAACGCCTCCATACGTGAATCAAAGAAACAAAAAATGTGTACTAATTTGTTTTCAATTTTCTTTCACCTATTATGAAAAATCAGATTTCCTTCAAACCGATAGCGCCTTGATATAGTGTGCCTTAGCTCCACCAATTACCATGTTTTTACTTTGACTCGCTTTTCTTTATTCGAAAGAAGTAAAAAGGTAAAAGTTCGAATTTGTAAATTATCGGCAAGCTTGAGTCTGACATTTATTGGTCCCAGTTCGAACACAATTTTAATTTTTAACATTTTGGCAAACAAAAATGCTACAATATTTTGAATGAATTTGCTTTCTCTGTAATCGTTATTTATAAGTAATTGAATCAGTATTTTAAGACTCAAACATCCAACGAATAATTAACATATTTGTCGTGGGAGCTTCGCTATCACTTCCATCTTGTGTTTCTAAAACATTTTATTTCGTTTGACATTTGACCAGAGAAACTTATTTTATGTTTCTTTATCGTTCGCCGATCATAAAATTCATTCTTGCCATGCAGAGCGAAAAAAAAAAAACAGCCAGGCACGTCACGCCGTAAAAAAAAAGTAATTATTGGTTCCACACTGTTTTATACTCTATAAAAATGTTTTTTTTTTTTTGTTAAACCTAACCTAACTTATAGGTACTATTATAGCTTCGAGCTAAAACCAGTCCTGCTCTTAATAATCTACATTGTTTGTTTTTTGTGTCGAGAGAACAAATTTGCCTTCCTTATATACGCGGCCCCCCAATTAATGTCCGACCATTAAAAACGAAATAAAAATCATAAAACGTTCGTTGAAGGACCACCATCATCATCATGCATTCCTCCAAAATGTTGTTTCCTTCGTCCTTGGCATTTATTCTATTCCGTGAGGTTCTGAAGGGCTCTTAGATTTACAAGCAGTAAATTATCCCCAAGAGCTCTTTCGTACACCGGTTATCCAAGGCGGAAATGCTATTTCTCCAGAAATACTACAGAAAGACAGATGTAGATAGAAATTAAATTAATTTTTCTTTTCACACAAAACTTGAAGCAACATTTCAAGGAAGTCAGATATGGGCAGACATAAATGGCGATTGGTGGTATGTCTTAAAAAGATTCAATTTAATTAATACATTTATTTTTGTTTTGAATTTTAATTTTTCACTTTCAAAACAAGTCGAAGATGGTAAGGGCTTCATTTAAATACTTAAGTTCTAAACCAGTATTATGTACTCGTACATAAATCCCTGTTTAGGTTCTTATAGTCAGAATAGCATCTGTAACTTAACTCAATAAACTTATAAATACAACATTTCGGATTACCAAAAAAGGGTCTGTCTACTTGTTTTTTTTTACAGGAACTTTAATTGTTTGAGGTGTATTCAGAAACAATTGTAATTAGAAAAAAATTAAAAATAAGAAAAATTTTGTAAACTACTTAAAACTTATTAAAGTGTTAATTAGTATCATACTAATACCTTAACACTAGCCTGTTTAAGAAGTTACCCCCGTCATAAAGAAGATTTATAACACTTAAAGCATTTATAATATATGTATGTTCCTTATGAACTCCAAAATAGCATAACCGATTTTGGTGAAATTCTTGGGTATAATATTCAAATTAACTCAGCCGGTGATCCTGTGAAGTTCGGTAGCGATCGAGCCAAAAGAATTTTTTGTATTTGGCAATTTTGTGTCATAAGTATTTTATATATATATACTAGTATATATGTATATACTATACATATAAACATGGGTTTGTACTCAGTTGAATGGCAAAAGCGAGGTAAGCCATACGCGTATAGTTTAGTCTGGTCTATAATCAAAATTTCGGGATTGGGAATATGTGCATATCCATCAACAAAACATAGTCCTTATTTTACTTCGAATGTCGGCTTCGATACGGGACAGAAACAGTGAATCAGTGTATTGCAGTGTACAGAGACCTCCTGCAACAATACCACTTCGATATTAACCAGCAAAAATAATATGTGGAAACTGAAACAAGATGGTTGGTTGCTGATCAAAAAAAGTAGTTACGATCAACTCACGTAATGTGTATTGAATCGACATGGATGATTTGTTTTCTTCAATTATTATCATGAGAAGGAATAGGAAAAATATTCCTCATCAATTTGATGTACTCGTAAATGTTTTCTTCGAACCGAATGTAGAATTGGATTCCACTTGCAGGGAATTGCATCAGCGCTAATGGATGGCGGCCGCACTAAGCAATCAGCACTCAAGCTCTCATTGAATTTGTACCAGACAAAAAGATCAACTTGCAACATCATTTGAAAAGTATGCACAATGGCCCACTAGAAATCGCTTGAAGCGCTTGGCCGCACTCTGTGTGATTTTCGAAGAAACAACCAACCGATTAAGTAAGCTCTTATTCTTAATTACTACGTTTATATGATGTGTTGAAGCGAGCTTGAAGCTCGCTTCGACCCTTTGTATACCTGTATTGAGTTGAAATGAGCTTCGTTTGACTGGATCCCACTCGCTCAGCGGTGTCGAGTCGAAAGGTGAGACGAAAACCCTGGGTCCAGGAGTTTGTTTCAGAATCGCTCAACACCATTTCAAATCAAATCCAAATCGAGCTCTTAACTCAAATGACGAAAAACCTGGGTCGAAAATCGGACCCTAATCCAACTCGATCTTTAGATACTGCATATAAACGTATTAAATGATGGTGATTCCCCCAAAAACTTTGCCCATTATTCAACAATCATTGTCCCCAGATGAGCTGAACGCACGCTTGAAATATAATTTATCTTTTGATCGGCCACGAATGAGAATGAGATCGCCCTCCAAACTTCTGTCAAATGCAACCGAATATTATAGCCGTTTTCGACAGTGTATTCATTTTTATTTTATTTTTATTTTGATTCAACACACCGCTGATTACTAGCCTTACATTCAAATTTATAATTTATACATTATATAATTGGAAAAAAAAATTAATTTAAATTTCCTTGAACAAATTATCAAATCTCTGATGAGTTTAAGTCTACTGTTGTAAGGATGGTCATACCGATTTTCCAAACATAAACCTCTGAGCGCAAACCTCAAAAATCTTTTTTCCACTTGTTCTAGTCTAGATTTTTGGCATTAATAATGGGGTGACCAGATCTGACAAGCATATTCCAGAATGGGTCGAACAAATGTCTTGACTCCCATTTAATCCAACCTAGAGCTGAATTGGTCTTACTAGCTATGTCGTTGATGTTTTGCATGAATTCAAGTTTACGATCAATTAATACACCAATGACGTTTATATCAATTACACATGATTATCAAGTTTAAGCTTCACTCATACGGATTTCCACCACCTTTCATCAAGTGGATGTCTTCATATCTTGAAGATAGGTAATATCAAGTCAAATTCAGAAATTCTTACTCAAGAGAATTTATTGCTAAGTCAGGTGTTCCGCAGGGAAGCCATCTGGGACCACTACTCTTTACATTGGCTATTAATGATGCTCCTCTGTGTGTTCGCAATAGCGAAATTCTAATCTTTGCAGATGATATGAAGATTTATAAAAATATAGTATCTTCAAATGATCGGGCTCTACTGCAAGATGATATTAACCATTTTGCCTTGTGGTATGAAAAGAACAGTCTGAACCTCAACCCGACAAAATGTCAAACTATGACTTTTTCTAAAAAACGTTCTCCTTCCTCACATGAATATGTTATCTCACGGCACATTTTAACTCGTGTTATGAATGTAAGCGACCTTGGAGTTCTTTTTACACCCAATTTAGGCTTTTCTGCTCATATTAATAAAATCGTTAATAAGGCCAATTCAATGTTAGGGTTTATTAAGCGCTGGTCTAAAGAATTTGTTGATCCCAATGTCACCAGGGCTTTATACTACTCCTTGGTGCGTCCCCATCTTGAGTATGCATCGCAGGTTTGGACTCCTCTTTATGATATTCATATTGAGAGATTAGAATCTATACAAAGAAACTTTACTCGTTTTGCCTTGAAAGGACTTCAATGGAGTGATCCTTCGTATGTCCTCTCTTATGACCAACGATTATCTATTCTTCAGATACAAACTTTGGAACAAAGAGGAACAAACAATGATTTGGTATTTTTCCACCAATTAATCACAGGCGTCACCAGATGCACCAGATCTTTTATGTTCGGTTTATTTTAATTATCGGGGAGGAGGTTATAATCTTTGAGGCCTCGATATGATTAAGGTCCCAACACATAGGACCAACTATGGCATGCATGAGCCCTTGACACGTATGGGTAGACTTGTAAATTGGAATTCAAATATTTTTGATTTTAATATAAATAAAAGTAAATTAAAAAACCTACTTAAAACCAGTGGTCCACGCTCCTAAATGTTCTTTGTTTCATATTATGTTATTGTTTTGTTCTTACGTAATATTATTTGTTTATTTTTCATATTTTCTTGTGTCAGTGTTAATTGTAATAGAGTTTGCCTACTAACAACTAACTCTGCACTAAATGTTGAGCCGGTGGTATAACACAGTTCTCTGTGTTGGCAAACCATTGGTCGAAAGACGGAGCTTGCTATAAGCTTCCTTCGACCAATTCTGATAGTGTAAAAAAATGACAAGAGTAATTGGTTAAATAAATAGTTAAAAGAAGATTGCTAAATCATCTGCATAAATCAGACAGCTCGAGTACTTTTACTTAGACGGTAAGTCGTTAATAAATAAAATAAAAAGGACTGGGCCCAAATGGCTACCTTGTGGTACTCCAGCTCAATGAGTCAATTCAATTGTAAGGCGAAACAGTCAAATAGAAATCGATTGAACCAATAATGGACGACGAGCAATTAAAATTTTAAGTATTAAATAATAATATATGAAGCGCTGAAAGGATGAAGGTGTTAAGTGAATTTTTTTGAAATTTGGCTTTTTTCTTCCAGATGAAAGTATTATATGGAAACTTAAATTTCTGACTCATCTGTACTCTTCTATCACTTAAAGATTCATATTAAACCAAAGATGAAGGTATTATATGCAACCACTTTGGTAAAAAAAAGTTATAGGAAATAAATTTTAAATGCTTGTAACTCAAATATTTAAAAATGTCGCTTAACGCCTTTATCCTATCAGCGCTTCATATTTATAACGAAAAACAAAAAACAATCGTTTACCCGTTTGAAGGTGGAATTTTCAAAAACAAATTTAAATTTTTTTTCCGGAAAATCCAAAAAATATTTTTTCGATTTTTTTCCTATACAATACAATGTTTTTTAAATTAAAAAAAAACTCTTGTTTAAAAATCTAAGCATTTTGAAAAAAAAAACTTTATTTACTATTATAGGCATGGTCCTCGTTTTAGTCGAATACAAATTAAAAAAAAAAAAATGTTATTAATGGTTCCTGTCATTCGTCTTTTTTTTATTTTTCACTTTCTCATTATCGGCTCTACCGATTTCAGTCAAAATTAGTGGTATACTTGTCATACGATTTTTTTCTTAAATTAAAGATTAAATATTCTTTCTCAAAAAGTTTTTAGATTTAAATGAAAAATTCAAGAAATTTCGAAAAATGGTATAATATAAGGTAAGTTACTATATAGAACTCTTTTTTTGTTTTCGATTTTCTTAAAAACGCTGATTTTTATTAATTTTTCTTATGATGGAACTTGTAAAAACATATAATAGCACCGAGTATTCAAATTTCTGTTTGATTTTTTTACATAATATTTCGAATACCACATGCTCTAGTAAACCTTCCACTTTAATTTTAATAAAGAAGGTCACTTCATTCTTAAGTAAAAGTACCTACAGTAAAAATGTAAAAACCCGCGTTTTGGAGAACTAATTTTTCTCGAAAACGATCCCAAGAATTTTGATCTTTTCTTTTTGCGACATATATATAGGTACCATATAACAAGTACTTAATTCATTCGTAAGAAAAATAGAACTCAAGATTTTGATCATACTTGACATTACAATTATTAGGGAAGACGTAAAAAGTGGGTCTCGTTATGCTGTCTGTCTGTCTTTTCGCTTAGAGCCTACACGGCTCGGCTGATTTTCATTAAATTTGGTAGATAGTGTAAACATTTTACCCAACACTTTTTTTAAGACCAAAAATAATGCTACCTGATATTTTATAAAATTTTGTATTTTCTTAAAACTTAAAGCTTAAAATGGTTTCTAAGGGTATCCTCCTTTTTTTTCGTTTTTGTTTCGCTGAACATATTTTTTTTCCCAAAAATTTGGATAGTATAGAGTATTCAAATTTTCAAAAAACAATGTTTGGTTTAAAAAAAATCCAATTTTTATTTTCGCAACTCAATATTTCGAAAACTCCATGCTTGCTTTTGAAAAAAAAATGTATTTTATATAAAAATAGCGGTACCCACCATACAAATGTTGAAAAATGGTTTTCCAAAATAGTATTTTTTTTCGAAAATGGTGCTTAGAATTTTCATATTCAATAAAAAATTAGAAATTAAGATATTACTGACTGTACCTACCATAGAACCATTTTTTCGAATTTTGATTTTCTCATTATCGGCATAACGGATTTCAATTAAATTTCTTGTAGGGAATTTTTTTTAAGAAGTTTGAAAAACATTACATTTTAAAACATAAGAAAAAATAGTTTTTTCTTAAGGAAGGTTTACCTTTTTCTGGACCAAAAAATCGATTTTTTTTTTGATTTTCTTGTAGTAAATTATGTGTAGAATATATTTCCAAAACAGCTGATTAACCGTAAGGTATGTTATTTTAATGTTAACAGAGATTAATCCTACATATGGAAAGCGATGAGGTAAAAACGCGTTTTTCACGAAACCACGTTCTTCGAACTGGTCGCCACGATTACTCAAAAACTACTCGATGGATCGCCTTTTTTCTTTTTTTCTTTTAAAGTATATTAAAATTAGGAGAATCTGGACTACGATCAAAATGATCCATGGATTTCTTTCATTTCTACAGTACTTTAAAGAGCGAAAAAACACGAAAATAAAAAAAAAAAAAAATGTCCACCATTTTGTTAATTTTTGATTATTATTATTGATGATTGTAAATAGTTCAGGATGCGCCTACACTCATATATTTTATAAACATTTTTGGTTTTTTCATTTTAGTTCATTTTTGCAGGTGCTAGAGTGGCTACCGTCAGGCAACCTTTTTTGGGAGTGGTCACTTTACCGGATATGACATTGATTACTGTCACAATATTTGGGCATATAAAAAATGTTTTTTGTACTATTTTTTGTAATAAGCAAGTAGCAAAAACTCCCAGTTGATTATTTATTTCCTTGTACGAAAAAAAAATTCCAAAAAAAATGCAGTTTTAGCTAAAAAAAAGGTCCAGCTACTAAAGCAGTTGTTTTAGTCATTTAAAAAATAAATTTTTTGAGTCTGAGCATTTTTACTTGCGATATACATAGGTACTATAGGGCAAGTTCTGCATTTGGAAAAAATAAATCGAACTCTAGATTTTGATCAAAGTTGACATTACGATGATAGCCAAGACGAAAAAAGTGGGTCCCGCAATTCTGTCTGTCTGTCTGTCTGTATGTCTGTATGTCTGTACCTCGAACTAAAGCCTAAGCCACTGGACCTATTTCTTTCAATCTCGGTAGCTAAGGGTCTTCGGTGATTCCCTAGAGGAGAAATTGAAATTTTTTGTTTAGCTCCAAAACTAACGGTACCCCCCATACACCCGTAATGTAAAATCTTATTTAACTCGAAAACGGCTCTAACGATTTTGATAAAAAAAAAAATAGGTGTGATATTATGGACATGGACTACATTTTGGTAAAAAAAAATGTTGGGGCAAAATGTTATTAACGGTATGTCATAGAACCGTTTTTTTGATTTTCGACTTTCTCATTAACGGCTCTAAGGATTTTCATCAAAAATTTTCAGGAGTCCCCTTAAGTTTAAAATAATATTGTATATAAAAATATTCTAAGAAATATTTGTTGGGTTTTTTTGAAAAAAAAAAATCTTTTTTTTTGAAAAATCAATATCTTCAAAACCTTATGACCGATTATTTTTTCAAATTATTTCCTAAAATCAATATTAAATTAAATACTTAAAATTCGTATCCCACATTTTTTTCTTGAAAAATTTTAAAGAAATTTCTTAAATAAAAAATTTATTTAATAATAAAACAAACGATTTTTTAAAGTTTGTTTGCATAAATTCATACTTTTCTAGAAATAAGACGGCAATTTTATGCATTTCAACATCATTATCTCATTAAATCCATGTTTTACCTATATTTATAAAATGTATCTTAAATTCCAAAGTACTTTTACATAAGAGCAAGTTCGTGCGATCCAATCGTGCATTTTATTTTTTCTGCATTGCGTTTTTAAATTTTAATGTTTACTAATAAACTTAAACTTAAACTTTAAATTGTTTTTTTCTGAGTTAATAAAGATAAAGTTTAAGAGTTGATTATTTTTTCTTCGACTTCTCATTTGAAGTTTTTAGACCCAAACGCCACTAATGGGTAGGTAGTTATACTAAACAGAAAAAAATAATCGTCAAAGTCTTAAGACCCGTTTTCAAGAAAAATAATCCTTCATTTAATGGTAAATAGGTATAGGTACCATTGTTCTAAATTCATATAAATATTTATCTTGATAATCACCTTTAGGAATGAAAACCATACAGATCGCTTCAGTCGTCTAAAGGCTGCGAGTGTACTTTGAAACGAAATGGTGAAGATTTACTTTCTACGTCTTTTTCTGATCTTAATTTCATGTTTCAAATAATCTCTACATCGATTTTTATTGTAAGCAAAAGTAGGCCAATTCGTTCGTTCCTATCAATATGACCAAATAAAATCAATTAGTTATCGGAATCAATACCGATCAAAAAATAGTTTTTCGTATAGAACGTCCTTTTTCCAGTCCAAATTTGTAACACAAATTATTTTTACTTTTCAAAAAAAAAAAAAAAAAAAACACGGCCTAAGGGATATCAAAAGAGCACACACTGCACAGTGCACACGCAGCAGCATCTTTAATCCTTTATCATTTCGAATCCTCAGAAGAAAAAAAAAAATGAAAAAGTTGCTTGCTTTTATGTGTTTTCAGCTTAACAAGGATTGCTCCTTTATACATACTCGTACATTCACACACAAAATCATCAAATCAAAATTTTAATAAAAAAAAATATTAATACAATATCCTTGCAGTTAAATTTTCATCACAACCATAACACACAAAAAAATCAAATATTCTTCATATCCAAGTGTTGGTCGGAGTGCCAGCAAAAAAATAAAAAAAAAACTAGAAGAAAACCTCTGCAGGATGTGTGAGTGGGGATTTCATTCAAACGCCGTTAACCAAAACCATTCGAAATAAATTTGTTGGTGTTTTGTAACTTTTCTGTTTGTTATATCTGCGGTGCTTTCCTTTAGCACACATGAGTGCTGAGATTTGTTTTCTATATTTATTCCGCATTTTAGCAGAAAAAAAATATAGATATGTATGTAATGTAGCTATAGAGAAGGGACCAAAGGATCTGCAAATAGGACAGAAGCAAACAAAAAAGTGAAAATGATTTGACGTAATGATGATTTAATTTTCCGAAAATCACTGTTGGGAATATACAACCATCACCCACACCCAAACCCAAACCCACACCCACACCCTACCTATACTTCACGTTTCGTCCTTAATGGTTCATCGGATTGCTCTTGAGGGCTTTCGATGTAGGGCAGACGGCCGGCACCGGCGGCGGCGGCGGAAGAAAACAAAATCTGCCGAATATGGGATTTAACATGGGATTCCTGAGTTGAATAGATATAAATTAGAGAAAGTTTATTCGGCAGATTGTAGCCCTCTTTGGAGGGAATTCATTGAATCAATGTTTTTTTTTATTTTGTTTATATCCTTAAACTTTCACTACACCTTGATTTTCATATTCTTCGTCCTGAATGTTGGAG
This sequence comes from Philhelius festivus, assembly GCA_963931855.1. NCBI lineage: Eukaryota > Metazoa > Arthropoda > Insecta > Diptera > Syrphidae > Philhelius > Philhelius festivus. Next base: position 60,856,684 of record OZ007557.1, read on the forward strand.
AACTTTTTTTATAGAAATTTTATTAAGCAAAAATGTCCGGAATGGCTGAATTTTAATTGCATTTGCAGCAGCTCCAATCAACAGACACGGTATTTCAAGCCTCCTCCCCAATTTGTTGCTGCCCATCTCCATTGTCAAAAAAGGAAAAAAAAAAGAAAATCATCAAGCTGGTAACTCAATCCATTCAGTAACACACTCCATTGAAGCAGAATTCATTTAAATTTAAATAAAAGATTCAAAACCATCTCCTCTCCCCTCTACCGTCGGCATTGCCATCACCGGGCCCATTGCCGCTGATGCAACGTTGCCTCTTGCTGCACAACAGCAAACCAGGATAAAGTCAATTTTAAAATTTGACAATAACCAAAAGGACATGTGTTGCAATCGGATGAACAGCATCGAAAGCCAATCGATAACAAGCAACAGTACACCATCGAATCCACTAGAAACTCGTACCTACTCTAAAAAAAGCCTCTTCATCCTATCTATCGACATTCTAATATCCTGTCGGTTGTGTGCAGTTGTAGGAATTTGTTGTAACTACGTACCAATATTCTATAATAACGAGAGAGGAGCGGATAAAAGGCTGGCAGGATATTGTTCCTACACACACACACATACACACATTTTTGTAAAAAAAAAATAAATAAATAAAAGTTAACTGATGTTCTCCTGTATTATGAATGTACATTAATATAATTTTTTTCAGTGTCCTGTCATTTGCCAGCCGCCTGCAGTATTAATAAGTTTTTGATTGTGCAAATGCAGGAAAAGGACTCCGATTTGAAAAACTATCCTCTTCGGAAAAACTTGTGAGGGAGAAAAACTATTCGAACGTTGTGTGAACAGGATACTCAACTCATATCAATTATTTTGCATGTTTGCTAGCAGAAGGCTATAAGTGTACCAACGTTAAAGGAAGAGAGGAAGTTAAGTGTCAATAACTGGAGGTGGTTGTTTACAAGTTCCACAAATGCAACAAAAGATTAAAAAACAACAAATGAGCAGCGATTGTTCTTTATGTCAACTTGTGACTTTAGTATTAAAGTTCAAGCTCGATGGTGTAAGTGCTGTAAGTAAGGGAATGTAAGTTCAAGGGAAAAATCTATAAAGTGATGTGATATAATAATGAAATGAGGTTATACTCGTACCTTTCAATCTTTTTAGAAAGTTCTCTGCCACTTGATGCTAGGGATGTTGGTTCTGTGTCATGACACATACACCTTCAAAGAGAAGCGTATTATTTTTAGAAACGGCTCTAAATATTTTAGTAACAAACATTTTCTTGGAAGGTACTTTTTAAGGTGTTGTGTGTTGTCTATTGGGCAAGTATTGTTGTGTTTTTTTTATTAAACATAACATATCATCAAGATAATGATAATTAAATTCAAAAGAGTGGATTGAGATGGTTGGTTTCAGAATCCCGAAAACCCAAAATCCAGAAAACTCGAAAGTTGGTCTGCATACTACCTATGCTAAGGTAATGGTCAGGTTTCGAAATTCCGACACCACAAAATCTCAAAGATAAAAAATCCAGAAACACACAAAATCTTACTAACTTACTTAAGGTGGCGCTTAAGTCCGAGGTGGACCAGAGCCACAACTTACAAACTTCTCCAGCTAACACGATATTTAGAGGAGCTGTCATCAGCTTCTCACGTCAAGTTGGTTGAAGCCTACTCGTATCTCAGATGAGTCACTGTCTTTCTCTACTGTACCGCCTCTCGGGGTTCGATTCGAAGACTTTCCTGGCCGGAGCATTTGGGTCCATTTGCTCTACATGACCCACCGATCTTAGTCGTTTGACTATAACTCATTTATATATTATATATAGTCCGAACAGTTCATAGATACTTCTCCTACACTCCCCGTCTATGAAGACGGGGCCAAGATCACACGGAGAATTTTCCTCTCGAAACATCCTAAAGCGTTCTCATCTACTTTCGATATAGTCCATGTCTCTGCACCATAGACCATAGACAAGGCTCGGGATGATGAGAGTTTTCTAGAGGAACACTTTAGTTGATCGAAAGAGGACTTTGCTACTCGATTGCCTTCTTAGTCCGTTTGTTTTCAGCGCTGGTGTTATTGTCTGAATTTATAGCGGCGTCTAGGTATACAAAGTCCTTGACTTCCTCAAAGTTATAGCTGTCTATAATTACTTTCTGTTAAGACGTCGGTTTTCTGTGTCCCTTCTTGATGAAAGCTTATAGTTGGCCTTGCCCTCGTTTACCTCTAAACCCATCTTCTTGGCTTCCGTCTCAATGCTCACAAATTCGCCACTGTCATCACGCTTTGTTCTTCCAATAGTATTTATGTGGACGGACTTTTGAAAGATTGTGCCCCTTGTGCTGACGCGCGAGTTTTACACTATTCTTTCAAAAACGATATTCAAGAAGTCGCACGCATTGCCTAAAACCTTTTTTAAAAACATTGATGACCTTGATGGAACAGCGTACGTTCTCCATCGTTATCCTGCTCAAAACGGACAAGTTTGTCAGATATCGGTTGAAAAGTCTTTTCAAATCCTATACACACATCTAAACGAAATGCTTCCGAGTGGTCTGGTCTTCGAAATATGCCGGTCCAAAACGATTTTATGGATTTTCGATCCCCAACTACCTAATAATGTTTTTGGTTGGCACTATTTTTGAAACCAAGCCTCGTTAGAGGCCCCGGTTTTTTAAATCCCTATAGTTATATTTTCCACAGCTATCGACAGGTGACAACCAGAAGGTTCTGCGAGGTCTGTTTCTCGAAATATTTCTAACCAAAGTTATTTTACTGAATTTTTGAGAATTTTGAAAAAATCATGGATTAACCAGTTGTCTAAAAAAATCACCAAATTTTCAAAGTTCCCCAAACGCATCGAGACATGCCAAAACTAGATATTGCTATATATAGTTCGTCCCTATACATGAAAAGGTTGGCTTGGAAAGAATGCTTTAACAACAAAAACATCGCGCATAGCAGTAAATTTGAAGTTTTCGAAGCAGTGTCCCAATCAATCCTTTTTTACGCAGCTCAAGTGTGGTGAGCTAAGAAATTTTAGACTGTGGAAAAACTTCTGAGATTTTATTTGAAACGCACATTCCACCTTCCTACAAGCACCCCGAATTACATGATAATGCTAGAAACAGGCTTATCCCAGCTCTTCATAAAAACGTTGAAACTGCAAGTAGACTAAATCTTGAAAGTATACTAAGTATGCCCAACAATCGCTTATCAAAAAAGGCAGCTTTACAAGCTATACATAGCAAAACAGGATGGGTTAAAGACTGAATTGAGCTAGGAGAAAAGGCATTGTATTGCTTTAAATTTCAGTGAGCAGAGTACATGGAAATCGTCACTGTACCAGTTAATTATGCGTTTGGATGAACGTTTTAGAGAGGTGTACACAGAACAGGCATGATCTATAGCAGGCTGAATTATAATCTTAACGAAAGAAACTATTTCCAAGATGACTATACCATAGACCAAATCTCAAACATGTTTCGGCTAAGAGGTGAATTGTTAAACATAAACTATGTATGTTCCACATTGCAAAGATCTTCCAATACTCTGTGATATTTGCAACATGGCTGAACGAGAGGATGTTTTAGATTTCGTCGGAAGGTGTCCATGTCCAGTGCTGAGAGAAACTTGAAGACATGTACTAGGTAGAGACTTTTTATCTGATAAGGAAATTTTAGCGCTCTTAAATGAAGTAGATGTGTCCAAAATGCTGGAGTATTGCAAAACAGCACTTATATAATTATAGAAGCAGAATAAGAGATGAATATTTTTAGTTAATACAACTGTAACTTAATTAATTTATACAACTTAAGATTTAGTTAAAACTTTGTCAATCAGACAGACGGCAAAACCATGCTTTAAAGATTGTTATTGAATTGTGTTGTATACGGCAATTTTGCTTGTTAACGCAACCATTTAACCAAAAATGCACTTTGTCGTTTATGATGATTTTTGGACCAAAAATTGGGGTCCTATTGCAAATGCTCCAAAGCCCAGTAAACGAACAAACAGTGCTGCCTATGGTCATGAACTATTAGCTCGTGTGTCAGTTGGATCTTAAACCGGTGAAGGATCAAGTCCCGACAAGAAAACACTGCGAGGAATCAACTGCCTCGGGCTCTGCTGTATATAGTTTTACGGATTTCGGCGATATTCTCGGCCGATCTTGCGTTCCTTTCACGTATGAATGTTGGCTGATTGATTAACGAAACGGTCGTCTGAAATTTGACCACCAAACGTTGAAGAGTCGATTAAGAAGGGAGGGCCACCAAGTCTACCGTAAAAAGGGTTAAAAAAATCTAGGTTGAAGGATATATTTGTTGATTGGTTAAAAGGGGTCCATCATTAGAAACAAATTCAAATTCAAACAATAAAATCCTTTTGCAACATCAAAGGGCACGGTCGTTGTGCCCAGCCAAGTTCTGGCACTACACCCTTTTTACAGGAACAAACACAGGCGACTTTTGACCCCTCCATATCTTCAGTACCAATGAAGTCAGAAACTTGAGATTCCTAAGCTAGTCAGGCACAGGCGCCTCACCAAATTTCAATTTTCTAGCAAAATTTGAGGTTTTCCATTCTGTGGGCGTGGTATCCGCCCACTTTCTCCGAATTGGTGTTGGTTGAATGGAGCACTTCCGACTGCTGTAAAACGATGAAATTTGGTAGAACGGTAGGGCTTAAATTATATATAAAGAACCCAAAATAAAAATTGAGATTTTCCATTCCGGGGGCGTGGTATCCACCCACTTTCTCCGAATTGGTGTTGGTTGAATGGAGCACTTCCGACTTCTGTAAAAACGATGAAATTTGGTAAAATGGTAGGACTTAAATTGAATACAAAGAAAAAAATATAAAGTTTGAAGTTTTCATTCAGGGGCGTGGTATCCGCCCACATTCTCAGAACTGATGTCAATTATATGGCACACTTCCGATTGCAGTAGAATAATGAAATTTGGCAGAACGGTAGATCTCAAATTGCATATAAAGGACCAAAATAAAAATTGAAGTTTTCCATTTAAGGGGCGTGGTATCTGCCCACTTTCTCCGAATTGGTGTTGGTTGAATGGAGCACCTCCGATTGCTGTAAAACGATGAAATTTGGTAAAGCGATAGGGCTTAAATCGCATACAAAGAAAAACATATAAAATTAGAGGTTTTCCATTCAGGGGCGTGGTATCTGCCACACTTTCACAGAACTGATGTAAATTATATATTTCACACTTCCGATTGCAGTAGAACAATGAAATTTGTTAGAACGGTAGGGCTCAAATTGCATATAAAGAACCAAAAATAAAAATTAAGGTTTTCCATTCAGGGGGCGTGGTAACCACCCACTTTCTGAGAAAATGTTTAATTTATATGAAGCACTTCTCATTGCTGTAATTAAGGTATGTAGGTATGTTAGTGTTAGGTATCTTGCCAGGACAAGAAGAAATAATTGAAACGCAAATCAAAACAACCAATAACAAAAAGAAACTATACCAAAAGAAATAGGAAGCTATAATCTAAGTTGATTTTAGTAGGTAGAGTCCACCCTTCTATCTTTCCGTATCTTTCGAGATTTTGACATGGCAAAATATAAAAATCTTTGCAAAAAGGAGTGAGGAGTGGCAAGTTTTTTTGTTATGCCCAAGTTCGAAGGTTTTAAAAACTTGACAAGTGAACCCATCAAATTTTAGTAAGTAATCATTAAATAATAAAATTTCTCTATTACATTGTAGCTGTTTCAATATTATTCTACTTTAAATATTCGGTATTAAACCTTCATGAAGTAAGAACTTGGCGTACTTTTAGATCTCAGTACTTTTCACGGCTGACTTGTTACACAAAGGTTTTTGTATAGAAGAATTTGGCTCTTTTTTTAACATTTATGTTTTTGGTCTGATGAAACTTACACAATAGCTCTTCCATTAGAAAAAAAAAGTTTAACAATTTCGTTTTTTTTAACGCGTCATCTTTTCAAAGCAACTTATACCGACGTATCAAGTCATTGAGCGCTATTCACACAAAATATCAAAATTAATTTCGATATAAATATTTTTGCCGTTCGTTTCAATTTAACATCCGCATCCGGTCTGCTTTTGGCTGCCATTCTTTTCCACTCTTAACGCAAAGTCTATACCTACTACCCATCATAGTCCTTCCCTTAAGCCCTTCGTATATACCTACCATTCATTCAGTCAATCCGCACAGTTTATAAATTTTACACTGTGCACACAACCTCCTGGCACCGAACGGACCTTTTTTCGGTTATGTCCCGTCACATTTTTGACAAACAATAAACACGCCTTTCCGGTATCTTAACAATATACCTACCCTCCCTCGCAGGGATGGATGGTATCCCAATCCCAACCCACGCGCTTTATAAATAAGGCAAACGTGAATCTTTCACCAAAGGACATAACAATCCCAAGCAACGAGCATAACTTCTTCGTTTATTTTTCTTTCTATTTCGACGGAGACGACGATGAAGGGCTACAATCTGCTGTCGCTTCTTCGAATATAACTCGCTGTACCTTTGCGAAACATTGGTGGAAAATCGCTTGGGAAATCGTTGAAAAACGAACAAAAACTCCGTTCAATTCTTTGGAATTTTATATGTTAGAATGGGAGCGGGTGGTGCGTCATCGTCGTCGTCTTCCTTATTGAAGGTACGTCTTTCCCAAAGCACCACCATCAAGGACGACGACTCGACCTACGCGACGCGACAACGGGGACGAGGGATGAATGAATCGGAAACAAAACATTGAAAAGCATTTCACGGCTGTCAAATTTTCTATTAAAAACCGGTTGTGTAAAAGTTTCTCTCCATCTTTGTGTCAGGAAATGAGTTTAAGCTGAAACGGATGTTTCTTTAGATATATACGTACATCGTTGTAGGTACACTCATGCTCTGCTCGACTTGCTTTCGTCCTGCCGTCTTTGAGAAAAGTTGAATTTCTTGACAGCTCAAAGCGTTGGTAATGGGGTGTTTTGCGGCTTCTTACATGATGCGTTAGTGGCAGCGGCGGCTATATGGAGCGTGTTTTTGTGGGGAAATTTTGTTGCCAAAATACAATTATCATAGAAACGATATCACAAAAGGATTCTCCGGTTTCATCCAGATCCAGCTATCTTGGTCGCCGTTTCTTGCGCGGCAGATAAACAAATGTCATTCGAAATGATGTCTGTCAGTTTTTAGGAGGGCTATAGTGTTTGGTTGTTAATTAAATGCATTTTCGAAATGTTTTAACTTTATGTCTTTGTGGAAGGGGCTGGAAGTGAAAAGTTTTTCAGTCCCCTCGGGGATCGGATTGACTTGACAGACAAAGTGGAAGAAGTTACATTTGCTGATGCACAAGGGATAATGTTAGCTTTTTAATAGTTTACTGCGTTCTGTCTGGCAAAAGATAATTTCTCTTGTAGTAAAACTAAATTGTAGAAGTTTTTCTTCTTCGCAGGGTGACGACTTTTTGAGTGCACTGTTATCCTTCACTGACAGAGAAATATTCGATTTAAGCCAGTTCTTTGGAGAACTTAAGAAGTTAGAATGAGGGATAAGGTTTGAAGTGGATTTTAGAATTTATGTAAGAACTGGTTATTGTTAGCTGAGTATTGTTTCTTTCAAGCGACTCTTACTTTGAGGATAAACCTACTTCTACTATCTTTCAAAATTGCATAAAGTCAAAAACAATTAGAAATAAAGAACAATATGGTAAAATCTTCTGTCTTTTGAGGTATTGGTACCGATGTCCCAAATTATTTCCGTAATTCGCTCGACCCGTTCAGAGAAGGTCATCACCACACCCAGAATTTTGAGCACACTTCTTATTAGAAGCGAGCAGAAACATGGTCAATTGTGAATCTCCAAAGGGCTCCAGTTCGCATTCATAACATTTCGTAAAGTCTTTAGCGGAGATGATTTCAACTTTTATAGATAAATGATATAACACTTTCTTCGGAAAGTTTCAGAAGGATCTCTGGACACTCACTCGATTGGCCTGTCACCCGAGCTTAGCCTATCTACTTTTTGGCAGATTAGCCAGAATGGGTCAAAATTGACTTTTCAATAGGGACAAGATCATAAATGAGCTCCATCAAAAAGTCACTGTTTGTTGTGGATTGTAGACTAGCGATATAATCAGTCCTTAAATATTCAAAATCGACGATCAACGACAAGTGGTTCCGACGGATTGGTCTTACTTGTCAAAATGATCATCCTGCACGAACGATTTTGGGCAGAGTTATCTAGCGCAGAGGTGACTTCGACTGGTGGCGCCCGAGATCGTGCGGTTCGGACGCGTTAAAATTTTTCTTGTGGGGTTTCTTAAGTCGCAGGACTATCGCAATAAGTCTACGACAAAGGTTAATGATCTTATAGCCAATTTGACCCTGTCATCGCTCAAATTAAGACAGGTCCATGTGTGAAGAAGTCTTCCCTTGCAAAACTTGACGAATAAGGTTTTGATATGAGAATTAAAGTTAAATACCCATACAAACAAAAGAAAAATCTATTTGTATACATACATTGATCAATTGACATTTTCAAACACTGTGGACTTCACATCATGTCATGCCGTCTGTGATATCTGGGCTTATGCTTTTTCTTAAAGCCCAAATTAGCCATCATCTATATTTCGTTCCACAAAATGCACATTTTCCGACTAAACTATTACTAAAAAAAAATGTGTAAAGCACATCCTTATTGAGTTTATTATTATTGTGAATACTGAAAAAACAATACGAGTAGGAATGTGTATTTTATTTGACATTATACGAGGGCGGTCAAATAAGTACTTAACCTCACCGCGCGATGGTGCCAGTATTGCAAGAGAGATTTACTATTACATACATTCTCTTAGACGGCTACTGTCAAAATTTCAGCAGAATTGGACTCGTGGTATTGTTTTGAGCACGTGTGGAAGCCATCTTGTCCGCGAATTTTCGAAAAATGGAAAAAGAGCAATATCGGTCGGTGATTCGATTCTTGTTTTTGGAAGGGAAGTCGCGTAGCGAAATCAAAGAGCGCTTGCATGTTGTGTACGGTGAGTCGGTGACTCTTTTCCTTCGATGGCGAACGTCAAAAATCGGTATAACGAGTTTCAACGTTTTTGCACATCGAATTTTGATGAGCCCCGCCAGGTGCCCCAAAAATGGCTACCACGGAGGATAAAGTGCCAAAAATCCACGATCTCGTATTGGAAGACCGCCGATCGAAGGTGCGCGAGATAGCTGAAACATTAGGCATCTCGAAAGACAGCGTGGGTCATATTATCAATGAAATTTTGAGCATGTGAAAGCTGTCGGCGCGATGATGATGCTCACTCCGGACAACAAGTGCAACCGTGAGACCACTTCAGAGCAGTGTTTGAATTGGTCGAATAACACTATGAACTACGAAGACGAAGGCGTACTTTGCAGAACTAGGTAGAATTCGAAAATGCTTTTAATTTATCAGAACTATTTAGCATACGGTTCAAATCTTCGTTGTTCCCAAAAAAATTTGTGCGAATAAAACTGATTTGAAAAGGAGGTATTGATGGAAGATTAATGGGGTAGGATTAGAGGGAGATTATTTAGAGAAGCACAGCGACTTCGATCACCAGACTTGGCTTGCATAATGAAAATTTAATTCCCTATCACAAAAACCAATGAGATATCACAGTGATTCAACCATGGAATATGTAAATAGTTGAGAACAGGAAGTTGAAAGCGCATTAGGTAATCGGCGATAGCTTGCCGCTTGTTGACATTAAGATTAATAAAGGGTCTTAAATCAATTAAATCGAAACTAAAGTTAAGAAAAGAGTCGGTAGCGCATGATATTATGCACTTATACATTTGTTGTATCATCGGCGAAGACTGTATAATGAGAATCTTTTGTGAAAAAATCGATCAAAGTAGCTTTGCTATGAGACACCAGAACTTGCTAGTAAAATATCAGATTCAGATGATCTAAATATAACTCTATTCTGCCTACCTTTAAAATTTGCGTTAAAGTTGAAAATCATTAGACTGGAAATTTGTTCATGGAGTTTGCTTATATTGGTTGAATTAACATCAACTTCATAACCAAGAGAGTGGCAACTATTTTGGGATGATCGGAGCCTGAATGCAAGTAAGTTAAGATAGAAGGATAGCTATCAGACTTTCTTTTAATTTTGATAAAATGAAAGGTCTGTAATAAGACAAATGATGGCAATCGATTCAAGTAGAGTGAATCACAAAGTTCAGAGAAGGGAGAGAGGTGATGTTCTGACAATGTGAAAGATCTAAATCAGAACGTAGTGTTGGGTATGTTAAGTAAGGTTAGGTAGAAATGCAGAAGCACTACAGTTATACTGAATTCTGGCCCGTTATGATATCACATGAATCTTGGAATGCTATTCCCTTCTCTTTAAATCATTTTCATATTCTTATAAAGAGGATAAACCTAATTATTTTAGTATTTGGAAGATCACTCAGATCGTCCTTGGTGTACACGACATGTGCTAAAATAGTTTGGAACTGATTCCTTTTCCTCTACATCCATTTAGCTTTTGCAGAAATAATTGGAGGAGACGCCAAGTTCCTTGGTGTCCGGTTATGACACTTGTTACTAAGCTTATATGCTATACGAATATATTCTACATGTTGCAGTCTGAGACCATGAATAGAAGTACTTTCGATAGCAAGAGTAAACGAGTGACATGCTGAAAACTTGTGCGATCTTAGAGTAAGAACTGTAACATATTTTTCGAAGACTTCCCTCCACCAGATTGAAATAAAAGTAGAATTAAAAATATAACGCCGGTTAAGATCCATAGAAGCCAGTGGAAACACTGTTTGTGTTTGATAAGACGATTAAGAGCTGTGCTAAACCAGTGGAAACACTGTCTGATACGTCGCGTCGTCGATTGGGAACCGTGTAAGCCAGTGTGTACACAGTTTCATAAGCAAGTTTGATATGCCAGATAAGAGCCATGGAAGTTAGTGGAGATTGTTTGATGAGCCAATCAATAGCAGTGGTAGCCAGTGGAAATACTGGTCAAAAGCCTCTTGAGCACCGTGGAAGCCGGATGAAAAATTTTTTGATACACCGGCGCCGGTTAAGAGCCATGGAAGTCAGCAGAAACTGTTTTATAAGTCAATTAGAAGCCGTGGTAGCCATTAGAAACACTGTTGATGAGCCGGTTAAGAGCCGTGGTAAGCCAGTGGAAACACTGTTTACAAGTAATTAGGAGTCGTGTATGCCTGTGGAAACACTGTTTGATAAGCTGGTTAAGAGTCCAGTACGCCAGTAGAATACACTGTTTGATGAGCCGAAATTAAACTGAGAACCAATTAGTGATCAAAAGGACAGGAGAAGCCCACTTCTAAGCTCCGAATTCGAGGTACCCCAATGGACCTAATCTGATTTATTAACATGATAGCTTTAGGGATTTGTGAATTCACTAACCATAACAATAATCATTAACTTTCAATAAAGAAAGACTTTTATATTTTGTTCACTTTCTTAAGTTAGTAAGCCATTGAACTTAAGGTACACCAAAGACTGAAAGGCATTAACCCTTAGTTGCACTTGTGGGGTCCAGGTGACCCCAGCGCTATTTAAATTACAATAAAACATACAATTTTCAAAAAATTTGAATTGTGGCTCCATCTGTTATTAGTTGAAGCATACCTCTTTCCCCTGAAATCCATAGTACGATGATATGCGCGCTAGTATCGTTCTGGCAGTCCTTGGAAGTGGTGTGGTGCCGTTTAAGACCCCAGTGTGGCAGTTATAATTATTTAAGTATTTTTTTTTTACTCTGTTTTGGCTCTATTTCTCTTAAATAATCGTAAGTATAATATTTTGACTGCTCAGAATTTTTTACAGCGTTTATAATATTTATATTAGTATATTTATTCGTTACCATTAGATGGCATACAATTTGCGCAATAGGACATTGCGACAAGAAATGATCGAGGATGATTGTAACAATGGCGGTGCTGAGAATATTTCGGATGCTGAAGTCGATGATGGTTCTGAGTCTGAATTCAACGTATCTGATAGTTTATCTTCATCGGAGTTAGATGTAGAGATGGAAGACGCAACTTTCGATCCACGTCTTTTACAGTCTCGAGCACGCGGTCGACCTACGTCGAAGCTCTTCATAGTAAAAATTAAATATACTTTTTTTCTGAGACAAATATGAAGTATTTTTTTTCTTGAAGGTATACATCTTGAGAGTATCTCATTAAATTTTTAGCTCAAAATATTAAAAAATGAAAAAAATAGAATTTTTTTTTGGTGAAAATGATCATTTTCACCACTTTTTTTCAATTAACAATTTTTTTATTAATAATAAATATGAATATTTTTCTTTAAACCTACTTCATCTCATAAAATACATATTAATGATCAACACAGAATTTTTTCAAGCAAAAAAATTCAATAGCTGGCTCACAATACGATATTTTGTTGTTGGGGCATTTCGTACCCCAGTGTGGAAGCTATGTTATCCTACAGAAGTGTGGCATCTAAAGGTTAAAGGAAAGGCCGAAAGCATTAAAAAGGGAATAAGAAGCATTAGAACTGAAGAACTGAAGAACCGAAGATATAGAACCTATAAATAAGTCCAAAATGGATAATTATTGTAGAAAACATAATTTCACGTGGTTTAAGGATGACAAGAGGTTTCTAATGTGCAAACTTAGGAAATCCGGAAATCCGCACTTTTGCCATGAAATTTACAGCCCGATTCTGTATTTAGCTGATAAATTATCAGCTAATGATAAATTATCAGCTTTCTTGTCAGCTGACAAATTATTAGGTATTCTACAAAACACCTGATAGAATAAAAGCTATAAACAGCTTTTAAATTCACCTCTCTTGGTGGTGAATTTGAAGTGCCAAAATAAAGAGAAAAAAAAACATAAACAATGGAGGAACCAGCAGCAAAGTAGACTGAAGGGATCGCTGGCATCTCTCAATGCTTTCAGTTGCACTCTTCTCTCTTTTTTTTCGTCAATCTCTGCTTCATCGTCACTCAATAAGGGGAGATTACGATAACTTGGCCGCCAAGATTTGATGACGGATTTTTGTAGAGGGGTCAAAAATAAGCACTTTTTACTACGGGAGGGGGGGTCTATCTGCCCCCGTTTAGGAGGTAGGGGCACTTTTAGAAAAAATGGTTTAAATTGAAAAAAAAAATATTAAAAAACAACGGCAACACTTACAATAAGGTGATATACTGCGTTTGAAAGCCAGAAGATTGTTCTATAATCCTGCATTTAAATTAAATTACTCATGTCAATGGTTTTTGAGAAATTCGCATTTAAAGTCCAAATTTTGATAAAATAACGTGAAAAAAAAGTTTAGACCGATCGTTTTCAAAATTGTGAAATGAAATTGTAAGTTAGCTTACATGTGTTCCATGTATCTATCAGTTTTTAATCGAACACAAAAAACCGCATGGTTCTATGTCTTGTAGTTTTTGAGAAAATCGAAAATTACCAAAACTGCTTTTTTTGATTTTTTGTGGTGACGGTGATTCCATTTTAAGGATTAATGTTAATAAACATAATGAATCTTTGTTAGTTCAGTACCGCAATTCATTTAGCGTTACCCAGAATGCACCATGAGGAGGTAGAATTGCATCTGGGTCAGTTATTTTGTCAGTTAGTCAGTCATAGTTAGTTAAAAAAGGTCAAAATGTATTAAAAAGGTGTGTAAGTCTCGTCAATAAAGCCATCGTCCGTACTATAACTGTCGAGTTCGTTGAGTTACTCTTTTATGGTGGGAAGCCGAGGATGTTTTGGTGGTAAAACACTTTCTAAATTTTCGCTCTGAAGGGTGGGAGGATCGATGTCTTTTAACTGTAAACCCTCACATATATCACCATCGGTATAACAAGGGTAAACTTTTTTTACATCTGATAAAAACTCTATTATTTGCGAACCCCAGTCGTCCTTATATTTCCTTTCTAGGCAGTATTTTCGATAGAAAAATAGTGCCATGTATTGGTGAACATGGTCGGAAGTTTGTTTTGGTTTTCAAGATCGTTTATTGTATTTTATATGTATTTAGTGGACATTGGATAAATAGAATAAATTTGAATTTTTTTAAATACAGATTCTGTGAATGCAAAAGAAACTTTGCATGCACCCAACCTCGCACCTACCCCAAATCCTATAGTGTGCCCAAGCAGGGGGGTTGTAGGGGGGCAGCATGCCCCCCCATACATACTTTACTGTTTATATATTGTAATGTTGGAAGCTAGCACTGATTTATTTATGTAAGGAAGCAAAAAATATCAAACATTTTGTAGGAAAGTAGTTTTAGTTATTTTCGATTTTCTCAAAAACCAGAAGACACAGAACCATGCGGTTTTTTGTGTTCGATCAAAAACTGATAGATACATGAAACACATGTAAGTTAATTTACAATTTCATTTCACAATTTTGAAAACAATCGGTCTAAACTTTTTTTTTCACGTTATTTTATCAAAATTTGGACTTTAAATGCGAATTTCTCAAAAATCATTGACATGAGTAATTTAATTTAAATTCAGGATTATAGAACAATCTTCTGGCTTTCAAACGCAGTATAGCACCTTATTGTAAGTGTTGCCGTTGTTTTTTAATATTTTTTTTTTCAATTTAAACCATTTTTTCTAAAAGTGCCCCTACCTCCTAAACGGGGGCAGATAGACCCCCCCCTCCCGTAGTAAAAAGTGCTTATTTTTGACCCCGCTACAAAAATCCGTCATCAAATCTTGGCGGCCAAGTTATCGTACTCGTGCCCTCAATAACAGTAATAACAACAACTCTTCTTCCATTTTAATAAATTTTTTTATTATTGTTTATTTTATTATTATTATTATTGTTATTATTATTATTTATATTTATTATTATTTTATGTTTTGTATATATTTTACGCGTTCAAAATATAAACAAATACAATTGTCAGTACCTTTTACACAGCTGATAAATTTGTCAGTAAAAGAGCTTTTTTTTAAGGCATAGAATACGAAAAGCTGATAGTTATAAGGAACTTGGTAATTTATCAGCTATGTTGAATTTATCAGCACGACAGAATCGGGCTGTTAGTCTCAATAAGGCTCTACCCACATATCGCAATAGCTGAAAAAAATATTTCATCAATGCACGAATTCTACCAAAATACTTCCTTATAGCTTAACAGAAGTTAAGGTTCTTTTCCAACATTGTACCTTGCAAAATATCAACATTCCTGATAACGATGAATTCTC
Organism: Philhelius festivus; assembly: GCA_963931855.1. Classification (NCBI taxonomy): domain Eukaryota; kingdom Metazoa; phylum Arthropoda; class Insecta; order Diptera; family Syrphidae; genus Philhelius; species Philhelius festivus. Next base: position 60,871,917 of record OZ007557.1, read on the forward strand.
AAGAATTCCAGACCCACGCATATATTTTTGAAAGTATTGTATTCTATATTGCCATCAAAAGAAATTCCTCAGAATTACTGGAACGTAAAATTGGCCTTATTTAAATGTGTACCGTGAACCTCCACTGAAGACTGAACATCGAATTGGGCGAGTGGTGCAGTTGGTGGGCAAGGAAAAAGGAAACAAAATAATCTTCTTTCCATCATCGATGGTCCTTTATTAGAAAAAAAAAAGAAAGCAAAAAAAAACAACGAACGTGAAAAGGATGCCACAGTCTTGAGAATAGAATCCAGTATGTACCTAGCTTGTTATCAACTTGACTTTGGCATCAAATATAATAATATTCTCTGACGTTGAGATATTTTCTTGAGAACAAATAATAAAAAGGATACCAATTTACAAGGACATCCCCGAAATTATTCTATATAAAGAAAACAAAGAAAAAATATATCATAAAAAAGAAAACGATAAAGTTTTTCATTTATAAAACCATTTTGTCATCTAGGATTTGCAAGCTTGATGCCTCTTCATAGGACTCCTATGGGTGTCTTGAATATTTTCAATAAAAATGCTGTTCTTTTTTCTGGCTGGTCGTTGAAGTTCAAAAGGTTTATTTTCAAAAGCAACCTACAAAAACCGCAGACCCTGCTATCACTATGTAGTTTTCACATTTAAACGAGGGCTGTTTCATGTCACATTCTCAGTTATATTTGACAACAATTTGCATAGGTCTACATGTACACCTGGGCCAACACCAACACTCACTTCGAGCAAAGGACACTACTTGATTTAAGCATTTATATAGAATTGCTGGCTAGGAACGGCCAGATTCAATTTGCCAGATTGGGCGGACGGTGGGTCAGTGTTGAAAAATAAAACTTTTTCAATTAAAAACGAACCCGAAACTAGTGTTGCAATTTTGGGGTAATTGGTTTAAATGTGCTGCGTTTACAGTTTTCGAATTTCAATTACAGAATGACAACCAATTTTGCTGGAGAGTTTTATTTCTACCTGAGAGTTTTCAGACATTTTGAAAATGTTATCTGGCCAGGAATTTTTCAAAAGACTTAACGGTAGGGCATACGAGAATATAAGGTTCCTGCTGGATATTTTAATGGATTAGAAGCAAAAATGATATAGATGTTTTTATGTCTGCATTTCAAATGACTGCATGCAGATTTTTTTGAATGGATGCAGGAGTCTAGTTTTTGTTTTGTTCATGTTTTCAACTGAAGAGAAAATGATTATTATTGCGTAAGACTATTTTTAGCATTCTAGGATTTGTAGTTTAAAATCTGCAAAATGATTAACTTGCAAGTAATTTTATAATAAATTTAAATGGCTTTTCAATAACTGTTTTTTTTTTTTTGTAAAATGATATGATAAAGTAAAAAACAAGCGAACCAAAGTACTAAGAGCTCTCAATAGCTACCACGAAATAAGGTACAAAAGTAGCGCTTTGCTTTTGAAAAATAATATCTCTTTGATAACAAAAATGGAAGAATTTGAACATTTGGTGCTAGGTATTGAATGAGATCCAAAGTAGGGTTCTTCGAGGAAAAAACATTATTCTCTCTATCAGGGACAATCATGTTGAACCTCGAGAGAGAATACAAAACACCAGCCAACTTCTACTTGTTTATCTTTATCTGAAACCGTAGTTTAAGGTAGCACTGTACTTAAGCTAAAGAAAACCTGTTCTACCGAAAAGGCAAGAGAAATGCTTAATAACTCTTCAAAACTTTTAAGGGCACATGTGCATTCGTCCCTGTAGTTCTAATACGTCGCTACCCAAAAAAGTCAAATTTTTAAGAGATAAGAAATTTATTTAAATTATAATAAGGGCTTAGAAATGTACCAGAGTTTAGCTGAAGACCCGTTTATGGATAATTCTTGAAGTCTCATAAAAAGCTGCTATTAAAAGGTAGGTCACGAGGAATTAGGCTTTAATCTTATTTATTGGGAAACGATGTATTTTCGTGGTATAACCTTGCGAAGGGATAAGTACGAGATATTTCAGAAAGAAATTCATCTTCCTTAGTAATGATTTTAGAGGTATTGTAATATATCAGCTAACGAGATATTCGGTTGGGCTGCGAGGTATTTACATTGAATAATTTACATTGGAAAAAAAACCAAAGCTTATGATTTCGAGATATTTTCCAAAAAAAAGTTCATTTTATTATATTAGGTGTTATATTTTCGATTGTAGTAATAATTATAAAAGCTTTATCGGGACTTATGAGACTGCATCTGCATCCAAATCAAAAATTCGATTTTTTCTGTGTTACGAGGTATTAAAACTGCAGGCACAAAGTTTCCGAAAAATAATTAAAACAAAAAAGCAAACAGTACAAATAAGAAAAAAGAAAAAAAGAAAAGAACACAACTATGAGAAAAGTTCGGTCAACTAGATGTTGAATCTGTCAAAATCATTTCGCTGTCAAATAGACGTCAAAACGAATGTAATGAGTTCAGTTAACTCAGTCGCATCAGAGATGTCACTTTTTCGAAATAGTGCAAATTGTACTCGTACTAAGAAAATACAGAGTTGAAACTGAGATGCCATAATAGTATCCCTTGACATAATGGTTAGTGCGTTTGACTTTCGTGCAGAAGGTCTTGGGTTCAGTTCTCAGCCGCTGCAAAACAAAATTTTTCAGGGGTGTACTGCCTCTTGCGAGGAATTGATAAATCCTTTAAGAGAATCCCTTATCATGAAAACTACTGCCCATTAGCCGTTCGGATTCGGCAGAAAATTGTAGAGTCCCCCCATTCCTGTTAATGCGCATCACATAGGAATGGTTGACAGTTGTAAGTCACAAGCCTTAGGCTCTCTATGAGCTGTAATGGCCAACTATTTAAAAAAATTGTCGTATAAATTGTCAGGCCTAAATAATAACATTTTTAACATCAGTCGTTTTTTATTGGTAAAAAAGCTGGCTATGATGCAACAAAATAAGACACAGTAAACAAAAAAAGGAATAGTGCAGATAAAATTTTTGGCACGTCTGGAATAGAAGATACTCAAATGGGTTGCAAAAACATTTTGATTATTGGAGGATGTGTTCGGTGATATTTGTTTATTTTATGGTTTGTTTTCACAAGAACAAAAATAAGATTTGAATTGAAATATTAATCTACGATTAGATAGTCAACGTCACTAAAAATTTATCAATACTTCAAAAATATTTTACCTAAGTCTTGGCTTCAAACGATGTCCTCATTCCATTAACTGTCAATAAAATTGGTTTATCAAAGAATATCATTCACGGCCAAAAATATAATCCCACATTTAGATGGATTATAAGTTGTCGTAATTGTTTCAATTTGATTAAGTCTTCATCGTGTAAATATTTAAAGTTCTACCATTATTTTATTATTTCAAATGACGTTTAATAAAAGGGGTCTCGCAATTCTCTCTGACAGGCTACGCGACTCGGCTGATTTCATTAAACTTGGTAGATATAGCGTTTTTTTTTTATTTTGCCGCCAAACGTTTTTTTCTTTTTTTCTGTTTTTTTTTTTTTTTTTTAAGACCAAAAATAAAACTACCTACTTGACTGTTCCGAAGAGTGGTTATTAATTAGAACCATTTTTTTTTTCTATAGATCGACCGATTTCGATCATTTTGTTAAAAGTTTTAATAGTTTTGTGTATTCAAATTTTCCTAAAAAATTGGTGGATTTGTAAAAAAAACTTTAACAAAAATTTTTGTATTAACTCAATATTTCGATAACCCCATGCTCGATTTTTTAAAACTCCACAACTACAAATTTTTTTTAATACAATCTACAAAATTTGTGAAAGAAAAAATTCATTTTATCCAAAAATAACGGTATACCCACCATACAAATATTAAAAAATTTGTTTCGAAAATCGTTTTTTTCTCAAAAACAGCACCTAAAAATTTTATAAAACTTTGTTCTTGCGGTTAAATTTTTCGATCTATAATTCGATAAAATAGTTTTAAAATAAAGATACATATTACTGATTGTATTTATTATAAAACCATTTTATCGAATTTTGAATTTCTCATTATCAGCATAATGGATTTTGAAGAATTTTTTTTTTTAAATTAAAAATCAATATTTTTTTAAATTAAAATTGTAGGTTTTCGCAAAATAATAAATACTTGGAGTTGGCATTCAAAAATGAGTTCTTAACATTTTTTTAAGAATTTTGTATATAAAACTTTTTTAAATCAAAACCACTGCAACCGCCCTGCTTTGTCATTTGCTGGATTTGGGAACGTCACATATTCAGAAAACCGAAACCGCTATATCTGCTTTCTGAAATCTGGTCGTGGCTTTAGGTACTATTAAATATGTGTTAAAGTGTGTTCACAAAAATCTTTACTTACTTACTTAACCGGATATCTGGTTTTTCTTGTTACCTTAAACCTGGGATTCGAAGACTCTATATCAGCCGTCGGCAACCTTTTTAAGTAGTCGGGCACAGTTTTGAAATCCAAAAGTTCAGCGGGCACCACCCAATGAAAAATCAATTTTTTAATATGGCAATAATATTAAATAAAATTAAATTTATTTAATTTATTATTTAAATTCAATGTGAAGTTTGACAAATAATTCGATATGGTAGTTCTTAGGCATTGGTCCAAATGAGCAGCTGCAAGGGTCGTTCGGTACTTCGATTTTATGAACTTCATATTTGAAAACACACATTCCCAAAAATATGTGGATGCGCAAAGAGAGCTAAATTTTAAAGCACAATTTCTTAACAATGGGTAATTACATTTGCTAACCAAGCTCCAAAATTTTTCATCGTGATAATATGACTTTAATTCGATGTCATTTGTCAAATTTATAATTTTCAATTCTAGGTCCTCCTTATTTGAAATATCGAAATAGTTTGCAATTTTAATAGCAATATCGTCATCCAGTTGGGTAAAAGAGTTAATAAAGAATATAACGATTTTTTCTAAATTATTGAAATCTTCAAATCGGTTATTAAATTCTTCCAATAAGGAATCGAAATGTTTGGCAAATTGATGAGTTGGAGCTTTTCCATCCCAATAATTTTGAATTATTATTTTTACATTTGGAAAATAGGAACAATTGTCCTTCTCCACATGTGTTTTCCAGAGTTTTAATTTCACCTTAAATCAATCGTTGAAGCAATATGGTGATTTTTTCCTTATAATGTCAAATTTAGTTCTTTTAATTTTAACGTTAAATAAGTTATTACTACGTTTTCACCAAGAGTAAATCCGGGATTTAGGTGGATTTACCATAAATCTCCTTTAAATCTCGTAGATTTACCATACAAATATAAATCAATGAAGATTTAAAATAAATCTCCTTGAAATCTTCTCGCAATCAGAAGATTTGCAAAACAAACAAACCTTATTTTATAGAACTCACCTATGTACAAGTTAGCCCACTTTCTTCATTGACAATCAACACAAAATAAAAATATCTGTCAAACTTGTTGTGTTTGGTTATTTACTAAAAGGCCACACTTTCTAGGACAAAATCTAAGTTTTTATACAAAAAAGAACTAATTATTTTAATTGATATAACAACTTACAAAAAATGGCAGAAACAAAAAAAATCACGCAAAAGCTGGGGCCCGAAAGACGAAAAGCTTTTAATGGAAGTGTGCGCTAGTATAATGTTTCTCAAGCACTACTGGCGTTTTTTTCTATAAATATGGATTCTTCTATCCAATGCACCAAATATCCCTTTCATTATATTTTTCAGAATCAAAAGGTGTGATAACAATACTCGTAGTTTTAAAGTTCTAATACTCATTTTTTTAAAGTGTTTATTGAAAATACACTATTTTTTTCATCAACTCACTTAACAAAATATAGTGTCCTCAATAAAAATATAATTTAAAATGTCATAATGCGGGCATTTCAAGACTATCTCACGGGCACTTTGGTGCCCGCGGGGACTTCGTTGCCGACCCCTGCTCTATATTGATTGAGCCAATGTAGTCGATTTGAATTGGCTTTCTGAACGTTTTGTCATAGTCGGTAGACAGATCTTTGTTTTTTGATAGCATGTAAGTACCTGATCATATCGTCACTAACTTTAAGACCAACGATTTTTCGCCCCTTCTTAAATCGCTGTGAAGGACTCTATTACGAAACTTTGGAAGCCGCCTGATATGATATCGTCGGAATGCCATCTGTGTTATAGCCTACGCATCTTCTGATCCAGAGATTGAAAATGTCACAAGATAGCGCATCTCATTGACAATACTTTGTGCATATGTATGAAAAATTCGGAACATTACATCGCGTAGTTTCTAGTGTCACGCGAAACATTTGGTTTAATTTTCCCCAGATCCTGGCTTGGGTCATCGCAATATAGAGCTCCTGACGATGAATGCTCTCGTATATTCATCGACACCTCCTTTCTCTCCCCTCCTAATTTCCCCCTCGCCCGTGCTGTGTTTATAACATTATAAGGGTCTCGTTACATACCCTTGAGCGCGAGTGAATTATAAAAAAAATATATATTAACGAAGCTTATATATGGTATATATGTATAAGATAGAAAGAGAGATTACCCCGAAGTACACATGTACATGAAAGAGATGATATCAAAAAAATGGTGCCCAAAAGTTACACCTGAACTGCTAGCAATGGACCAGGTGGATAATTTAGACTACTATTTTGGAGTACTTACACGTTTGAAAAAGGCTTCTGAGAGTCATTTCCCGATCTTACTAAAAATATTGGAAACAGAAGCTCAGTGCAATGAAATAAGTCTATGGAGAGACTAGCTCAATAATTAAGTTAAACCCCTTTAAGCTGGAAATAAATACACTTAAGTGTTGAAGAGGAATTAATTCCCATACGTATTTTATTGCAAAGATTTTTTTTAAGAAAGTCCATCTCTAAATTATGCTATTTCAAAGGGTTATATAGGTACAGTTCTTTTTTCACAAATTTTCACTGAAATCCAATCACCATGCAAATTCTGCCACTTTAGTTTTTTAATTTGAAAACAGGACGAAATCCAGAAAGTCTCTACTCTTCTTAAGCCTTAAGGTCCATAAGATTTCGTTTCAAATAAACTCCTATTTTTTTTTTAATCAAACTCCTTTCCTAACATCCTGAAAAAAAAATTTAAATTCATCAAATTTATTTTCTCCCACTTTGCAAAAAAAAAAGCAGAGAGAAATTGTGATGCCTTAGCACATTCAGTTCTCACGGATCACGTCACAAAAGCCATACTCAATTTGGCATAACATAGTTAAGAACTATTGAAAGCATGAATAACCAAATTAAACTCAACCGATCCGGTATGCTCTTGGAGAGAAACGTTCAAAAACATTCAAACTCGGCCAAATTGGCGTCCGGAAATTAAATAAACTTCACAAGGATATCCGATTTCTAAGAACAAAAAGTCTGTCCTAATGTATTTTGGCATAGGCAGAAACTCCGTCCCTTATATGGGTTTCATCTTGAAAGCTTAATTCAAAATAAAAGAACAATATCCCAGAGAATGCAATTTTCACACCAACACAAACAGAGAAAAAAAAAACAGAAAAAGGAAAAAGGAAAGGGCATTGAATGGGAACTTAAAATTCAAAGTCTCACACTTTGTAGATTTTCAGAAGCTCGTCCTTAACACAGCAAATGAATATACTCAAGAAAAAAAGTATGAGATATATAGGGATCCATTCAAAGGACGATGAAGGAAAATTTTGTTAGAAAACTTAAAAGCCAGGTATGCATGTCCTTTGTTGCATTTTTAGGTCTTAGTCTTGTTCTGCTTTTGGTTCTTCCGTTTGGTCATTGCTTTCGGTAGAATATCTTCTGAAGGGACAAACTTCATTGTGTTATCCAATTAGTTTCGTGTCGAAAGTTTGCCACTCTTCTTTTTTTTTTTCTTTTTTAAACACTAAAACTCAAGTGTTAGGTATAAGGCTGTGATGTGATCTTAGGCGCAGTGTTATCGGGTTAGAAAACAAATGCTTTTGTTTGGGAGGATGAATAAGGATTGAAGTTCAAATATACACTGCTAGATTATGTTTCAATTCTTAATCAAATCTGTGAAACCTTTAGTAGAGGCTCAAGTTATGGCAGTAGATACTTTTCACAAAACTTTTGAAGTGTTTGCAGCAATAGACACGGGTTCTTCTTATTGCCTAAAAAAATGAATGCTAATGTTGTTAGAATGAGCCTGCAGCCTTCAGCGCTTTTTTCTATAATAAATCTGTTTAAAAATTAAAACCGATTTTTGTTAAATTTGGTAGAGATTATTTTTGTTTTTTTTTTTTTATTTTAACATATTAAGTCGGTTGAGCTCAATGACTATGTCGAATTGGTCTCAATAAATAAATTTGGTGGTGCAACAACTCGAAGTGAACCAGGACTTATTGACTTACTACAAATCTCAACCATTCTTGAATGCATGTTACCAGGAACGGAGGAACCTATAATTTTCTGCCGATTCCGAACGGTTAATGAGCAGCACTTTCCATGACAAGAGATACTCTTGGAGGATTTGTCAACTCCTCGCAAGGAGCAGTACACGTCTGAAAAAAACTTTCTTGCATCGTCTGAGAATCGAACTCGCATGACAGTCGAACGCACTAACCATTATGCCAAGGGGTACGGCAAATTGGTCTAACAGACTTATTTTATGATTGAGAACAATAGGGTTTGCCAACAATTGGAGTCCATTGAAAATTAAATTGGTACCACAAGAACACTTCAACCTAGTTTTCAAGCTTAAATGTCCACAAAATTTTTTAATATGAAAAAATGTTTAACAAATAATCTTAAGTACAATTTACTTTTTTTAAACTTGGAATATTAATAAGACCTCAAAAACATTTATAGGAGCCGACTTAGATGGGAAATACTTGTCATGTCGAGAGATACTCTGGGAGTATTTGCCACTTCCTCGCAATAGGGTGTAGATACATACAGATTCTATCAAATGCTTTAGAAATATGGATCGCAATGATCTTGCTTTCTCCACAACGATGTAACCATTGATTCCACTGTACGATCTGAAAAGCCTTAAGTGTACGTAACTATGAACCTCCCCATTTTTCATGTTTACTCGCGACTTATTTATACTACATATTAGGGTGTGTCACTTTTGTATGGCCGCAAGAAAGTACTCTTATTTTTAAATGTAATAGTGCTCAAAAGTTGTATTAGGGGTCTGAGGTTTAAAAACAAGTAAAAAAAAAAATAAGATATCGTTCGTCTTTGGCTCGCTCAAATCAGTTGAAGTTGAAAAAAAAAAATTAATTTACAGTAATTTTTACTTGCGACTTATAGGTACTATAAGGCAAGTTATGCATTCGTAAAAAAAATCGAACTCGAGATTTTGATCAAAGTTGACATTACGATGATAGCGAAGACCAAAAAAGTGGGTCTGGCAATTCTGTCTGTCTGTCTGTCTGTCGGTTCGACTACAGCCTAAACGGCTCGGCCGATTTTCTTCAAACTTGGTTGATATGGGTTTTAATTTTTCCCCCCCGGATGTTTTTTTCTGTTTTTTTTTTAAGACCAAAAATAACGGTACCTGCCATACGATTTTTTTCGAAATTTTATAAATATTTTTTTTTCTCAAAAACTGTCACACAGAATTTTTCAAAAAAAAAAAATTCGAAAAATTTCATTTGGTCAAAACTAGCTAACGGTTGAAAAAAATTTTACAAAAAATTGTTATTTCTGGTAGCCTCCCTTGGGTCCATTTTTTGGTTTTTGATTTTCTCGAAAACGGTACAGCCGATTTAAATTATTTTTTGTATGCTAATGCTCCTCCAAAGTTTGAATATTATTACATATTCAAATTTTCAATTTTTAATTTTTTGGATTTTTAAGAAAAAATTCAAAATTTTTTTTTGGAAACTCAATATTTCGAAAACCCCATGCTCGATTTTTTTCAAACTTGACAAATAAAAGTTTCTTAACATAATCTACAAGATTTGAGAAAAAAAATTTGTTTTATCTAAGACTAACGGTACCTTCCATACAAATTTTAAAAAATGGTTTTCGAAAATCGTATTTTTCTCGAAAATGGTTCCGAGAATTTTGCTAAAATTTTTTTTCTTTTGATTAATCTTTACGATCTATAATTTAATAAAAAAAAATTTTAATCTAGATATTACTGACTGTACCTACCATAGAACGATTTTTTCGAATTTTGAATTTCTCATTATCGACATAACGGATTTTAATGAAATTTTTTATAAAGAAGCTCCTAAAAAGTTTAAAAAATATTGCATTTAAAAAACTTAAGAAAAAATATTTTTTTTTTTTTGAAAAATTCGATATCTCAAGAACGGCTTAGTATTTTTTTTTTGGAAATTAGACTTTTATTCGTACAATAATAAAAACGTAAGGTTGGCGTACCAAAATTTTTTCTTAAAAATGTTTTAAGAATTTTATACATAAAAGCTTATTTTTTTAAGGAACCACTACAACGACTTATAATTTTTGTTCCTGCATAAATTCATATTTGCATAGCATTCTGTTTTTATCTCTTACTACTAAAAGAATTTAAAAAATTTATTTTCTCTAATAACATTCGTTTTTAAAATTCCTAGTCTATAACATAGGAGCAAGTTCGTGCGACCCAGTCGTGCATTTTATTTTTTTTACGTATATGAAAAAAAACTCAACAAAATACAGAAAGAATTTTTGTCTTTACAAAAAGATATACCACGATATACCACGATATTCCGTTGATTTTTAAGAATTTTGTTTTGTAAAAAAAAAAACGATTTTACATAAAAAAAATGATTTTTCTTCCTTCTTTTATTATTTCATAGCTTCTTTATCAAGTGTTCAATTTAAACAAATATAAGCTTAAAAGTGTTTCCTTGCAATTATCTTTCACTTGAAAGCCTAAAAATATTTTATATAATTTTTTTGTATCCACACGGTGCAATTTAAGACACCACATATTTCAAAAATCTCTAAAAATCAAAATTGTTTGGATTTCATCCTGTTTTTGAGCGAGCCAAAGATATTAATTAAAATAAAAATTGTAAACGCAGGATTTAATTTTGATAAGCAATGCAACTTTTAAAAGCTATTACATTTGAAAATACCATAGTTGAGCACTTTGACACACCCTACTACATATTAGGCAAATTATTATGCATTAAGCCTAGTACGCAGATCGCGCTAAATTTTATCTTCCACATTTTTCTCCAAACATCAGCTAAAATCTAAGCTAAATTTTGACATAAGGACTTTGTGGAGAATATGTCACAGAAAACAGCTGTTCTCTAAATGAAATTTTTTCAAAGATTTAAAAGAATTTGGTTAAAAGTACGATTTTTTAAGAATTATGAATGAGAACAAATGAGAATTATGAATTATGATAGATTTTTGCTTTGGAAAATCTTGTAAGACTTCCGCCACCAAATATTCTTCGAAATATTATTCAAATATAATTACATTTCAAATTGAAATTGAAATTTAGCTCGAGAATAAATGTGCCAGACAATTATTTCGTGCGCTAAATTTTGACAGATAAGTGCAGTTCGAAGAGAAATTTTGATTTTTTAGCTGGAGCAGCGTACCTCTCGGCTAAAATGCTTGACATTATTTTAGCCTGGCTAAAAATTGGAGAGAATTTCGTATGGGAGATAAAATTTAGCGCGATCTGCGTAGGTACTAGGATTTAATAACAAAAATCGATCTCGAGATTTTGATTAAAGTTGACATCACAATGATAGCGAAAACGAAAAAAGTAGGTTTCGCAATTCTGTCTGTCTGTATTTTCGACTACAGCCTAAACTGCTCGGCAAATTTTCTTTAAACTTGGGAAATAGCATTTTTAAATTTTTCTTCCCACAAGTTTTTTTTATCTTTTTTTCAAGCCCAAAAATAACGGTAAAATGGATCTTTTTTTTTTGTTTTTAATTTTCTTAAGAACGGTAGAACCGAATCTTAATATTTTTTAAACTTGAATAAAAAAGTTTCTTAATACAATCTACAAGATGTTTTTAAGTGTACCTATTTTACCCAAAAATAATGGTACCATGTAAATGTTAACAAATGGTTTTTGAAAATCGTATTTTTCTGGGTGCGGTGCTGCACCTAGAATTTCGATAACATTTTGTTTTCTTTCGATTAATTTTTACGATCTTTAATTCAATAAAAATAAAATAAACGACTTGGTCGCACTAACTCGCTCCTATATATAATATACTAGGAATTTTAAAAACCAATGGTGCAAAATATTAAACAGCCTATTATCAAGTTATTAGTATGATACTACTTAACAATTTGCTAACTCTATACAGTGGCGTAGATAGCTTTTCGCTATGGGGGGGATAGATCTAGTTCGCTCATTTTTTTTTAAATTTTAATAATTAAAAAAAAAACAAATAACAAGACTTCATTGAACTCATGTATGCCATAAAAAAATAATATTTTTTTAAAGATAATATATTTTACGCATTAATTTGAATATGAACTGGAATAAATATTGATAAACAGTGCCTTGCATAAGTATAACCGCAACTGTAAAAATGCGTTTTGTAAAAAATTAAAATGGGAATGACACATTACTATTTTTTTATTGAATGGCATCACTAATCAAGTAAATTGAGAAGAAAAAAAGTTCCGTTATTTTCTCTTCTGGTGTTTAAAAATTAAAAACAGATTTTTATATATTGCAAAAGTATAACCGCACAATGCAAACCTCTCTGAAGCTTCATTCAGTTATGTGCTTCGAAATGACAAGAAACAATGCCACGTGGTAAACATTTAAGCGATACGGAAAAATTAAAAATTCAAGCTTTTCGGTTAACTGGCCTAAGTTGAAGGGCTATTGGTAGGAAAATTTAAAGATCCGATCGTGTCGTCCGAAATTTCTTACAAGATCCAGAATCTTATGAAACGAAAATAAGACCCGGGCATCTGCAGAAGTTGAAACGTCGAGATAAGAGGCGTTTAATAAATGCTGCATCCAATTCGGCGCATTCCTTGCCAGACGTTCGTGACGAATTGGGCTTAGGAATTTCGGTTTCAACGGTTTTTCGTGCCTTAAAAAGCAGTAAAGTGATTGTTCGGTGCAAAATGATGCCAGCTCCAAATTTGACAACAGTCTACAAAAAAAAGTAAGAATTTGCCCAGCAAAACATGAAACGGAATTGGAAAACCATAAGTAACATTTCTTTAATTTACACTTAACTCTTGTTATTCCAAATGTCACAATTCAATGAATGTTTTTTTTTTAGATTATTTTAGATTATTTTCAGTGGCGAAAAAAAGTTTAATCTTGATGGGTCAGGTGATTTTAACGGATATTGGCACGATCTGAGAAATAAACAAAGTTTTTTTCCAAGAGGAACTTTGGCGGTGGCAGTTGTAAGGTTTGGGGGGCCTTTTGCGACCGTGTCGCAATTCACGTTAGTCGTCAAAGTTTGGGATGGTACGAATCGAATAACATACATTTTATGGTGTTCCCGGCACGTTCTCCAGATTGTAACCCTATTGAAAATCTTTGGGGAATTTTTACCCGCAAAATTTATGCCCACAATAGGCAATTATACAGTGTTGCTGAGCTGCGAAAGGCGATTGTGGAAGAATGGAACTGTATAGACGATTTCATATTAAATAACCTTGTCAACAGTATTTCAAAAACAATTTTTCGATTGTTCGAAAACAGGGGCAGCAATGTCCTTTACTAATTTAGCCGAAAAAATGTACTTAAAATAAAAAAACAGTTAAAGATAAAAAAACGGTTATACTTTTGCAATAAAAAAAATCTGTTTTAATTTTTAACCACCAGAAGAGAAACTAAATCCAGTTTTCTGTTCTTTTTAGATAAAAGACTTATAACCTCGTCTGCTATTATAGGTATTTCGCTATGAATAGCTAGAGCAACCAAACCATTCAAACGATCCTGCAAATAAGTACATCCAAAGCTTATCACACTGTTATTAAAATAGACATATTTTTAATAATCTCACTTCGTTGGTCACGCTTTTTAACTTCCCATAGGGAGTTATTGTAAACGGTCCGATTTGTCAAATTGGAATTTTTGACATTTCTCTACGTTTCAAGGTCCTTAGAGGCTATATCAATCATTTTTAGAGCGATGTCTGTGTGTGTGTGTGTACGTACGTTCGTACGTTCGTACGTTCGTACGTTCGTACGTGCGTACGTTCGTACGTGCGTACGTTCGTACGTGCGTACGTTCGTACGTCCGTACGTTCTGGTACCATTTTTCGTCGTCGATATCTCAAGAACGAGTAAAGATATCGACTTCAAATAAATTTTGTTTAATAGATAATAACTTCGAAAGAGGCTGAAAGGGCGTTTATTAAAATTCAGTGAGTAGTTTTTTCACTATAATGGTTTAAAAAAAAAGTAAAAATTTTGGTTAGTTTCAAATATCTCATGAAAAAATAATGCTATTGATTTCAAATAATTTTAATGTACTCATTATAAGTTCATACAGATTTGGTATGAATTTGGAAAAAACGAACATACCGTTATTTTTTTAAATAAAAAAAACTAAAAAAAAAATTCCATAACCCAGATATTCTAAGAACGGAAAACAATTTGAAACTCAAAATAATTTTATTTTACGAAAAATAATGTGTTTGTGAAATTTTCACAATTTCAAAAAAAATCAGTTTACAGTTTTTTTACAAAAAATAAAAAACTATCAAATTCTATTGAAAATTGGTAAAAATTGTTTTTCGACTCAAATTTCTCGAGAACTAGTAGTGATAATTTAGTTTATCTTATACATAGCATAATTTTGTACAATTGGTAAAATGTTGACAAATATTGAATTAATAGTTTTTTTTTTTAATAAAAAAACTATTAAAAATTCTAGTGAAAACTAGTTAAAATTGTATTTCAAGTCGAATTTCTTGGGAATGAACACCGATAGTGCCTTCTAAAGTATGTTGTCTTATACATCGATACCTTCCCGTAAGAATGTATACTAAGCGACATTTCTAAAATTGTTCAGGAAACGAAAAAAAACGAAGAAAATTCTAGTTGAATCATAGTGTGCTAAGAGACAATTTTGGTTAAACTAAGTGACATCTAACAAAATTTTTTGACATAATACAATTATTAACATATGTTTAAATTTAGACAAGTATCGAATTGACATTTTTAAACAAAAATATAAAAAAAAATCTACTAAAAAGTGGTAATATTTGTTTTTCGACTAGAATATCTTGAGAACGAGCAATGATATTGACTTTGCCATTATTTAATTTTATACATAATACAATTTCTAACAAATGGTTTATATTTGACATATATATCTAGTTTTAGAGCGGATATATTTTGTAAGTACCCTTCCATGAATAACCAAACCATATCTTTTATATTTGAATATTTCGTTTTTAAATTTTTTTCAATTAAAATGTTTGGAACCGAAATAATAAAATAATGTCTATAATATAATACATTTTGGAACAACTTACACATCAACAATCTCAATTTCAAATCTCTTTAAATAATTAAAATGATTTTCAATCTTAAAATAATGTTTGTTTGAATTTTACAGCTAAAGTTTGTTTCGCTGAAAATTTGGTTATTTGAAAAAAACTAAATATAAAGTTTTCAAGACCACAAATGGGAAGTGTGGGTCGCACCCAGCCTTTTTTGTATTGTTTTTATTCTCTTTACTGACTGGAGAAAGTTCTTTCGGGAGTTGACGTTGAAACCGGCAGTGTAGCTAATATCTTTAATAAAATATATATATGTAGCTTAGACTGGGCCAAAAAAATTGACTATTTTTTTTTTGAAAGATATATCGAGAATATCATTCAGAATGACAAAAAAAATTTTGATTTTTAGTCATAATTTCATGTTTTGCGTCAGAACTGACAAAACATTTAAGTAAAAAAAATTCATTTTGACTTACTTTTATATAAAATTAAATTCCCTACAAAAAAGGTCTAAATGAAAATTTTCGTCAGACAAGCCGTTTTTGAGTAATTAAGCGTAGCTGCATGGAAGCGCTTTTTCTTGCACGTTTACCTATTATCAATTGGTGAGAGACGTAAAAAAAAATTTCAGAGTGCGTTTCTTTAACTTATTTGGTTGATGACTGGTTATGTTGAAAAATTATCGATCGCAATGGGGGGGGATATATCCCCCTGATCCCCCCCCTATCTACGCCACTGACTCTATAGTACTTTACTAACTCATTCTTAATTTTAAACATTTTCTAACTACTAAAAGAATTTTCCTAATAAATTGCTTCTAAACACACCTATAACAATGACATTTCGTGTAAAAAAGTAAGTACACGAACCTTTTTTGATGTTTGCAAATGTCAAAGAGTCATATTAAGCTAGCACGATACTAAAAAAATAAAGTAGGCATTCGATGATTTTAACTTTAATAAAAGGGTAGAGAAAGTATGATGCTATATTCGATTAAAATTTGCATATTCGTTGTTTTAACTTAGTATCATACTAAAACAGCTTTAGCATCGTACTAATTCAATTAAAATTTTGTGCCAATGTTATTAGAGAAAACTGTTCATTAAGGATAAAATTCGTTTTTTAAACTCTTTTAGTAGGAAGAAATAAAAACAGAATGCTATGCAAATATGAATTTATGAGAGAACAAAAATTATAAGTCGTTGTAGAGGTTTCTTTAAAAAACTAAGCTTTTACATATCTACAAAATGCTTAAAACATTTTTAAGAAAAAAATTTGGTATGCCTTATACCTTAAGTTTGTATTATTGTACGAATGAAAATTAAATTTAAAAAAAATATAGAGCCGTTTTTGAGATATCGAATTTTCCAAAAAAAAATGACATTTTTTGTAAGTTTTGCAACGCAATGTTTTTAAAACTTTTTGGAAGCATCTCTATAAAAAAAATTTCATTAAGATCCCTTATGCTGATAGTTAGAAATTAAAAATTAGAAAAAAATGTACTACGTAGGTACAAGCTGTAATATCTAAATTTTACAATTTTATCAAAATTCTAGTTTTGAGTTTTGAAAAAAAAAAATTTGAAATTTTTTTTTAAAATCCAAAGCATTTTTTTTTTTTTTGAAAATTTGAATTCACAATACTATTTAAATTTCTGGGGAGCTTTAGCAAACAAAAATTATCAAATTTGGTGTTACAGTTTTTGAGCAAATCAAAAACAAAAAAAAATGGTTCCATGGGGAGTACCAAAGTTTTTTAAACCATTACCTAGCCTTAACTAAATGAAATTTTTTTGTATTTTTATTTTTTAAATCTGTCGAACAGTTTTTGAGAAAAAAAAAATATTTAAAAAATTTCGAAAAAAATTCGTATGGCAGGTACCGTTATTTCTAGTCTTAAAGAAAAGAAAGAAACGTGTGGGGGAAAAAATTTAAAATCATATCTACCAAGTTTAAAGAAAATCGGCCAAGTCGTTTAGGCCGTAGTCGAACAGACAGACAGAATTGCGAGACCCACTTTTTCAGTCTTATAGTACCTATAAGTCGCAAGTAAAAAAGTATGTGAGAGCAATAATTGGTCGGTAAATGGAAGGTGAAGTTGAATCTTCTTAAGGATAGAATCCGTTTAAGAACTGATTGATGAAATGCTTTTCTCCAATCAGAGAGTAAATGGCCTGAGGAATAGGAAAGATAAACTAAACTAACGCATTGGTTTTGCCAACATGGAAGAACACATTTTCAAGTCAACAGCTGATATACCATCAGGGTCAGCGGAATTGTGAGTATCGAGATCTTTGATATACTCTAGCGACTGTATGAGTTCGAAATGTATTGGTCCTTATTATAAGTCTAAGTTCTTTGTAGATGTGCCATCCTCCCGCTATCTGGTAACGTCGATTTTGCTGCAAATTGTTCTACAAACACATCGGCTTTGTCTATGGAACTATCGGCATGGTTATGATTGAAAATGGGCGTAGGAACCACTGATTTTAATATTCTTAGCTAATGAAAAAAAGTTTATGCATGCCTTTAGGACACTACAGTACTATTTGCCTAACTTTTAGCTGATGTAAGAATTTGGTTCTTAGAATCAAGGCGTTGCAGAAATTTCTGGCTTGTTTAAATTTTACACTGTTTTCCTCTGAAGGAATTGTTTTATACAACCGGAAAAATGATTTCCTTACTTTGAAAGCTGAAATAAAACCAAGAATTTGATACTCTCTTTTTCTGCGAGGTACAAAGGCTTTCAAACCATGGTCATGTGTGCGCAAGAATCAACGTCTCCATCTAAGAAGATGCCTCTGTTAAAAGGAATTAAAGTTTATTAAATATGAAATTACGAAATCGAAAACTATATGAAACAGCTTCTTGCAACATTTACCCTCTCGAGCTCTAGATTCCTCATGCAAAACATTCTATGTAAACTTATTCTCCATTCATCGAGCTCTTGTTTTCTTCGAACCTCTTTTTTCTGAATCTTTCAAAAGCCCCGCAATCTGTATTTATTAACATCCTTTCTTTTTATGGTCTTTATAACAGCAGGGCTTCATTATTCTGCAACAAATAATGTGTCAACACTCAACACCAAACGACTTATTAAATAATGACCGAGGCAACGTCCATCGCATTATTATTATAGTAATTACTTCCAAAGCAAAACTGTATGCTTTTCTGATACTTTTGCCAATCTGTTTCATTGCCGGGAAATTGTAAGCTATTAGTTTCATCAAAATCCACCCCCATCTGCCTACGATGGACATTTTTATACTGAGCTTTCCCAATTGCTAGGACGAAAAACTCCTCCTATCGAATTGTGTATATATGTATATTATTTTGTATAACCGTGAACGGTGACTTGGTCGTTTGTCGATACGGCCGACAGCTAAGGACGACTCCTTGCATATTTCGATCACGTAAAGTCGTTAGAAGAAATTAAGAAATAAAAATTTTGTCGCGCACCACTTTAATCAGCTACGCTACGTAAATTTTTAATTAGGGCCTCACGTACCGTTATAGCCCAGCAGGAAACGCGTAAGTCGCGCACCAAAGCAATTCTAGCGTGCAACCCCTACTTAGCATGTTGTGCATTTGATGTCATGGTATTCGTTTGGTCCTTGTCTGGATTTTTTTTTGTTTTTGAAATTTCAAAAGGGCGGGGGTGAAAGGTTTCTTGTTTTTTTTCTCCTTCTCTTCTTTGTGTCTTGTCTTTGAAGCTTTGTGAGACAATTGGCTCTGACACCCAGCACATTATAACATCAGGGATCCATTTCCAGGATGCCATACCATACCGATATCACACCCGGAATTCTCCCCTATTTTTAGAACACAAGAAAAAGTTGGAAAAAAGCATTGTCCCTGAGACAGTAAAATGTCGTCTAATTATGTTTTGTGTGTTCACCAACCAAAAAAAAATAAAATAAAAAATAAAAGGGACTAAATAGATGCTTTTTGGAGAGTTATTTTCGGGGTCTCTGGATGGAGGTGTTGGGGAAATAAGGAAAAGGACCAGCCAGGAAGCCATTAAAGGGATTTGGTGGGTCGCATAAATTGTAATTAGCCGCAGTTTAAACATACAAGACACCGGAAACTTGTATCTTCTAAATATCGTGCGCTTCGATGCGAAATAACGGTTTTGTTTGACTTTTCGACCGAAATCTTTTCAAACAAGAATAAAATCAAATAAATAAGATTTTTTTGCGACTCTTTGTTGAATTTTCAGTGATGGGAGATGGTTTCTACGTGTTGGAGGTTATATGTACGTAAAAAATATAAATATGTAAGTACTTAAAAAAAAACTTTAAACGGAAATCCATCAAATCAATGATTTTTACTTGCGACTTATAGGTACTATAAGGCAAGTTATGCATTCGTAAAAAAAATCGAACTCGAGATTTTGATCAAAGTTGACATTACGATGATAGCGAAGACTAAAAAAGTGGGTCTCGCAATTCTGTCTGTCTGTCTGTCTGTCTGTCTGTCTGTCTGTCTGTCTGTCTGTCTGTCTGTCTGTCTGTTCGACTACAGGCTAAACGACTCGGCCGATTTTCTTTAAACTTGGTAGATATCATTTTTAATTTTTTCCCCCCACACGTTTTTTTCTTTTTTTTTTAAGACCAAAAATAACGGTACCCCCCATACGAATTTTTTTCAAAATTTTATAAAACATTTTTTTTTCTCAAAAACTGTTCAATAGATTTTAAAAATAAAGATACAGAAAAATTTCATTTAATTAAATCTAGGTAGTGGTTAAAAAAAATTTTCCGAAAAATGGTTATTGAGGGTACCCCCCATGGAACCATTTTTTTTGTTTTTGATTTTCTCAAAAACGGTTCAACCGATTTTGGTCATTTTTTTTTTTGCTAAAGCTCCCCAAAAACATAAATAGAATTGTGTACTCAAATTTTCAAAAAAAATTTTTTTGGATTTTTAAAAAAAACTTCAAAAATTTTTTTTCAAACCTCAATATTTCGAAAACCCCATGCTAGATTTTTTTTAAACTTGATAAATAATAGTTTCTCAATATAATCTACAAAATGTGAAACAAATTTTTTTATTTTACCTAAAAATAAAGGTACCTACCATACAAATGCTAAAAAATTAAAAAAAATGGTTTTCAAAAATCGTATTTTTCTCGAAAACGGCACCTAGAATTTTGATAAAATTTTTTTTCTTTCAATTAATTTTTACGATCTTAAATTTAATAAAAAAAATTTTGAAATTAAGATATTACAGCTTGTACCTACCACAGAACCATTTTTTCGAATTTTGAATTTCTCATTATCCACATAACGGATCTTAATGAAAATTTTTATAGAGAAGCTTCTAAAAAGTCTAAAACACATTGCATTTCAAAACTTTAAAATAAATATTTTTTGAATTTTTGAAAAAAAAATCTATTTTTTTTCTTTTTTTTTGAAAATTCGATATCTCCGAAACGGGTCAATATTTCTTTTCGTAAATTTAATTTTTATTCGAACAATAATAAAAACTTTAAACTAGCGTACCAAATTTTTTTTTTAAAAGCTTTTAAAAACTTTGTATATAAAAGATTCTTTTAAAGAAACCACTACAAGGACTTATAATTTTTGTTAAAGACTAAAAAAGAATTTAAAAATTAATTTTATCCTTATGAACAGTTTTCTCTAATAACATTCGGTTTTAAAATTCCCAGTCGATTACATAGGAGCAAGTTCGTGCGACCCAGTCGTGCATTTTATTTTAATAAGGTATGTAGCTCTGATTTAAATTCGAACTTTTGTGTTTGCAATCCAAGTTTTATTTCACTATTTCTATAAAATATCAGATGGATTTTTAACGAATTTTATCGAATAAAAAAAATATTGCATCTGTATTTTGTTTGATTCTAATAATATTAAAATTCGCCATGCGACAGCCATCTTGGTTTCTGTAACCCTCCATTCCATTAAAGTAATTTCAGGTTTTTTTTTAAATTAGCGATCTTGAGACAGTCCGAAAAGTACTTAGCCTACATGAGAAAAACAAACAATTTTGAAAATGTGGCGATTTATTTCTCAATATAGTCTCCTTTGAGCTCGATTAACTTGATTCAGAGATGCTCAAGCTTCTTTAACCCATTCAAAAAATAGGTTTTCTTGAAGTCTGCAAAGTAGGCCTCCGTGGCGACGATGACCTCCTCACTAGACTCAAATTTCTGCCAGGCGAGTGATTTTTTTCAAGTTTGCAAACAAAAAAAGTCGCACGATGTCAAAGCTGGAGAACACGGTGGATGGTGCAGCAGTTCGTAGTGCAATTCAACCAATTTGGCCACTGTTCTGAAGTAGTCTCACGGTTGCACTTGTTGACCAGATTGAGCAAACGTGGCACCCATCTCGCCGACAGTTTTCTCATGCCCAAAGTTTCACAGAGGATATGACCCACGCGGTCTTGTGAGATGCCTACTGTTTTCAGCTATCTCGCGCACCTTCAATCGGCGGTCTTCCAATACGAGATCGTGGATATTTAACACGTTATCCTCGGTGGTAACCATTTTCGGTACACTTGTGTGGGGCTCATCAAAAACCGATGTGCGACTACGTAGAGACTCGTTATACCAATTTTTGAAGGTCACCATCCATGGAGAAGTGTCATCGCATCTAAGCGCTCTTTGATTTCGCTGCTCTATTTCCCTTCCAAAAAACAAGAATCGAATCACCGACCGATATTGCTCTTTTTCCATTTTTGTAAAGATGGCTTCCACATGTGGTCAAAACAAAACTACGAGTCCGATTTGGCTGAAAATTTGACAGTAGCGACCTAGGAGAATGTACTAGACGATAGTTAATCTATCTTGTGATACTGGCACCGTCAGACGGTGAGACTAAGTACTTATCGGACCACCCTCGTATTTGCGTAAGTCTTTTCTCACAGATAATCCCGTGCAAAGAAGCCTTAATAATCAGGAGAACGATAGGGGCAGTAGTACCATCTTAACGGAAAAAAAATTCCAACACGGTTCTTTTAGTTCTGACCACCTGATTGATGACACGTTGCCTTTAGGTGGTCTGTAGGTCGCATATCAGCAAGCTTTGATCACATACCCATATTCATTTTCAAGAATCAGAATATGAAAACTCCCCGCAGTTGGCGTTCTCTAAAAAAAAACTGCAAAAATGTAAACCTCACGTGCTTAAACGCGGTATTATGGTATTTTATGTATATATGCTTTATAACATAGTAGAAAGTTTATTGTCAAAAGAGGCAATGTAAATTCTACCGCAATCTTCGATATTAAAAATGTCTTCAGCACGGATTCTATTCAGTATTTACACTTGCGATCTGAAAGGCAGTCTACCTCAGGCAATTGCATATACTCGTACCAACGATCTAATAGCGTACAGAATAGCTCCGAAAGTCGAGATCATCAGAATTCTCTTGCTGGAAGTTCAAAATCAACTTCAGAAATCTGAAACTATTCTGTTTAGTCAACGGCCTTGGCTCTGATGAAAGCATCGCTTCCCATCGATCAGCGAAATCAAGCATCGTTGCGCGCGGTTAGTACTTGGATGGGGGACCGTTCAAATACCAACCGTGAGCTGTTGACATGTGTTTTTCTGTTGTTCTTTCTTTCTGTCTGTCTCTCTCTGTTGTATTGTATAAGCCGATGGTCTGAGTTACCAGTGCTTTCAGTGTCTCTACTTGGTAGATTTATCTACGGAGTAGTGGAATATGTAATGTAATGTATTCTGTTTAGAACTCCGTTGAATGGAGCCCCAAGGGAGACGGAAAAGAACTGGCGCAAGCTGGTGATCGTAGGGCCATATCGACATCCACTGAATAAAAATGTATCTGTATTTAGTCAGGCGATATATAAATGCTGCTCAGACCAAGGCTAGGGAGCCTTTGCCCTGACGAAAGTTGTTTTAAAGCAGTTGACTTAATAATAGGGTGAAGGTAATTTTCTACATGGCCCATATCGGGCCGATGATTGCGTGGTGTGGTTGAACGTTGCCCCATCTCAAACAGAAAAGATTCGGGTGTTTGAGAGGCATTGTTTTAGACGTTGCGTTGCCTTGGATATGGATATCACAGAACACTAGAGTCAGAGTGCTAGTATTATATTATTCCAAATATGTATGTTCTATACAAAGGAGTCCACATCCACATAAACAGAATTGATATTTAGTTGTAAAAGCTGATTGCGGGTCACATTGCAAGAGGGATGTTCCCGACCATAATTTTTGGGACTCACTGCCTTAATGATGATGATGAGTATTATGAGAGTGTGAGTCTAAGCGGCTTGACTTCATCCCGTCCGATACATTCCTCTACTTAGACAGTCGAGAACTGAACTGGATAGAATGGTGAGTCCGCAAATGTTGATAGGTGGCTTGTTTATAGTCGAGACGTCCTTGCACAAGTTGACTTGGTCGACTTACATAAATATAAGCGTAGAATTTATTAGGTAGGGATAGTCAGGTTGTCATAAAAAAGGCTTGCTGTGACTGTTCTTAAATTAAAAGTGGCACCCAATTGATCGACATTATATTCCATTTGTAATGTTAAGACCATATCAATAAAACATAAAGTCAAAAATTGTATTTCATTTAAGAGTATGTATTTGAAAAAAACGACCTGGAACATAAAACGCACCCTGTAGATTCTTAAAATAAAGTTTTCAACAGAATAATTTTTATTTTTATTTTCATTTTCATTTTCATTTTCATTTTCATTTTTATTTTTATTTTTATTTTTATTTTTATTTTTATTTTTATTTTTATTTTTATTTTTATTTTTATTTTTATTTTTATTTTTATTTTTATTTTTATTTTTATTTTTATTTTTATTTTATTTTTATTTTTATTTTTATTTTTATTTTTGTTTTTATTTTTATTTTTATTTTTATATTTTTCTATGTCTCTTCGATAGTGTTTAAAAAACTGTTAGTTGTCAAGTTTTAAATACAATCTCGCATATGGTTTTCGAAATATGGAGTTAAAAAAAATTGCTTGATAAAAATAGCCATTTTTGGGAAATTTAAGAATTCTTCAAAAAGTATGTACATAAATGGAACAGTTTTGAGAAAAAATACTAAGTATGTTTAATTTTGAAAAAAAAACTGTTTTGAAAATAACTTTATTTGTTTCGTTCTTAAAGGCCAGTCAGCATCACGTCCAAATGATAAAACTATATTATCAAATCGAGTGTTCGGTATAGTGAAGACGTTACGCGTGGTAGACCTGGTGGTACTTCACAGTCGACTCTTCAACGTTTGGTGGCTTAATTTCCTTCGATCGGTTCGGAAATCAATCCGCCAACATTCGAACGTCCAAGGAACGCAGTATCGGCGGAGAACACCGCCAAGGTCCGTGAAGAGAACAGCAGAACACAGGGCAGACGATTCCTCATCGTGCACAAGAACTCGGCCTTTCGCAAACTTTAACTTGGCGAATTTTGAGATTTGGTCTCGCACAAGATCCAACTGAAGCTCAAAGTTCATGACCACAGGCCATAAAATCATCTTAAGCGATGAGGCGCACTGTTGGATGAACGTCTGTGTTAACAAAGCAAAATGTATGTATATGAGGAACACCAGGTTACATCACAATGGGCCGGCGCGCGGCAGAAGTGACGTGAATTGGCAAAAAAGATCATGTGATTTGACCCCGCTGGACTTTTTCTTGGGGGGTTTCCTGAAGTCGCACGTCTATTTGAATAAATCGCAAACGACTGATGCTCTAAAGCAGAACATTTCCAAGGCTATTGCTCAAATTCAGCCGGAGCTATCCAAAAAAGTTATTAAAAAATGGACCACTCAGATCCGTTCCACCGTAAGAAGCCGAAGCGAGCATTTGAACCATGTCATATTCTATACATAATTGCACACATTGGCCTTTCAAATCAAATAATTTTGTTGATACTTCACACATAGGTCTTTTTATTCAATTTCAACATCCACCCGCCCTTATACGAAAACCCTATATACATATATCACAAGTAAAATGCCGTCTGATTTAAAAGATAAATATGCTAACAATATTTAAAAAAAAAAAAAACAGCTAGGTTATTTATTCGACTCAAAACTTCTTTAATATTTTTCCCAAAGTGATTGCCAAACACTTTTATAATATTAATTCTATACAGTTAGGGAGCTTACAAGTCCTTTTTTGTTTTATTGAACATACATATACTATTTACAATTTGACTTACAACTAATAAGATACTCGTTCTACATAATGTGTGAAAATTTACATTCGTTGGCTCATAGGGGGCCTAACTTTATACAGTGACTTAAGTTTAATTATTTTTATATAATATTTACATGACAAAAAAATAAAATTTAAAAGGTCGGTTGACTGTATTGTCCTCAGGTTGTTCATTCCCGGTTGTCAGTGGTGATTGTGGTGGGTTGTGGGCAGGGATGGCGTTTTAGCCGCGGTGGTAGGCTGACCCAATGTCAGTGTAGAACGAGACTACGTCCTCGTTGTCCATGAGTTTCCATCACACTGAGATACCTCGGTTCAGGATGCCGTTGTTCTGTGGTCATCCTTCTCATAAGCTGATTCGGGTGGTCGATGATGTTCCCCATTAGTTTCTTCGTTGAATGAACTAGATATTTGTCCAGTGGATGCTCCGGAGATGCTCGTTCCTGTAGTGTTTCTGTCGTTGACGGTCGAAGTAGAGTCCAGTGCAGATCCTCAGTATCTTTGTCGGTTGGCTTAGACCTGATCTTCTTTTCAGCAATGGGTGCAAACGGCTGAAGGCCCAGCTGACCTTTTTCAGAACATTTCTTGAGTGCAGGTTAAACCTTAGCAATTTGTTAAAGTACATTCCTAGGTACTTGACACTTGGCTTGGTGGATCCGCCAGGGAGTCTCAGGACCAGATTTCTGCAAATTTTTGCAGGGCGAATGCCTCTACCAGTTGAACGTCTCTTGAAGCAGACAAGTTCCGATTTGGAAGTGTTGATTCGGATGCCCCATTTGTGGTAGAATTTGAAGAGTCTGTTGATGTGGGTTTCTACTTTTTGGAGCGATTAGTGGTGACATTGATGTGGCGTAGGTAAGCGAGTCATCAGCATATTATGTATGTATAAGATTCTCGCATCCAATTGGAGAAGGTTGGCCTGAAGTCATCAAGTTGTAGAGAAAGGGACCTAGTTTTGAGCCTTGGGCGACTCCAGCTCAGATGGTCTTCATGTTTGACTTGCAGCTATCTACTTGAACGAAAAATTTCCTGAAAGACAGGAACGAAAAGAGAAGTTTGTGGATTAGGCCGTCTATCCACACGCTATAGAATGCTTTCTCGACATCCAGAAAGCATCCGACGGTGACACGATTACTGTTGAGGGCTGTGATGAAATCGTGTTGGAATTTTACCAGTGTATACAAGGTTGAGTGTTTTTCTCGAAAGCCGAATTGCATGTCAGGGATGATGGAATTTTCACAGCAGAATTTCTTCAGTCTTCGTAGGATTACTTCTTCCAGTAATTTGCTAATTTCTTTGAGAAGTGATATTGGGCTGTAGTTGGAAACTAAGTTGGAAGCACCTTTCTTTGGAATTGGCATAATCTTTTCTGTTTTCCACTTCTGAGGGAAGTAACAGTTGTTGATGCAGTTGTTTAAAATGATTGTGAGGAAAATCATTACTGTATGTGGTAACCTTTTCAGGATGTAGTAGGAGACAAGATCTGGTCCAGCAGACTTTTTTTTGGCTTAGAATTGCCGATGATTTCTACAACTTCCTCTAGATTGCATAAATGTGGACTGTCGGTGGGATCATTTGCTGGATTGATGATATTAAAATTTATTTTATTCGGATTTGGTTGCAGTGTTTGTCGAACTGTTGCCTCAACTTCTTGTAAGAAAGTTGGGTCAGTAGGTGGGTTCGGTGTGAAGTTTCCTTCGAAGTATTCGGCGAACGCTTCCACCTTGTCTTGTCTTGGGCCGAAGTAGCTTCAAAATCATTGCTGATGATGGTTTACGGTATTTGTGGCTGTTTTTCAATGATCCTATTGATTTTTTGAAAGTATCTGGTCCTGGCTTGATTGCTTGCAATCTTTCCTGGTATTGGATATTATTGTGGTATTGAATGGAGTTCCGGAACATGATGTTGACTTGCTGTAGCTCATTCCAAACTATCTGGTAGTTTCTATTGGCTGTATTCAGTTCACTTTGATAGATCCGCTGGAGACGTTTTTTTAGACTTTGTCTGTGAGCATAACGACTCTGAACGTATTCGGGAAGGTGCTGGTACCTATATTTTGAAGTTTTAGACTGTTTTTGCTTGTCCAAGACATCAGATACGGCATGTTCAAAGTTGACAATTGCTACATCGATTTCGGTATCCAGAAGATTCCTGTCTGAAGGTGGAAGAGTTAAGCTGCCTTCGATGTCTCTGTGAAGTCTATCAATATCCAGCCGTCTGAAATTAATGAAATTCTCAGGAGTTTCTGTTGCAAGGAGTATGGGTTGGTTAAGGTTGATCGATAGTTGAACAGCTTCATGGTCCGTGTCACTATATGCAATAATTTACAGATATAATTCTGGATTTCCGGAAGAGTGTTCACTAGGTTGGAGGAAGCCAGAAAGAAGTCCAGTGTTAATGGTGTTCTGGGAAGGGTAGGCTTGTGTTGTGAAACAACCACTTAGGAGTGCTGCTAGTTGTTGGCCTCCAGCCAGTCAACAATCGCCTTGCCTTCAGGTGAAATCGTAGTATCCAGCCACATGTAATGCCTGGCATTAAAATCACTGCCGATGAGCCCTGTGCTTCTCTCGAGGACAGCGTTGAGAATTTGGAGGTCATTGTGAATATTTCTCATGCTGGATTGGCACTTGGAATAGACACTGATGATGATAAGGGTTTCATCTCTTCCGAGTGCTTACGAGTACCTTTAATTAAAAACACATTCACCCACCCGTTTTTTAGACATTGAATTCTCCAAAACAATTTAAGTTGGCCGTGCTTTCATTCATATCAATGTACCATAATAAATTTTGACCAGAGAACCATGAAACCTAATTAAGAAGGGATTACACATTCAAAAGCCGCAATTTGATCATACAATCTCTTTTTATCACATCGACGTGAGTTTCCAAAATATTCACATTTAAATTTTCAATTTCACTTCACCCATAGCCACTTAATCCGCCACATATTATAAAATTACAAAATTTTGTCACAAAAATTCCAATCTAAAAAACACAATGATAAAAAACATGAACTTAACCTGCTGCCGCACTAACCATTGTTCAAAATACTTGCGTTAATTAATTTTTAGTTAAAAGCTATCATTTAGGTTTTTTTCTCTTTTTTTGAAAACAAATTGAAAATCGGCTAAAACCTTTTCATTGCATGAATGCAATGCAAAACAAATTGCCGGACACGTCAGCTGTATGCAAAAGTAAGCACATCCTTTTGAAAATATGAAATAAAAAAAATCATTCAACTAACACTAATAGGCTGACCATGACCACTCAGCGTATAGCGCTTTATAGCCCGCACTTTTTCATTTATTAATTACAAATTTGTAAAACTCACCGCTGCCGCTGCCAGTGCCAGTACCGCCACCGAACCGCACCGCCACCATCGCACATATAATAATCGAACAACATGTGGAATTGTTTGGACTAAGTCCGCCGTTATGCTGATGCAACATTGTATTCGCATATTTCTGCGGCCAGTAACGCAAAGTCCTTAAAACAAATACCATCGCGGCGGCCGCAACTAATAATATGCCAATACGACATAACAATTAAAAAAGTTTTAATTATTTTCCATAAATTTCATAAAATTTTTGTTCGCACAGAGGGCGTACCTATATGCATATATAATAACATTTAACATTTAATAATAACAGATGGCAGCACTCATCGACAATGGCGGCGCCCAGCGGTTGATGGCGACCAACTAAATATGAACTGAGGCGGAAGTATGGTTGTGGCGGTGAGATGGTTGTGTTGAGCGAGCACATTCAATCGCTGGAAATTCATTTATCGCTGTGCGATATCATGCAGTTTACACGCGTCCAGCTTAATTTGGATGGTTGGCTTTTTTTAATTCGAATGCCCGACATTGTGACATCTATAATAATAATAATATGCGGGAAAGGGAGTTGGCCGGAACTCGCTACCTTTTTTTGGGGGCAGGAATTTTCGATTAATATTTTCGGTTTCACGCTCCAATTATGCGTGGAGTTTTTAACTTTAATTGACAACAAATAATAAAGTGGTAGTGGTGTTGGTGTTGGGGATGTGGGCAGTTTTTTTTTTTTATTATTTTTTGAAATAGCAAACCAAGTTGAACGTGTGTGGCTTTGAGGCTGGTTGGTGGACGATGAAGCGGACTTAATAACTTTTGCTATTTGGCATTCCAATTTGAATTTGCGAAAGTTGAAAAAGGAATAAAAGGATTTTATAGAGGTTGTGCTTGTATTTTTTTATATTTTTTTTTTTGATTAAAGAGCACTCAGAACACTTTAAGTTAAACTGATCTTTGAACGCTGTACTTAAAAATTTTATAGATGCGACAGTTTGAACCCTTATTGCGATGACTACAGTAGACTTATACATTAGGGTGGTCTTTACTCTGATTTTTTTTAATGTAAAAATAAAAATAATTCCTATTTTCAATAGGGTTAATGTTAATTATTGAAAGGATAAATATCTTTTCTATATTCCTCATGGGTAGTAAATGCATTGCTGCCATTTTTGAAAGTCTACAGCAATATGCAGTCAATTTGTAGATTGAGCTTTTTTCTTATACAAAATGGCGATAGTTCTGCCTCAATTATATACATACATGTAACTGGGAGATCAAGGAGGCAGACGCATATGTCTTACGTTAATTCTTTGCGGTTTCTTTACAATTTCATATAATTTTCCTTCCCAAACTTGTGCAGTATTAAATAAAATGCACGACTGTTCTTATGTAAAAGTACTTTGGAATTTAAAAATTTTTTATAAATTATCTCGCCACCGTCGTGTTGAAGAAAGCAAGAAACTTCAGAGGAAAAGATCTTCAAACCCTATTACAACATCTTTATTGAAAATAACTCTTATATTTATAACACACAATATTCTGTTACAATAGTTTAGTAGTATTTCAATTAATTCTAGCAATCGAATGATTCATGGGTATCAACTCGTCTAGACGGGTTGCTGATGATTCGTATTTTGGTACTTGGTTTCGGGTAATCTGGCTTCTGGAAATTCGGCTTTAAAAACTGGTCTTTTTATTCTGATATCAGGCTTATGACGGAATCGGACGGTACTACGCTCTTAACCCCACTAAAATTAGCAGGCTGAAATGCTCTGGTACATCTGCACGTACTATACATCCCAAGTGGTACTCAAAACAGCAGGCTAAAACGGTCTCCGGGGTCTTAAGGGTGGCCGTGGCGCGATGGTTGTGTGCTCGCCTGTCAACCTCAATATCACAGGTTCGATCCCTGCCGTCGTCTATGTCGTCTTTAATTCCATTAAAACCTTCTATAAATTGTCATCAGTGGGTTGCTGGTTTACTCATTACATGTTGTTCAGGCATAACACTAACAACATGTGATTGAGTTAAACTAGTATGCCCAACAAGGATGAAAAACGAATAAAATAATGCGAATTATAAGGGACATAAAAATAAGACACGGCAATTCTCCGCTTTAGATCAGCCCCCATCCCTGGATATAAAAAATCTGAGACAACCACCTTCAGTCTCAGAACATCGTGCCACACATCTTTCCTATCCTTCGTTCTCTTCCGTAACTTCACGCCCACGCTGTGTTGAAACATTTAAAGGGTAATCATAATCCCTTGAGCGTGAGTAGATTATAAAAAAAAAAAAAAAAAATACGTCGTCTAAGCAGGCTAAAACGCTCTGGTACATCAGCAGGTCCAACCTTTGTCGAGTGCAGTCGCATTTTCTTTTCGCTCCACAATTACTTTTTATAACCTTTTCACTGTGCCCAAGTAAAACAGTTAACAAAAAAATAAAAAAAATAAAAAAAACCTATCAATATACTCGCAGCGCGTGTGATATATTTAACCGACCCACTTTACTGCCCATCGCTGTTTCCCATTTCACCAGCATTTTGTGTGTGATATACCTACCCGACCCACTTTACTGCCCATCGCTGTTTCCCATTACACCAGCATTGTGTAATAACAAGTTTAAAAAAAAAAAAAATATAAAAACAACAAACAAAAAACCAAAACAAAAAAAAACCAAACAAAATAATTTTTAACTATGTCAGATAAGTGCGGTAACCCCATTTGTGCAAATACCGAATCCAGTGTCGAATGGATAAATTGTGTCGGTATTTGCGGCAAATTTTTCCACCCCTCATGTGTCGGCCTAGGTAAAAGACCACTTGCCTATCTTAAAGATTTTAAGAAAAATTTCCTGTTCTACTGCGACGAATGCAGACACATTTCCATCTCTCACGTCTTGCTTGCGATAAAATGCTTAAGTGACCAAACTGCCATTAGCCATACCGAATGCGTAAACAATATTAATAATCTCTCCAAAAAATTTGATATTGTCTTAAAAAGTGTTGACGAGCTCCACCAACAGTGTCAATTAAATACCTCTGAGTGCCACTCAAAGTTTCAAGAGGTTGACAGGCGCTTAATTTCTATCAATAAATCTTCGGAATCGGTTAATGACTCATTGGTTCTACTTAACAATAGTTTATCAGCGACTTAAATTCCCTTAAATCTGACCTCGAGTTACACTTTCAAAGTAACTCCTCAAAAACAGTTTCTCCCTTCTCCCCGCCAGACCAGCCCTTGCCCATCCAGACATACGATGATCTGTTTTCTATTAAGACGATGTTATCCAGAGTCTCTGCCGAGCTCATCTCTATCGGATATGACGTTACCAGTAATAGTCAACGGATGATAGAAATCCAGCGGGATATGACACGGCTAAATAATAACTCGCGTGAGCTACGGCTGCAGTTATACGACATGATAGATGAGTCAAAAAATCCTACTCCTGATACTGTAATGGTGTACAACAACCTATCGGTGTCGGATGAAATTTTAAGCTCCGAAACAAATAACGATCCTCCTGCACTCACCCAAATTGCTGTTCAACCGCAAATCAAACCAACCACGCCTTCTTCACCCTCCAACGATCTGCCTGTGTCACCACCCAACGATCTACCGTCATCTCCAACTATCATCAAATTCGGTCACCGTTGGACCCTATCCGATTGGAACAAAAGACTAAGCAAGCTGGAATCTGCTAACAACACCTACTTTTGCCTGAAGAACACTCCCTACTTTGCCAACAAATCCTGGATCTACTCGTATTTTAGACAAAAGTTCTCTATCATTCCGAATGTTTGTCATCAAGTCTCACCGAAATGCTTCAAAATCCAGTTTCCTTCAAAGTACAACTGGATTTTCTATAAACCCTATGGACTTCAACTCGACAACATGATGCTAATTAAATGGAAAAACCTAACAAAATTTAATTCCTACTTAAAAAACAAATCCAAACCATCCCTCAAGCACAAATCTCCTCAGTTTCCAGATAACCCTTCAAGAAGACGTGTTCATGGTAACTTTAACAATACCACTTATCGTCCAATTAATAAATCTGCTAATTTTCCCAGACCTGACCCTAACTGGAGCTTTAAGACAAAACTTTTTCCTAGTTTTAACCACCCCTCCATGCGACAGAAACTGCCTAGTGTCCCTATTCCTTCTAAGCCTCAAGCTCGCCGGGTTTCCTTTAATCTTACACCCACTACTTTCCCAACTCCAACTCAATCGCCTACAGAACAGCAGGCAAAAACGATCAGGTACAAAAGCAGGTACTACGTCTTTGGTGGCACTCAAACAACAGGCTAAGACGCTCTGACAGATCAAAAGGTACCAAAGCCCCCCGGTGGCAATTAGGGCGTTTGACTTCGTACTAGGGCCCCTTACCACTGGTGGGGGGAAGCCTTAGTAAGAAATAGCTGGATAATCTCGCCTACCTAACTTGTCTTTGCACAAAACCCCTTAACCACTGGCAGAAAGCTCTGAGAAAGCATCTGATTTCTAGATAAGTATAAAAATCATCTTATTATTAAATTAATTTTTTATATAAGCAATGTCTTCAATTTTTTTCTAGAAAAAAGCTTGGTATGCCAATTTTAATAATAAATATTTTAGCAAATCATTTCAAAAACTAATCGTTCACGCGTTTTCAAAACACTCTGAAACACCCCTGGATTACTTTCAACAGGTAATCGGACTTCTCCCACAACTCCCACACTTTAAGATGCCTTCCTAGTAATGATGTAAAAATGTTATAAGATGCATTTAGAAACGGAAATATTAGACCTTCCTTAAGCTAGTCCGGTATGACCCCAATCTTTGTAGCATTGAGTGCCTCCTAAATAATACCACAGAATAAAAAAAAATAAAAAAAGCCGTCCGAGTTGGACAGCTCGTTAATTACTTCGACGTTCACTCTATCAATAGTGACATTTTTTCCTATTTTTCGGTAGAAAATTGGTTGATTATTTGTTTATTGCATGAACTTGGACTCTTCTTCGTTAACTTTATAACCAACGAGTTTCACTTGTTATTCAATAGTGCACCAGGAGGGACAGTATTACAAAACTTTGGGAACTGTTGAATAGTTCGGAGCAGCTATTCCGTAGTTCAACATTACACAACGTACTTTCCAGTATCACGCTACATAGCTGGATCAGTTTTCCGGGATACAAAGTCCGTCAATAGCCATATAGGGCTCCTAATGATACATCATATTCGGCTTTGAAGTGGATGACACATGGTTAGTCTTGACTTAAAATTCAAAGGCCCTTTTCGGGTTCTTCCATAGTGTGAAGATTTGGTTTATAGCCTATCTGCCGGGCTGGAAGTTAATCTAATAATTTTCGATTATAGTACAATACTTTGGATATAAGCGACGTTTAGTATAAGGATATGTTCGAAAGTCCTTGCAATTATTAGAGCAACTATTTTGTAGTTGAGGCATACTCGTATGAAGCTCTGATAGTTCACTCATAAATACGCTCCCTTTCACCCATTTTTAGTTGATAATGAATTTTGAAGAACTCTGCTGGTAATCCATCAGACCCTAAGGTCTTTTTGCCCTAAAGTTTTTTTTTAAAGTTAAGCCTACCTCTTCTATGTTGGTTGCTGGAACATTTCAGTTGCTTGCCTTTTTAAAAGTTTTGGGTGTTGTTTCAATCACGGAAACTCTTCGATCTGCTTATGAGGCTATTTGATGCTTCTTCTTTTTTCAGAGGATCTTTCATCTCCTCTCTTCCCCTTTCTCTATTCTCTTCTGTTGCTTTTAGTTTGCGCTGTAGCATTTTCTGTCACTTGTTTTCAGGTGAACGCTTTCATCATCATAACACACGTTCTTTCACCGGGATGGTTGGTAGCCCAGGTAGTATTGGCTGCCTTTTTGATGATATTGGATATTGAGACCTTTTATTATTTGCGTATAGGTAAATGCACAGGATCATACTCAGGTGCTCACTGTAGAGTCTGATAAATTCGAATATGCTAAGGCAGTCAACTTCACTTCTTTTCTTCTGGCCAATTCGTAATTTGTTTTTCGTCCCACAGTCGAACTTGGAATTTTTCCGCAACCGGGGGCCAAATTACCGCATCAGTTATCGAGTAATACGTGACCCTTATTTGGCGTTTTCATTCGATCACTGATGGGACTCACTCACTCGGTCAATTAAGCGGTAATTTGGCCCCAGGATACGAGCCGTACGATACTTTCCTTTGCGTCGATAAGCGCATGCTTCATTTGATTTGCGGTTCAACCGTCTGAAAACCGATAAGTATTCCTTTGTGGATTCCTAACCTTAGAATATCAAAATTGGTACTTCTGATCACCCTTTTACGAGCTGCTGAAAAGTCTATTAGTCAGAAAGAATTCGTTGTCTATTGTGATTTCTCAGAAACTGTTTGTACGAAATAAGATTCGGCAGATGTCTTCCTTTTCGACCATAACATTAAAGACCCTAAGATCAACACATTTAAAAAAAAAAAAAGTAGAACACTTTTGAACGGGCAAGATTTATCTCGAGAAATGGAACGTGAATGTTGCAGTATTGCCAAAGTTTGACATTTATGAACCCAACCTACCCAATTACCGTCATAAGGATTTATTACATAAAACACAAATCTTTATCATAGAATTTTTAGCTACCAATCATAAATATTGTTGTCAGTTTAAAAATCAGTAAGACCCCTATAGCTCAGGTGGCCTTAATTGAACCTCCCTTTGCTTTTTTGAATAAATATCTACTTACATATCAGAAGTTTCTAAATATTCAACCTCCTTTTATCGACTTCAATGAAAGTCTTGCAATATCTAAAACTTCAGATGAAGGCCTCGAACTCAATCTTGAGGTAATTTTTGTGTGTTCTTGTCTTTAGCCTTGCGACAGAATATGTATCGTATTTTTTTTTTTTTTTTTTTTTTTTTTTATTTCAATTAAAAACACTTACAGCTAATAACGTAATACTACATTACTAACCTTTTACAAGCTTAAATTGTTTAATTCAGTATTAATATAGAGATAACATGTTTTATTTTAATTTTTTCCAAAAAAAAAAATAGAAAAATTAAGGGATTTGTGAAAAATAAAAAATAAAATATAATTAACAAGAAACCAAAACCAAAAATCATCAGAAAAACACAACAATTTCAAGAACAAAAGAAGTATGTAATTAATATTGAATTTAATTAAGTATGGAGATGAATGACGGACCACTTTCTGTTATAATTCTTAACAAAACACTTTTGGAATTTACGTATTCGGAGCACAAAACATCAAAATCTGTAAACAGAATATTATGACATTTTTGAATTCTAATTATTGGTGATTTAAGAAATAAATTAGTACGATGAAATGGTATTTTAAATGTTATTATGTTATTACGATTTGGGCGAGCCGGGCAGTGGATGTTTATGTTGTTCAATAAGTATTGACATTCGATTTTTCCGCAGATTATATTAAATAGAAATAATTCGTCTGTAAGACACCTGCGCTGAAACAAAGTTAGCATCTTGAATATGTTTAGCCTTTCATTATAGGTAGAATGCTGTCCTAATATTTTATATTCAAGGTATCTGGTAAATCTTTTTTGGGTGTTTTCAATTTTATCTGAATACGTGGCATAAATAGGGTTCCAGATAGAAGAGGCGTATTCCAGAGAACTGCGAACTAGGGAATTAAATAATGTTATAAATGTTGCAGGGTTTTTAAAGTATTTTCCTACTCGGAAAATAAAACCAATGTTCCTAACAGCCTTATTTACTATATAGTTATAGTGTTTATCAAATATGAGCTTAGAGTCAAAAACAACGCCTAAATCTTTATGTTCAAAGACTCTTGATAGCTCAGTAGCACCTAGCAAATATTTGAAATCTATAGGATCTCTCAGACGGCTAAAAGACATAACTTTACATTTATTTATGTTCAGGGGGAGAGCGTTTTTCTCACACCAATCTAACAAAATATCTAAATCTCTTTGTAGATTTATACAGTCTCTTACACAAGAAATGGTCCTATATAGCTTTAAATCGTCTGCAAACAATAAACCGTTTGAGGAAATGTTATTTAGAATGTCGTTAATATAAATTGTGAAAATGAGAGGACCCAGCACCGATCCTTGCGGTACTCCCGACTTAGGGAAGAAGGGAAGAGATGAAATATTATTCAGTACTACCTTGTGTGGTCTGTTGTATAAATATGATGAAAACCAAGCTATGAGGTGATCATGAAAACCTATTTTTCGCATCTTTTTTAAAATGGTTATATGACTAATTTTATCAAATGCCTTCGAAAAATCAGTGTATATAACGTCAATTTGTTTTGAGCTATGAAAAGCATTAGAAACATCATGGGTAAAACAAGCCAAATTTGAGACCGTAGACCGTCCCTTCACGAACCCATGCTGATTAGGAACTATTAATGTTCTCAAATCAAATGAAATTATCTTATTTAAACATTTTTCGAAGATTAGGGATAATGCATTTAAGATACATACTGGTCTGTAGTTAGAGATGTCTGAAATAGCACCATTTTTGTGAATTGGTGTTACGTATGCATTTTTAAGAACATCAGGAAACCATACTTCTTGCAATGATTTGTTAAATATATTGGAGATAGGTTTAGCAAGAATATTTGCGCAATTTTTATAAATTATATTTGGAATACCATCTGGTCCCGAATTTTTATTTCCGTCTAATGCTTTTAAAATAGATAATAACAGTTCTTCAGTGATAGTTGGCTTGTTAACAGAAGTATTGCAAATTTCAAGACTATTTTCATATGCAATTACATTGTTTGTAGTATCTGAGTTATTATAATTGTTTTGAAAGAATTTTGAAAATGACTCGCAAATATGTTGTTGCGAAGAGACATTAATATTTTCAAATTTCATTACAGATGGTATTGAGTTTGTTGCTTTTATTTGTTTAGTATAAGACCAAAAAAATTTAGTGTTAGATTTAAGATTTATTTCAGTATTGTCTAGGTATTTGTTATAACAAACTTTCAATTCTTTTTTACATTGCTTACGCAAATAATTAAATGTGTTTTTATCATCTTCCCTGTTAAATTGTTTGTATCTTTTATGAACACGATTTTTGTCTTGAAATAATTTTATGAGAGAGTGTGAGTACCAACTTGGATATTTGCTTGTTTTACAATTTTTAATTGGAGTATAAGCGCCAATGGCTTGATTTAAAATTTTGTAAAACTCAGTAAACGAATTTTCTGTATTTAAATTATTTAAGACAGTCCAATCTCTTTGACTTAAGTAAGCATTCATTTCGACAAAATTAGATTTAAAGAAGTTTCTTTTAGTGGTATCAACTTCTGCGAGAAATCTGGTAATTTGTGTTTTAAATTTAATAATTAAGGGCGGGTGGTAACGATCTATAATAGATAGAGGATCGGTGCAAAGTTGAACCGAGCAGTTATTACAGAACGAATTCGAACAAAATACAAGATCCAGAAGTTTAGCATCACCATTATGTACATTATTTAATTGAGAGAGATCACAAAATGATATTGTCTCCAAGAGAGCTTCAGCCTTTGGACCAGAGAAATTAACTGGCAGCATTGTTTTTGTTGTGTAGTCAAACTCCCAATTAATCTCTGGCAAATTAAAATCACCTAAGTAAATAAGCGAACTTTTGTTTCCAAAAGTATTTACTTTATCGGAGAGGCTCTCAAATAGGTTCAAATAAACTTCCGTTTGTGTACGGGGTCTTATATAACAACAACATATATAAACTTTGTAATTGTTGCAGCCTGTTAGACAAACCCAAAGATCTTCGTTTTTTGTTTCGAAATGTGACACGCGTATAGAACGAATATCTTTTTTAATAGCAATTAAACATCCACCCCCGGATTTAAGGTTGTTGTATTGTTGAAGATCGCGATCTTTACGATAAACATTATATAAATTTAAATCAAAGATTTCATTCGTAAATATGTCGTCTGTTAAATTAGTTTCAGTAAAACAAATTATGTCATAATAAGAATTTTGTATAGCTAAATTTACCTCATGCGTCTTTGTGCGAATACGATTTATATTTTGATAATATATGGAATATTCCATGATAAGTGTTGTGGTAAGAGTTGTGATACTAGCTTATAAAACCTTTTTTAGGTCGGATAATGTGGTTATATGAAAGATTTTAGTGGTGTCGTCTTTCCTCATAAAAATTTGTCCATGCTTTGTCCATAAATATTTAAAATTGTGTGTTTCCTTGTGAGTTTTGGCTTGGCTGTACAATATAGAATCTGAAAAACAAAGAAGTTCATTAAAAAGAATAGATTTGCTTAAAATATTTAAATTGTCCTTAAAGATTAATCCTAAGTCTGAAACTTTTAATTGGGTTCTTCTGGCTGCCATCATTAAACGGTCACGTATTTGTTGGTTCCTAAGTTTTACAATAATCGGTGGACACGATTCGGTGGTTTCTTGTGTATTGTTCGATTGTTGCATTTTTACCAATCCAGATCCAGAAACTTTGGCGTTCTTGGTTGGCTTGCGAAATATTTCAATAATATCATGTTCCTCGATCGGGACATTGTCGAGTTTTGATGTAAGAAGTTTTAATAGATCCTTTAAATTCTCGGAATTTGTTTTAAAAGCCAATTCGTATAGCGAGCATACATTCTAACAATGTCCTGCAAATTGACCCTCGCAACATTGTTACATAAAATTTCTTAACAGCGACAAAATGTCTAGCTGCTGCCAGAGCCAGACAATCCGTCTTCCGGGGTCTTAAAGTAGATAACTACCACGTAAATTCAAACTTTTATCGCCAGTCAAAGACATTAACTTAACTGCTTCTGTACTCCTATTAGTTAACAACAAGTCGCAGATCCCTTTTAGCCGACTTTATGATGCGACGTGGTACTTAATTTTCATTATTTAATACCTATATACACCCATCAAGCTCTCTACCCCATCTAATGGAGTAATAACATTTGAATTTTGCTTACATTTTATTTCCTTCTACCTCACCAGTCACCAGTTCCTTATCACCGGATTTCACTTAATTTATTTTCAATTCAAAGTCCTTGCGGGTGAATTATATCTCTCCTAATGCCTATAGGTTCCCTAACAACAACAACACAAAGCCTGCCATAATAATCTTCTATCGGAATAGGCGATTTCCTTTTTGCAACAACCTTCCCCCACCCCATACACACGAAAACAATAAAATAAACTTCAATGGCCCATAAAAGCAATTAATCCATTTCCAATATCGAATATCCTGACAGCAATAATCCTTAAGTTAAAAATAATGTCCTTGTACACGCCATGCCATTCTGTTTGTGTATGCGTGTTTCTGATGACAATGAATAAAATTTCCATTTGCCAACTCATCACCTGAACGAGCTATCTGCCTACATGAGAACATTCTACTTTCTTTGTATAAGATTATAATATCCTTCGAATGGGAGTGCGATTGTCTTTATGTGCGTGTATATGTGTTTCTAATAACTTTGAAGAAAACGAATTCAAAATTTATTGCAAATTTTCTGTGAATTTATAAATCTTAAACCAAAATTACTCATTTATCGTTCGTTCGAAGCATGGGGTACGAATCGGAAGTTAACCAACAACCGACGACGACAAGCTTTACGAAGAAACTCCTTTTGTCTGCGAGAAGCCCTTTTCCTTACATAACTCCTTTTTTTTTATTCATTCTTCGACTTGTTGTAGGCCTAGTTTTAGATCTTTGACAGATTTAATAATTTATATTTTCCTTTTCGATAATTTATCGCTGACATTTGTGTCGACAAATTTATGACAACACTGCTGCGAAGGTAGAACTCATAAAGTTAGATATTCATTCGACTCTATTTTCTCAAGTGGTGAATCGAATCGACGACGCAGAAGGACGAAGAAGAAGACCCTAACCCAACACAGCGCAGTAGGACGTTAAATTGCCAAAATAAACATAATCAAGGAGTCAGGGAATGTTTTCGATGAGTTTATTATCGTTATTATATCGAAAAAGTCGGTAAGCACGATAGCAAACTAGCAAAAATAAATACATCGGGAGAATCCAACCGTCATAAGGCAGAGCATAACTTAAGGTCTATAGTAAAGGTTCCAATGCCTCTACCTACACGTGCGTCGTTATCCTAGTGCTGCAATAAAGTGGGAGTATGAATATCTACCCAATCCTACTAGGTCCTGTGCTACTTTGCTATCGGTATTATTGGATTCAATAAATGTTGTTACTTGCAAAGTAAATTTGTGACGTGCTATTCGTATTCGAAAATGCCATAGGTATGATTGCTTTGAAGAAAAGGAGGAAATTGCGACAAATCCAGCAGGTGGCATATTACTTTTGAAATTTATGATGTGTGTCTTTCCAATCGATAATATTACTTTACTCGAAAAATTGACAGGAAGTGAGTCAATGGTGATGCGAAATCCGGAACTTCTTAAGTGAAGTTGATGCATGTGAACTTTGGAAGAGATAGGTACTTTCGTTAGGCAGGACGCGATTAAGGTGAATTAAAGATCGACCTTTCAATACGATAATTGAATATGTTCTTTTTCAGAGAAGAGAGTTGGAACGGAGCGAAGATGATTTTGCAGTTCGAACCTGGAAAGGAAGCAAATGATATACGAACAAGAAAAAACCAGAAAAAAGGCCTGAAACTTAAAAAGAAACTAGAAAATCCAGGAATATGAACAGAACTCACCAAAAGTAAGAAGTTTGAGTTAAAACTCTTCTTCTAAAGTTAGTTAGTTAGAACTTAAGCCAGAAGATCAACGTCTTTTTGTGACTTTAATATTCATTTATTTAACTTAATTCAAGCGAAAAATAAAGTATAAAATATTTATTTATTTATTTATTTATTTATTTAGCTTAATACAAGCGTGCACTTAAATCTAAACTTAAAATCTATGGTGGGTTTTTTGTTTTTTTTTGTTTTTTTTTTTTTTTTTTTAATTTTATTAGTCTGGGCCCGTAGGCCCACCCACCAGTTTTTTTTTTTAAAAAAAACTTTTAAAAAACTTAAAAAAAAAGAAAAAAATTGAAGATGAATCGGGCTTTGAATTGAGAGCGGTTAAGAAGTGGAGGGATTGTGTGGTTAAGGTTGGGAATATAGCGACATTTTGAGAGAGTGTTTGGAGGTGTGAAAGTCGAAAGAATTTTGCATAATGTTGGAGGAACGAAGCATGCATGTCAATGGTTCATTACTACCATAATTAGTTCGGTGAAAATTGACATCAAAGAGAGACACCAATCTAAGATTTCTAGGGTTAGTGTGCAATGAGATTTTTTGGAGAAGTGTAGGACAATCAATATTACCGGCTAAAATTTGATGAATGAATACAATGTCGGCTACTAAGCGACGTTTATCAAGAGGTTGCAGATTAATAAGTTGAAGACGATCAGCTTAGGGTGGGAGGTGAAACGAATCAAGCCAGGGAAGCCCGCGAAGTGCAAATCGAAGAAATCTTCGTTGAACGGCTTCGATACGAAGGGAATGGGTATTATAAGAGGGTGACCAAACCTGGCTGGCATATTCAAGAAGGGGCCTAACAAATGTGAGGTAAAGGGATTTTGTAACATAGGGGTCTGAAAATTCTTTTGACCAGCGCTTAACGAACCCAAGTGCAGAGTTAGCTCTATTAATAGATGTGGTAATGTTAGATCTAAAATTAAGTTCTTTATCACAAAGAATACCTAAATCACATAGTGAGTCAACTACTGTGACTGTCTCATTGTTAATAAAGTATGTTCGAGGAGGGAGAGGTGAGCGTTTACGGGAGTATGTTATAGCTTGACACTTACTAACATTAAGTTCAAGAAAGTTCTTCTGGCACCAGATAGAAAATCTATTTAAATCTTGCTGAAGAAGAATGGAATCGGAAGGCGAGGAAATTTTTCTGTAAATTTTTTTATCATCAGCATAAACAGAAATCATAGAATCATTGATGACGCAGTCTACATCGTTAATGGTCAAAATGAAAATCAGAGGGCCGAGATGGCTTCCCCGCGGAACGCCAGAGGTTGCAAGGATGGGATTTGATTCGATACCTCTAAAAAGGATTGTATACTGCCTATCGCTCAGATATGATTGGATCCATGCAATGAAGGAGGGAGGGAAGCCAAATGCCTTGAGTTTGAAGAGAATAAGAGAATGAGAAATGTTATCAAAGGCTTTGCTGAGATCAGTAGCGATGACGTCAACTTCATTCCCAGCCTCCATAGTGCATATAGTACCAGAGACAAAATCAACTAGGTTTGTAGTAGTTGATCTACCGGTAAGAAAACCATGTTGATTGGGGGAAAAAATTTGTTTACAGTGGAAAAGCAAAGTGTCATAGACTATGCTTTCAAAAAGCTTAGGAATACACGACAGCTTAGCTATGGGGCGGTAGTTACATATTTCTTTTTTAGGGCCTTTTTTATGGATGGGGATAATATAGGAATTTTTCCAACGAGAAGGAAATATTCCTTGTGAGATTGAGAGCTGAAAAAGAGTGGTCAATGGCTCAATTAAAGTTGACGTGCAATTTTTTAATATTATTGAAGGCAAGCCATCAGGACCACCAGTAAATTTAACCTTGAGTTTATTAATCTTATCTTCAACGATAGAAGGGGGAATGACGATTGAAGACAGTGAAGTTTGGGAGCAGGTGTCTAAGAAGGAAAAGTAATCCGAGTCTGGTAGGGAAGTGTTATCAGAAAATGATTGACTGAAAAATTGGGCATAAAGGTTAGCGATAATTGAAGGATCGTCTGAACTGATATTCAAATAAGTAAGCGTAGAAGGGTAGTTATCCGACTTTCTTTTAGCATTAATAAAATTAAAAAAACTTTTTGGGTCAGATAAAATGTTAGATTGAACTTGACTAAGGTATTTATGGTAGAGAGACTTACAGAGTTCGGAGAAATTATGGTTTGCACTTTGAAAGGTAGAGAAATCATAGCCAGTACGAGATTGCAAGTACTTACGCCAAAGTTTGTTTCTTTAATTTCGAAGAGATTTCAATTCATTATTATACCATGGCGGGCTAGAAGAAATGTTTTTTTGGG
Organism: Philhelius festivus; assembly: GCA_963931855.1. Lineage (NCBI taxonomy): Eukaryota > Metazoa > Arthropoda > Insecta > Diptera > Syrphidae > Philhelius > Philhelius festivus. Next base: position 60,915,826 of record OZ007557.1, read on the forward strand.
GAGAAATAGGGACTGATTGGCTAAGGCAACAAAATATTAGAGAGTAAAAATAGTGAAGGGCAGAATTAATGTCGTGACTTTCAAAGATAATATCAAAATCGTGGGCACGTAGCAAGTTATTAAGTTTGGGGAAATTTGCCTTACGAAAATTAAAAGCCATTACTTTTTCCGGAGCAGTGGCGATGTGGGACGAGTCATAAGAAAAAGAAAGGAAAATAGGAGGATGGTATGGGTGAGGATGAGAGAGTCCATTGGAGATTCGGAAAGTTGAAATCACCTAAAATTAAAACCAATTCAGATGGTTCAGCTGCTTCAAAGATAGAATCTATAGCATCAACTGCGAGCTGATAACAATAGCAAAATATGAATAACAAGAACAGAATATAATAAATATATATATATATATATATAAATATAAGAAAAAACAAATAAAAAGAAAAAACATTTAAATAAACAATGAAATAACAATTTAAACTTTAATATTAAAATAAATTCTTAAAAATTATGTGACAGGTTGAAGAATTAAGGTAAGGTGGCATATAATTCTTTACGAAGGAATGATGAGCTCTTGTTGAAGTCAAGGACATTGTGTGCATTGTTCGCTAGGCGTAGCATTCTAGATAGAAGGTTGAAATGACCATAGTTGGTGCGATGAGTAGGGAGTCGAAATAAGGGGACAGATCTTATGTTACGTGGGTTGGTATTAATGGAAATCAATTCGAGGAGATTTGGAGAATCGATGGTACCGGTAATAAGTTGGTGGATGAAAAGTATATCTGCTATCTCGCGGCGCCTGGCAGGCTAATCAAAATTAGACGGTTTTCGTAGGTGGCAAGATAAGAGAGTGTCGTACCAAGGAAATCTGTGTAAGGCAAAGCGGAGGAACCTTCACTGCACTGATTCAATTCTGAGGGATTGGGAAATTTGATAAGGAGACCAAACCTGACTGCCATACTCAAGAATAGGTCGTACGAAAGTGATGTACAAAGTCTTGGTAACATAGGGATTGGAAAATTCTTTAGACCAGCGCTTGATAAAACCGCTTGCAATAATTTGATCAATATGAGACCGAAAATTGAGCTCTTTATCACATACAATCCCAAGATCACGAATTAAGGTGACGACAGGTTCTTAAGTTATGTAGATTATTTGGTGGCTGGTCTTATCGAATGCTTTACTGAAGTCGCTTGTAATAACGTCGACTTCGTGGCCTTTTTCCAAAGCGCAGAGTGTCGTCGAGACAAACTGAGTTAGGTTCGTCGTGGCAGACCTTCCTTTTAGGAAACCATGTTGTAGTGGAGAGACGATTGACTTGAAATGAAAATAAAGAGCGTCATAAACGATACTTTCAAAGAGTTTAGGGATAGAGGAGAGTTTGGCTATTGGACGATAGTTAGAAATTTCGTTTTAACTGCTTTTTTATGGATTGGAAAAATAAAGGAGCTTTTCCAAATCGAGGGGAAGACTGCTTGAGCAAGCGAAAGAAGAAATAGAGTAAAGAATTTTAACACATTTTTCAAGAAAAATTGCTGGGATACCATCAGGACCAGGAGAAAAGTCGTCTTTCAAAGAAGTGATCTTCTCAGCGATACTTTGAGAGCTTATGTCAATGGACTGGAGAGTGGTGTGCGAACTAAGGCGAGAAATCTGTGATACTCAAAATCGGGATGATTTTGACCGATGCTATAAGATTCGCAGAAAAAAGAAGCAAATAGGTTAGCAATCACTTGAGGGTCGGAAGTTATTGTGTTGCGGAAACTGAATGTGGTGGGAAGGTCGTCGGATTTTCTCTTAACATTAATAAATTGATAGAACCGCTTAGGTTGGGATATAAGGCTGGATTCATTTTTTCGAGATATTTATAGTAGAGTGAGTCGCAAAGGCTAGAGAAGTTTGCTGATGCTTGTTGGTAATTAGCATAATTTAGAGTGGTCTGGAACTTCAGATAAGTTTTCCACAATTTGTTTCTAATATTGTGAAGAGTACGTAACTCCTTTGTATACCAAGGAGGTGATGACACAAAACTTTTTTGAACTGTGTAAGGAACACATTCGATAAGACATTCGAAAATAGATGTAAGAAAAAAGGAAAAAGCAATTTCAATGGGGGTTTTTGTATTGAGAAAAAGGCTGAAATTAATTTTCGGTTGAGTTGATTGAAATCGGCCTTACGAAAGTTGAAATGAGTGGAGTTTTCTGATTCAATAGTTGGGATATTTTGATCGATAGAGAAGTTAAGTGATAGAGGGGGGTGATAAAGGTCAAGGGTGGATAGAAGATGGGAGCTTTCAGAGATGATAGAGTTGCAAGGGATATAAGATATTGACCTTAAAATAAATATGTATAAAAATTTAGTTTTTCAATTGATACCGAAACTTTGCAGAACTCATCTTTCTTCATTTGTGTGATACGGCTAAAAAAATTAAATATCTGTGGTTGAAGGTACGCTCTAAATTAGGATCAAGGGTAAATTGATGAGGATGGATGCACTGTTAGTACCCCTTGGCATAATGTATCTCTTGTCATGGAAAGTGCTGCTTATTAGCCGTTTGGAATCGGCAGCAAATTGTAGGTCCCCTCCGTTTCTGGTAACACGCACCCTGGAATGGTTGAGAGTTGTAAGTCACTAGGTCCTGGTTCACTCCGACTGTTGCACCACCATTTAATTTAATTTAATTTAATTTAATTTAATTTAATTTAATTTAGGATGCACTGTTTATAAAAATTACGATAGAATAAGCTATTGTTTCCCATATAATTCTACTACATTTCGTATGTATCGCTCTATTTTTGAAATCTTGCCAAGAAACTTAAGTGCGTTATAAAAGAACCTACCTAAAAAATTGGAATTATATTCAAGTTTTGAATGGATAAAGAGTTTACAGAATACAACCAGACGATTGAAGAATTTCTTGCATCTTCGAAGGAAACTTCGCATCGTTTTTGCTGACGTTGAATATGAGGTGGTTTGTAATACCACATAACGAGAACTGAAAACATGAAACATGACCAACAGTATGGAGAGTGAGATCCGCTTAAAACAACAGGGAACAGGTATGAGTTTTTGAGGCATTAAATTGTTCGCGATTTTTGATTCCCCATTGAACAATGGTTTCGAGGTCAGAATTAAATAGGTTTATAATACGTTGCGGTTTAAGATATTCATATGAATTAAAGGGTGGTTAAATTTTAAGGGCCGATGTTGATTTTGAATAAAAAACAAATTATTTAGGAAATTATTGTCATTTCTTTTCATTATGATAATATGGTATGGTTCGTTTATGTATGGAACAAAATATCGGCCAAATAGCAGCCGCGACCTCGGCGGCACACCTCCATCAGATGGTCCAAATTTTCGATGACGCTGAGGCATAATTGAGGTTCTATGCCAATAATGTGCCGAATTATCTCATCCTTTAGCTATTTCTGGCTTATCGACGTACACCTTTTCTTTCAAATAACCCCAAAGAAAGAAGTCCAACGGTGTCAAATCACATGATCTTGGCGGCCAATTGACATCGCCACCACGTGACAAAACACGACCATTGAATTTGTCGTGCAAAAGAGCCATTGTTTCGTTAGCTGTGTGGCAATTGGTACCGTCCTGTGGAAACCACATTTCATCCACATTCATATCTTCCAATTCGGTGATACCGCCAGCCCATAAACCGCACCAAACAGTCACTCTTTGTGGGTGCATTTGTTTTTCAACAATCACTCTTAGATTATCATTCGCCCAAATGCGGCAATTTTGCTTATTGACGAATCCACTGAGGTGAAAATGTGCCTCATCACTGAAGATGATTTTCTTCGAAAATTGATCATCCACTGTTGCCATTTATTGCCACCATTCTGACCATTGACGACGCTTGAAATGGTCAAGAGGCTTTAGTTCTTGAGTCAATTGCACCTTGTAAGCGTGTAAATGCAAATCTTTATGCATAGTGTTCATTAACGACGAGCGTGAGAGGTGCAATTGTTGGGTACGACGACGAGTTGAGGTGGACGGCTCTTCAGCCACGAAATCGAAAATAGCACCAAGAATTTTGATAAAATTTTTTCCTTTCAATTAGTTTTTAGAATTTAGAATTCCAAAAAATAATTGAAATTAAGATATTACTGACTGTACTTACCATAGAAATATTTTTTTAAATTTTGAATTTCTCACTATCGGCTAAAGGATTTCAAGGAATTTTGTTTATAGAGAAGCTTCGTTAAAGTTTGAAAAAAATAGTTTTTGAATTAAAAAAAAAAAAAAACTTTTTTGAAAATTCGATATCTCAAAACCGTATCATAAGTTTTTTGGAAATTCAGTTTTCATTTGCACAATAATACAAACCTTAATTTAATAAAGACCTTAAGTTGGCGTACCAAAATTTTTTCTAAAAAATGTTTTAAAAATTTAGTACAAGTATGAAAGCTTATTTTTTTAAGAAACCACTACAATGACGCATAATTTTTGTTCTTGCATAAACTAATATATGCTTGAATCACATGGCATTCTGCTTTTATTGGTGTGGGTTGCATGCTAACATCAGAAAAGTACATTTAGCAATTAAATCAGATTGTGTGTATACAATTTACCCATTTAAACTGCCTAAGTTATTAACAGCCTCTTCGTCAAATACGTCCCTTTCGATGAAACATTTAAGTTTAACATTATCAAGATAAAGAGAACCTCACACACGAATAAGCTCTTTTGCCTACACATCTCTGCCATTCAATTTCAAGCCAAATTAAGCCTCATTATAACCCACTCAGTGCCTTGGCAACACGTTTAAAATATGTGGAGATCCTTCGACGTTCGATTTCCGAAAACAATAAAATTATGTTCCCATACCGAACAACCATATACAAATGAATATACCTCAATCCCATTAAATCAAAATGTCGACAAACAATTCCAAACGAATGACTCCAATCATGCCGCAGTCAGTCATACAATCTTTTGTCATTTATACACAATTCAATTTGCGAAATTTAATGTCCATAAGCCCCAATAATAATTAGTGCCCTCAAACCAGAATAAAAACAATAATAGGTAATTAAACCTGATCCCCTGAGATGCGAACTCAATTGGGCTTTGTATTTGTTCGGTGGAATTATTTTCGCTCAATGAATTCGCACCAAAAGCGAACGAACGCATCACACGCACCAGGCAACTTCCATAGAAGATTTACTCTCGCAGTAAATTGCAGACACAGACAGATAGGTACCTACACAGACTGACTGAAAGTGACATGGCAATTCCCTTGGCAACGACATTTTCGACATCGAACCCGGCGGACTGGGTGGCGTTGGAGGTTGCCAGTTGCCAGTTGCCATAGGTCCGGATACAGTTGCAGCATGGGTAATCGAATACGTCATCGCCTTTATCCTGAAGTATCATCTGCCGAAGTCAAGACAATTTTTTATTCCAGACTCTTTGGCAGCACTGTAGGCATTTTGTAAGAATTTCTCACACCGTTCGCTTTAAGTTCACGGCTTATGAACATTTTCAACAGTCCTGAGCCCCTGAAGCAGAGATCGTTCATATGCAGCATGTCCTGAGTGAACGAACGATGTCTTCACTACTCCTCACACAGTCTGTGGAACGAATAAGTCCTTTAATTTTGCATATCCTTTTGTGGCGTCAGCATCGGGCTCTTCGGCATCCCCCTTTTACTGGCTAGACGAATGTAGTTATAGGCGTACACAGAACATAGATTCTAAAAGGATTAACCATCCAATAAGTTTACAATTTCAACCAGATTACGCTTAGACAAGAGCACATTATTCAACACTTCCTCGCCTCGCTATATCTACCTTCTCGTACATCTATGTAAAGTGTCCTTTTCGCATGTGGATAGAATTTCGTCTGCATCCTTAGATCCTTTTGGAATTTGAAACAAAAATCTTTGGAATAAAATGTCATTGTTGATAATGTTTTTTTTTTCTTCTTTTGGAAAATCCTATGGAATGGTACCTAAGTTTCTGAGGCTTTTGTGAATGATTTGAAAGCAAACGGAATGGAAAGTAACCGTAAACCCGACAGTGACAAGTCCCTGACAACAACTTTTGTAAATACGGGCCTTTGGAACTTTACTTATATTAATGCAAAACATTTCAGCACGAATAATTTAGGTATTTGATCCTTTTTTTGAATTATATTTAGTTGTTGTGCATCAATAAATTGGGATAGGGTTAAGGTGAGATTAGGGCTTAGCATTTCAAGGCTAATTGTTTTTTGTGATTTGTCCTTTTTAAAAGGATGGGATCTGATCAAATTTTTAATTTAATAATTAAACTATAACTAAGCTGTCTGGCTTAAAATAGCCCGAATGTATCTTTTAAAAAAGTTAAGAAAAGGAAATACCGTTTTCCGAAGTCTGCTGCAATAGTTATCAAACCATCTAGCTGATTTGACTATTAGTGCAGAAGACTTCGTGGAAATGTATTTGCTTTTCAAATATTTGTTACTGCGATCAAATTTTTTTACCAATTTTGAGAACAAACAGCTAAATTATACAAGAAACCTAGTTAGAAATATTAGAACTCAACAACATTTTAATGCACTAAAGGTAATAATGTACAAGTTGACATTCTAGTCTCTCAATTTTTGCTCTTTATCCAAGGTTTACAAAATGACCAGTACGGACTTTCTTGACTTTGGTAAAATACCATAAAAAAAGTTTGTTTGACGAAAATTGTTTACGATAAAAGCAAATTCGTCTGGAAAAATATGAAATGGTAGCTACATATTTACAAAAAAATTGTAAACATTTTTATGTAATCAAAATATTTCTTATTTGCAAATAAAAATTAAATTAAAATTTTTTTGTTTAAGTTTTTGTGGAGAAAATTTCATTATGTCGATAATAAGAAGGTCAAATTGTATGTAATATCTTTATTTGATTTTTTTTTGTTGAAATAAATATAGTTAAAAATAATCGAAAGAAGAAAATTTTATTAAAATTCTACGAGCCATTTTTGAAAAACATTTTTTAAAATATGGTATTAACCGTTATTATTTTTTTATTAATTTTCTACCTTTTACTAAATAATTTTTGTTTAACTGCGGAACAGTTTTTGACAATAAAAAAAAAAAAAACTTTTTTTAAATTTCAAAACAAAATTATGAGAAGAAAAAAAAATAATTCGGGAAACAATTTAAACATGCTATCTATCAAATTTAAAGAAATTTTTTGAACCATTTAGGCTGTAGTCCAACACAGACAGATAGAATATAACATGTTCATAGAATTCAGGTTTCATAAAGTCAATTGTTACACCTGCAATGTATGTGGGTTGCGGTACCATCTTACTGAATTTTACTGAAACCATAGCTACATATATGTATGAGTAAAGTCTAGTCACTGCAATTGACGAAAGAAATACAATTGCAGCATTTCTCTTTATCACTCTACTGAAACTTGACGGTTATTTTCATCAACGACCCAATGTTATTTTTACTTTCAACTTATAGGGTAAAACCCGCTTAAGAGAAACCCGCTTAAGAGAAAAACCCGGATAACTGAAACATATTTTCAGTTAATTTTTAATATTTTTCATTGAAAAAAACTCTCTTAAATGAAAAAAAAAATTGAATCGAACAACACAAAATTTGCTAGTTTTCGTTGTTCAATGAATTATTTTTGTGTTATTTAATCGTTGTTTTATTTAACTTCTTTCAAGGCAAGTCCAAAAGACAAAAACAATATTGTTTCTAGCATTAAATCTCCGCTTAATGGAATTTTTAAATCCGCTTAAGTGAAATTTTTTTTTCACTTATCCGAACTCCGCTTAAGTGAAATTATTTTTCACTTAAGCGGGGTTCCGGTGCCGTTTCTCTTAAGCGGGTTTTACTGTACTATGAGGCGAGCTATGCATTAATAAAAAAATCGAACTCGAGATTTTGATCAAAGTTGGGTTCTCGCAATTCTGTCTGTCTGTCTTTTTGATACAGCCTAAGCGGCTCGGCCGATTTTCGTCAAACTTGGTAGATATGGTTTCTAAATTCCTCCCCCCCCCCTACGCGCTTTTTTCTTTTTTTTTAAGACAATAAATAACGGTACCTGCCATACGATTTTTTCGAAATTTTATAATTATTTTTTTTTCTCAAAAACTGTCACAGATTTAAAAAAAAAATCAAAAAATTCATTTAGTTAAAGCTAGAATGGTTAAAAAAAAATCCAAAAAATGGTTATTTTTGGTACCCCCTTGGAACCATTTTTGTGGTTTTTGATTTTTTCAAAAACGGTAGAACCGAGTTTGATATTTTTTTTAATGCTAAAGTTCTCCAGCAATTTGAATATTATTGTGTTTTTAAATTTTCCAAAAAATTTTTTTTAGATAAAAAAAAAATTCATATTGTTTTTTCAAAACTAAATATTTCAAAACCTTCATGCTCGATTTTTTTAAAACTTGATAAATAAAAGTTTTTTAATATAAATTACAAGTATTGAGAAAAAAAAATTATTTTACCTAAAAATAACGCTACCCTCCATACAAAAGTTTAAAAAATGGTTTTCGAAAATCGTATTTTTCTCGAAAATGGTTCCGAGAATTTTGCTTCAATTTTTTTTTGATTAATTTGTACGATATACAATTTAATAAAACAAATGATCGACATAACGGATTTTAATGAAATTTTTGTATAGAGAATTTTCTTAAAAGTTTAAAAATCATTGCATTCCAAGACTTTACAAAAAAAACTATTTTTAGAATTTTTGAAAAAAAATTGTAGGTATATAAAAGCTTATTTTCTTAAGAAACGGGGAGAGTACGATAACTCAGGCGTCAAAAAATGATAATGGTTTTTTGTAGAACCGTTAAGTACAAGCAATTTTTACTATGGAAGGGGGGGTCTATCTCGCCCCGTTTGGGCGGGAGGAGAAATTTTATAAAAAAAAAGTACTATAAATAAAAAAAAATATTAAAAATAACGGTATCTGTTACAATTAAGTTTTGGGTCTTTATTTAAAGACAATACTCTGTTCTATAAGATAGTTTTTAAATCAAGTGAAATCTATGCATAGTTTTTGAAAAAATGGGTTTTGAACTCAAAATTTGGGGAAAAAAACAAAAAGTTTAAAGTGTAATTTTCCAGAACTGTAAAATTATATACACTTTTTTTTTTCTAAAATTTGTTTCTCTAATTAATTCCTAATCAAAAACTGAAAACTAGATGATTTTTTTACTTTTACTTCTTGAGGAAATTAAAAATTACTAGAAATGATAACGTCGCCGTCACCTCCTAGGAATGTTGGTAGTTAATTTCAATTTACTTTGCTCGTTAACTTCAGAATGATGAAAATGTTGATAAAAGCACATCTCACATCTCAGTTTATCAAAATACATAGTTAGAGCCGTTTTTGAGAACTATAAGATCAAGGTTACTACCATTATTTTTGAAGCTAAACAAAATTTCAATTTCTCCTCTAGGAAATTACCGAAGATTCTTAAGTATCAAGTTTGAAGAAAATTGTTTCAGTATGAGAGTTCCAGGTACAGATAAACAGATAAACAAATATATTTTTAGGCTATGATGAAAGCAAAGCTTCTCATTGATCAGCGAAATCAAGCATCATTGTGCGTGGTTGGGGAACCGTTCAATACCAACCGTGTGCTGCTGTTGACATGTGTTTCTTCTGTTGTTCTTTCTTTCTGTGTGTCGCCCTCTTTTGTAATGTCTAAGCAGATGATCTACTGAGTATTGTAATAGGGTAAACCGACCAATCATTGGCACCTTAAGGTTACTCACCACTTATTCGGCTTATATAACTTATGGGAATTAAGAAACGACAGTTTTTTTTTTTTTTTTTAATTTTTAACTGTATTTTTGTTTAGTGAAAAACATTAAATACCCTATTTTTTGTTAAAATTAATAAATAATTAATAAAAAGTAAAACAATGTCTTTTTACCAATGATTGGCACCATTTTCCAATCATTGGCACTGAACAAACCAATGATTGGCACATTGATTTTGTTTAATTTTTAAAGTTTATTAAAAACAGTATAACTCTATTATATAATTTAATAAATAAAGGGTAATTTATTTTTATAATTATATTTAAGTCTTTTAAGTTACATTATGCTTACAGTAAGGCCGAGATTAGATTAGATTTTTATTGATTGATAAAAAAGTGTATTATCATTCTAAGGAAAATTGATACAAAATTATGAAAATCTGTAACTTTTTCTTTACCAATGATTGGCACAGTGCCAATAGCCAATGATTGGCACTTTTTCTAATGATTGGCATGGCATCCAAGGATTGGCATAGTGCCAATCAACCCAGTGATTGGCACCTCATCCAATGATTGGCATGTGCCAATAAATGGAAATTTGATGGATTTACATTCCTATAGTTGACACCCCTTATAAATGCTATATTTTTAATAAATTATTAAAATAAAAAGAACTAACCTCTTTGTTATAGATAATTCTATTATAATAACTGCACTTGACAATGGTTTTCCTCTTAAATTTATTATTAAATTACACTACAATGTCACCACTTTCCTTAGGGTTTTCACAAGTTTCACATAAAATTTGGCGCGAACTTGATTCTAAATTTTTAACAGCGTTTTTTTAATTGCTACTAACTTCAGAGGCCAAAAGAAATGATGCCAAATCATCAGAAATAGACCAAAGCTAATATTTTTAAAAAGATTTTATTAGAAAACTTTTAAATGTTATTAATACGAGTAATTTAAACTGTAAGTGCCAATCATTGGGGGGGTGCCAACAATTGGGCAGTTTACCCTATGTAATGTAAATATAGTTTTTAGTGTTCGCTATCATCGAAATGTCAAGTTTCATCAAATTCTCAAATTCGATTTTTTTCCAAATGCAAAATTTGACCTATAGTATCAATCAGTTTGGAAAATCTTTTGTCACATGTTGTCGTCAAAATATCAATCGGCGTATGTGCAACGCAAGTCAAACTACATCTGATTCGCAAAAGAATTCAATCTTTTCTGAATGCAATCTTTAAAAATCATTCATTTAGTTCAATTTAATGTTGCATTCAATGATTTCACTCCAAGACTGACTGCGACTTCAAATTTGCAATCACCTTCCATTTCACATTTAAGCATTTTCAATCACTTTTTTTTCGTTCAATACACGGCAACCAATTGATTGCAATCTTCTGAAAATTCATTTTGCATTCTTTTTATTTTCTTCTTTTGCATTCATTTTTCTCTGCATTCATTTTTGGCCTTTGTATTCGCTTTTATTTATATGAAAGGATTGGAATGAATGAAAAAGATTGTAAGGACTTTAAATGAATGCAAAGAATGCATAAAAGAATGCAAAAGAATGCAAAGAATACAAAAAATGCAAAGACTGCATGAATTCTCAGAAGATTGCAATCTTTTTAATGCCAATTGAATGGTGATTGCAAATGTGAATTCGTAAATTCGTAGTCTCAAAGTGAATTGAATGAATGCAATCTTTTAATTAAAGTCATTAAAGATTTCATTCACAAAAGATTGCAGTCTTTTACAAATCAAAACGTATGATCGTTAATTCAATCAGACTGAAGGAAAAGCGCCAACACCGTTGGGAGCCAAATCTTAAGGGTGATCTGTTATGACTCCAAAACAACGGATAGAGTCGAATTCGAAGCGATCAGTGGAATCTTACCCACAAGATAACTTGGAGCACCGACAAAACAGATGACAGATGGCAATCTAACCATTTTTATAAATTTGTTGCTTAATTTCTCATTTTCTTCAGAATTTAGACGAAGTTCTATCTTTTTCACCTCATATTATAAGGTGACGAAAAATTTATAATCCGATTTTGTGTTTGAATTATTTTTTTTTTTTTAAATAAAAAAAATTATTTTGAGTGATGGAAATCTTCATTTGGACTCTTAAAAATTTGTCTGTTAAGTGGCTATCGCCAGTGTTGATACCCTTTAGTGCTTTTTCGTCGCATTTCCATGACTTTCCACAAAATTTACGGTGTTTGCATTCTTGTTAAATATTCTCCTTAGGGCTGCGATTGTGTGTGGCTTGTTAACATAAACCCGCTACTTCAAGTATCCCCAAAGAAAGAAATCGGGGACGGTTAAATCAGGCGATCTTGCTGGCCTTTTCAATTCTCCAAAACGGGAGATGAGGTGACCAGGAAACGCTTCCTTCACAATATCCATTGTGGCTTGTGCTATGTATGCGGTTGCACCGTCTTGTTGAAACCACATGCTCACCAAGCTTCACTCATCCAATTCTGGGAGTAAGAAGTTCTTTATCATGGCCCTGTAGTTACTCCAGTAACAGTGAAAGTTAAATCCTTTAGCGTGAACGCCGCCGCACTATATATACAGTGACTTTGAATGGATTTAATGGCTCTTCGCTCATCGGTGATGATTCAGCCTCAGAAACGAAGACTTAGCTTATTGACGTAAACCCTTAAATGAAAATGCGCCTCGTCGCTCATGATGATGGTCTTCGAGGCAAAATCGTCCTCTTCGTTGTTGAGATTGAGGATGGTTTGACAGTAATTCAAACCCGACGCCGACGGACAGTCAGCAGGAATTAACTAATGCAATATTTGCACTTTATACGGGAATATGTGTAAGTATTTCACTAAAATTTGCTGCAGGTACCGTCTGGTGCTGTCCAATTGTGTGACCCGTCGTCTGGTTGATGTTTCTTCGTTCTCAGCGACATCGGCACCCACAGCCGGTATATTTGCAGAACGACCAGTCTGGTGGCGGCCATCTCCTGCATGGTCTCCTATGGTTCTAGTCTGTTCGAGTCAAGTTTCTAAGCGCCGGAATGTTTCCCCAGTTGGCGCGACACGATAACGAAACTGACGTCTAAATTCACGCTGCTCGAAGACCACCCACCGATTAGTGGTCAAAAAATTTACACAATTATTCCACGGAGTACAACACTCCTATTTGTAAACAACAGGTGTCTAGATGACAAATGTCAAATATGAGTGACGAACGTCGCGTCGGTCGCCATTTGTAAAAATTTTAACATCTTCCGATAGGGTGATTAATTTTGCGCCACCTTGTACATAAGTGCAAGTGCATGCGACAAAAAAAAAATAAAAACCGCCCTGTAGTTATTATGTGACCAACTATATTAGCGTTGTTGTATTTTGATTTTTTCATAAAGGACCTAAATCAGGAGCAGGAATTTTAAAAAAGAGACCAAATTAGGGCCCTTCCCTTAAACTGCTTCGCTACAGTGAATTTAGTCATACAAAATTCAAAGTTAATTAAGTTTTCATTCAATGCATACCAATAATTGTTTTTCAAACAATTCGGGGCCTACGAGCGACTCTTTAACACCTCCTCTTTACACTCCTGCAAATTGATTCAATTTCCGAAAAATTAACCTTGCCAATTAAACTCAAATCTATACTTACTCGTACTACTTGTATTTCAATATCCCACCAAAAATGTATTCATCTATTGATGAATTTTAATTGAACCTTTTTAATTGAAATGGCCAAAGCTTAACAATGCAAGTACTTTTGATTCTGCTAAAATAAACATTAAGTTATTGTTTCTATTTGACGGTTTTTTTGTTCGATTTCTAAAAATAAAATAAATAAAATAAAAAATAAACAAACTTTGTCAATAGATACTTTTATTGATTCAGGAAAAATAGTTGAAGTTTGGTGAGACAATCATGCAAAACAATTTGTTTGAATTTTTTTTAAGTGAGCGTTCAAATAATAATTGTGTTCAACAATCTGACCGACACATGGCGTACTGGTACACTTAGAGAAAAAATTAAGTGCCATTATTTATTGATTATGGTACAAAATGGTCCTGTGTTTCTACCCAAAACCATTAGGCTTAAATAGCACTACAGTGGGAAAACTGATCATTTTTATTATTAAATGTTGGGTTAGGTTAGGTAAGGCTGATGGAGATATCAGCAGCAGAAGACCCGACACATTTAGAAAATGAGTTTGTCCATTGTGATACCACATTGAATCCTGGAGACTTTATACCCAATCGATAAACCAGTTCGAGCTCTTTATAAATTTTTGAGGGGGCAAAACCCCCATTTATTAGGCTTAATACAAGTTAGTCTCTAGATAGAAGAGACGAGGATTTCTTATATTACGGGAGTAAGTGTTTAAAGAGATGGAATTGTAGCAACAGATCCTGAAAGAAATCGATGAATGAAGAGAATGTCGCTTATTGCTCTTCGTTCTTCCAGGGTATTCAAGGCAGGGGCGAACGCAGAAAAAAATTTCGGGGGGGGGGGGGGGGTTTTCAAAAAAATATGAGATTTTCATAAATAAATTATTTCCGGAGTTTATTAATACGTGAAATCATATCTTGTTGTACTTTTGCGATCATACGAAATAGAGTTATCCGAAAACATAAAGACTGGTACCTACGTTAACTACTACTATACTACATAATTATAAGCACAACGCTTCCAGAAGGTGCTATGTGCTACTCATCAGTAACTGTTACTTTCGAACAAACGAAATGAGTTAGTTTTTTTTTTTGCTGCAATACAACACACTCCGACCTTGGAGCCATCAAAAACTCAAACTTGCTCGGTTACTGCCCATTAGTTAAACACGTAATGTCAATCATCAAAAACGCAATTGCTGCTGGCTTCGTGTGTCTATTTGTTAACGATCAATTGAAAATAGGATAGTTTCGTTAAAATACGAAGACACAAAATAAAATGCACGACTGGGTCGCACGAACTTGCTTTTATGTTAAAAGTTCAAAAATTAATATTTCTAGAGAAAAAATGTTCATAAGCAAAAAATTCATTTTTTAAATGTCTAAAACAACTCCTTAAGTTATTATTTTATAAATAGTAGTTTAGTAGTTAGAGCTAAACACATAATATGTTTTGGAAAAGATTTTTAAAACATATGTATTTAAAAAAAATTTTGCTACGAACATTTTGACTAGAAGCTTCTCTACACAAAATTTCATTGAAATCCGTTTTGCCTATAATGACAAATTCAAAATTCGAAAAACTGGTTTTATGGTAGGTACACTCAGTAATGTCTTAATTTAATTTTTTTTTATTAAATTAAAATTAAAATTTATCAAAATTCTCGGAGCCATTTTTGAGAAAACTACGATTTTCGAAAAAGATTTTTTAACACTTGCATGGGTACCTTAATTTTTAGTTAAAACAATTTTTTTCCCTTAGATCTTGTAGATTATATTAAGAAACTTTTATTTATTCAAGTTTAAAAAATCGAGCAGTGCTTTTCGGAATATTGAGTTTCCAAAAAAAATAATTGGCGTTTTTCTTTTTTCATTCAGAGTAGAGCACTGAACAGAGCATGAGCATGAGCATGTCAAACATGCTCTGAACTTTCTCCGAATCGAGTGTGTTCTAAGAGCTCTGAATTATTTTATAAACACACGCGAGTTTTTGAGTTTTTTTTTCTGTCTGTCAGAATGATTTCAGCATTTAACTCTGTCTACTCAGCTATTTTATACCGAGCTCATAGAGTGCGTTCTGAACAATCTCTCAACACGCTCTCAACAAAAAAAGAAACACAATCTTTGAACTGTTATACACTCTGAGCTAAAAAAGAAACACGATATTTTGTTTGACAGTTCAGGTACTTTTCTGAACTAAAAAAGAAAAACGCTCAATATTTAAAATTTGGAGGAGCTTCATAATGATTAAAATCGGTTTTACTGTTTTCGAGAAAATCAAAAACAAACAAAATAAAATGGTTCCAAGAGGGCTTCCAAAAGATGATTCGTACCGTTATTTTTGGTTTTAAAAAATGAAAATTTAACGAAAATCGG